>NC_047560.1:48521661-48993065 GCF_902806645.1 Magallana gigas
TTGATTTTAGTGGTTATTGTGGCGGCTGTTTTGCTCGATTTTTCGTCGGAGGAGTCAATGTTACTCCCTTCTGTGGAGGATCAACACCCCCAGGAAGACCACACAAAAAGTACTAGTCGGATGTTGTTGAATTTACCTTCCAACGTTTATAAATTATTATAAAATAAAATAATATATCAGCATTATTTATCGCTTTATTGTACTTTTTTGTTTTATATTCGATAGCAGTCACAATATTACCACAAAGGAATGAAATTATACGCAACCAATCATCAATTATTTTCACAACAGCTTACATACAAGCAAATGGTACTTTATGTATATGTTTCTTAAAAGATTTTTTAAAAACGAAATACACTATCATTCAAAGCAGTTCAAATTGAAAAGACCATAGAAAAATGAATTTCAAAGGATTGCAAAAAATCTTTGATTTGACGTTCAAATGTTACGTGTATCAAGTTGCAAAACATGCAAACAAATATGTTCGCTGATATGAATTGAAGTGTGAACAAGAGACTAGATGACTAGGCGAGACCGATGTTTTAGTAAAACTCATCCCCATCTTCACTAAAAAAAATAAACCCATCAGGATAACAATATCCAAAATAAAAATATGTAAGAAAAATAAACTGTCAAATCAGCTTTTTGCAAATAATACTATCTTCCTAATCACTGACCCAATTTTATTATCTTTATCCATTTCAATGATTATTTATTCCATGAATAACAATTTACGAAAGGATGAAAAATTAAGAATAAGACTTTTACTGATATTTCTCTAAAACATTAACTTAATATCTCATTAACATACACTATTATACATGTTTTTTCACTCAACAAAGCTCGAGCATTTAGATATTAACAGTAAAAGATTATTAATGATCATTTAGGAATTGTAATGTTTTAAAAGATATGTAGATTTATAATCAAATTAATAACTATTACCTTTAGAAGTTCTCCATAAAATGTGAGTAGTGATTACCATGACCACAATGTGGCACATAGATCCGTACACAATACATAGAGATATAGAAAGAACAGATATCTACTATTGATGAATTTAATAGTTCAGTTAAGTAACAAAATATCGAAATTCTTGTTGCACACCTGCATAATGTATCAAAGGAGACGTACATCGGGACTTTATTAGAAACATGTTCAAACATTAGAAGCATTATACTTTGTATGCTGGTAAAGAAACGTTCTTTTTACACGAACAAGATCCCAAAATGACTGTCTAAATGACAATCTTAATAGCAGAACAACAAAACATAAAGTGTTTCAAGTGCACAGAAATACGCAAAAGATTGTTTTATTTTACCAATGTTCATCAAAAATAATTATGGCACGCGAAATTTACAAAAATGAGCTAAACATAGTTTCACAGTCAATAAACTAGGTTTATCGACTGTTAACTATTAATAGTTTACGGATCGTAAACTATAGTTACCGCGTAAACTATAGTTAAGGTTGTTAATCTATATTCACATCTGTAAACTATAGTTAACGCGATAATCTATGTTTCACATCAATTCTGTAAACTATAGTTAACACTGAAAACAATCATTTGCGGTTGTTAAACATAGTTTATCTGATAAATATGGTTTTATGATCAGTAAACTACATAACGGTTTACAAATCCAAAGCACGCCAAATTCACATAAATTAGCAAAACATAGTTTTGCAGTCGATTAACTAGGTTAATCGGCTGTTAACTAAAGTTTACGGATCCTAAACTATAGTTACCGACGTTAATCTATATTTCACATCTGTAAACTATAGTTTACGAATGCGAATCTATGTTTTTCTGTCTGGAAATAAACGTAAACAATATATTTTGCTGATAAATATAGATTCACATCTGTACACTATAGTTTAGAGTTGATAAATATAGTTTCACGATTGTGAAATGATATTTATCAGATAAACTATGTTTTACAACCGTTAATTATATTTTTGGGTTCTAAACTATAGTTAACTATCATTTTTACCATGCTTTACAAACGTAAAACTATGTTTATCACATTTTTGTGAATTTGGCGCCTTAATGTCTAAATAATACAATTTGCATTCGTGAACTATAGTTTAGAGTTGTTAATCATAGTTTCACAATTGTGAAACTATATTTATCAGATAAACTCTGTTTAACGATCGCAAGCGATTGATTTCAGTGTTAACTATAGTTTACAGATGTGAAACATAGATTATCGCGTTAACTATAGTTTACAGACGTGAAATATAGATTAACGTCGTTAACTATAGTTTTTGATCTGTAAACTATAGTTAACAGTCGATAAGCCTAGTTTATCGACTGTAAAACTATGTTTAGCTCATTTCTGTGAATTTGTCTGATAAATGTAATTTCACGATTTATGAAACTATAATTTAAAACTCTTCACTATAGTTTACAATTGTAAATTATAATTAACAAATGTGAATCTATATTTATCAGCAAAATCTATTGTTAACGTTTTCTACAGATCGATAAACTATGATTATCATTCGTAAACTGTAGTTTACATTCGTGAAATATATTTTAGGATCCGTAAACTATAGTTAACAGCTGATAAACCTAGTTTATCGGCTGTGAAACTATGTTTAGCTCATTTTTGTGAGCATCTAAAACAAAAAAATGTTAAATTAATTATCGTTATTAATTAAACTCTCACCTTGAAACTATCATCGTTTTAGATCTGTCAATGACTTCCAAACAATAAAGCTACAGCATAAATGAAAAAAATATTGAAAGAGGATTTTACCTTTGACATTTTCTTTTCCACCAAAAGCATTAGGCACATTAATTAAATCATAAAGAACTTTCTTAATGTATGATATTTTCTCTGTAAATTTCAAACATAGTTATGTATTGATGTATTGTTAATAATGAGTGTTCATTGTATAGCAATACTTCAATCTTCCAAAAAAAATAAAATAAATATGAAACAAATGTGATTTCATTATCCCCAAAATACGTATATAGCCTTGGTATGATTCGATTAAGCTTAAAAATCAGAAGGAGGCATAATAGTACATAGCTGCAATAGTGTACCGATTTTCTTTTTTTCTTTCTTTTTTTTTTGGGGGGGGGGGGGGGTTGGGCTACAACTCCATAGGATATCCGTAATTATGCAATAGTGGGAGTGATTCACTCCCGCAGCTATTTCGATTTAAATCGTATATAAATGACAATAACATTTGCATTTGCCTTTCTTACCTGAACTCAAACAATGTAGTGTGTATTTGTCGCGTATGTCAACAACTAAAGTTGAATGTGTCCGCCATATATACTAACCTTGATCGGTTTATTATGGGACAGCCAATGAGAATTCACGAGCGGATCTTAACCTGAATATATAGTAATTCCCCAATATTAAACATAATTAACACGGTCAATATGAATTTTTCATTATATATCATTTCCTTAAATGACGTTTTAGTGATAGAATGAGGTACGATTGCTATACACTATTGTTTATTCGATTATATCGTTTTTAGATTATTAGTCATCTTGAAATTCTTTTCATTAGAGCTAATAATCATATAAATGAAGAGTTATGAGTAAAGGGAAAAAACCAATTAGAATATACTTTCCATTGATGAATTACAATCTCTTGTAGCAGAACAATTTTTTCATTATATCTACAAATGCAGCTTATGAGAAAGCATGCTTTCTATAAAACAACGTATAAAAGAGAATAAAAAAAATATATTACCGACTAAAAATATTTTTATTCCTTTTTGCATGGTGCATTTAATTCAAAGTCAATGATGGGGAACCTGCTTTTCGCATTGAATGTCATACTTAGAATACACTGTTGTTTGTCTCTTCTTCAGCCAGTTTTAATAAGCAAAGAATAATTTATTTATTAACAATTTTTTTTAAATATAGAGACTAAACGATGCATGTTGGGTTTTTTTTTTAATAAAATTTAATCATATCTTAAGTCAGACAAACCCTCATGAACGCATCTCATTAATAGAAAAACTTTTGCAGGTGAGGTTAATTAATTTAAATAGAAACAATAACTAGAAACAGCACAGGTTCTCAGAAGATAACCTTTTGAAAACATCTGAATGCGGAAACTTCATTTTTCTCCTAATGATTGAATTAAAATTAATTTAAGCACGAAATACTGAGTTAACCTTAAATCAAATTGATACATTTGTTGAATTCTATGCACGAATGTAGCAAAACAGCGACTTGTTTTTGTCGATATATAAGATCCTCTGAGCTCAAAATTTTCATTCCACGAAATCTAGAAGCCATGGAAACAACTATATCTGCACTTGTGTTGGTGGTAGCCCTCATGGTAAGGCTAAATAGATATTCCTTTTTTTATTTAACATGCTATAAAACTCATTATTATTAATCTATTGTCATGTATACATTTTGTTTTTCTTCTCTTCTAACCTTAGCGTAGTGGAACTAGTTGTTCTCGTATGTTAGAGAAAATATTTATGCTTTATTATGCCTTTCTTTGGAAAAGGGAGATCATATTGCTTTACTGCTGGCAATCTGTATGTCAGTCGGTCGGTCTGTTGGTTGGTCGGATGGTCGGTGTGTCGGTTGGTCATCCGACAGTTTCCGGCTTCCGTTTATTTTCTTTGCATAGGTTGCAAATAATGAAATGAAATTTTGTATACAGATTTTTCATCCAATTGTGAAGGTCAAGTTAGACCGAAATTGTATTTAGACCGAAAATGTATGTGGTAAACGTTAAGATCTGTTTATTTATGCTTAAAATGAATAAGAAGATGAACAAATCAGCTTGAAAATGAACTTTTACCGGTATATTGAACTAATGTAAACAAAAACAGAGCACGAGCTTTATCTTGCTTTATCTTATCTTGCTGTATCTTGCTTATAACTTCACTACTGACTCTCCAATTTCATTCGGTCATTGGAAACGCATTTCTAAAGCATTGTAAATAATAAAAACAGAAAAATATAATTTGACTAAAATCGTGACCATGCCCCCTTAAAGATCAGTCTTACAATATTCGTATGGTTCTCTCTTGTGCAACCTGAATGCTCCCGGAGCTGTAGCCATGAACTAAATGTGATGTTGTGGCACAGGATTTTTTTTTATCACCAATGTTTTTGTCCAAGACCAACATCACACGCACGGTCTACGCAAATGTCACGACGCTACAATTTATTGTCCAAGTAATAAATCAACTGATTACCAGCAATATATCAGTATAAGCAGACGATATTGACAACATTCTGATAAAAATCAAAAATAGTAATCCATATCTGTCGATATAACTTTAAGAATATTTGAATGCACGGGAACATCTAAACAATGGTAAAAACAATATAGCGAAACAATATGTCCGGAAACTCACACCCAAGACTCAAAGCCACGTAAGACATTTCAATCATATTATAACAGAAAAGTATCAAGAAAATACCTCCATGACACAAAACATGATAACATTATTGCTAGTAATATATCCATCTGCCTATATCTGTCTCTCAACTGTCATACCTGAATGACCTCACAAGTAACGTGAAAGCAGGACTGCGTTAAGATCGTAGCTGCTACGAAGGGTACGTAGTTAAACGATAAGCTAGCCTAGCCGCTACGTAGATATTCTTAGCCTAAATATTCTATGCTAAGCATCAAATTCAAGATGGCCACCTTAGTTACCAATTTGTAACAAACAAGAAATATATTTATTTAGTGATCAATTGTTCATCCTAGCGGCTAACCTAGCAATCCGTTCAATAGACCTAGATATCTACGACCTAGCGGCTAGACCAGCTGCTACGATCTTGAACGCAGCCCTGGCTGAGGTTATATTTAGATATAGACCAAGCGATAAAGTAAGACACTTCACAATTTTAGCAAAATATACAACGAGTATACTGTAAAATATTTACCATGGTCTGCTTACCTTGCCCAAGTTATAAAATTAAATGAAACTAAACCGCCTCAATCCTCTTGCTACACGAACCTGCACCAAGAGTGGGAAATCGTTCGATTAGCAAATACGGCACGTGATTGCCAAGAATTATGGGTAACACACGGTCACATTTTAATATGAAGGGTTATGCAGCTTATTTGAAACTTTTGTTGATTGTTACACACACTACTAAAATAAACCTGTACCGCCTTCTTTTCCATTAAATCAACAGGTATTAGTAAGATCAAGAGACCAATATCTGAGGATCAAATATCCTGATCATATAATGGCATGCTCTTATACAAAAAATGAATTCGAATGCAAAGTGAATTTACCACATCGCTGCTAACTGGAAAAACAGGATACTAGCAAAAAGAGATCATAACTTTGTCAACGAATAACACTCACAATGTTCATTTTTTTTAAATGAATTGAAAAAAAACCCAGAATGTGTCAAAATTTAAAAAAATCATACTCTTATTTGCAACCTATGTATTAAAAACGTGTGTTTGGTTCCAGGGCTTTCCTTGTAGAAGTATTCCGAACACAGACTACCCAGCATCTGGCCATTACAATACGTATGGTGGTGGAGGTTCTCACTATCCATACCCAGGATATCCACAAGTTGGACCAAACTATCCATTTCCAGGATCAAACTATCCATTTCCAGGCTATCCAAATGGTGGATCCAATTATCCTTTTCCCGGACAGCCTCATTATGGTGGTGATCTGAATCTTCCCGAGGGTAAAATTTATACCTAACCCCCAATATTTGAAAACTGTTTTTTATTTATGTATTTAAAAAATAATCTATTGTAGAAAGTTTATTCTTGCTTTCTAGAATGTTTAAGGATACCAACTGATTTTATTGTTGTATATAAAGCACTAGTGAAACAAGTGAAGCTTAATGCTATATCTCTTTTTTCTTATTATTATTAAATCACTCTTAAATGTTAATGCATATTCATTGTATGATTCATAGATATAATGTAATATTGGTTTCCTCTAATAAAAGAACTATTTTTTACAGCATTTTCAGTACCAATATTAAACTCTGTCCAGTTTTTACTATGAAAGTTATAATTGCATATTCTGGCATTTAAAATAAATTGAGAATAAATCGTGATTAAGTTATCCTGATGAAGTTTACAATAGGTATTCAATTGATTTTATCAGATTTTATTATTTTTTATAAACCATAAGGAAACACCGTATACCTTAATACACATTGTATGTATTTAAATTATGCTTACCAATTTATAGGCTGCGACTCTATTTATTGTTATGTTGCGGCTTGCCAGATAGAAAGTTGTAGAAATTTTCCTCAAGCTCGTTGTATGTAAGTACAATTCTAATTTTGTCTTCATATATATTTGCATGTTAACCTCACCTTGCCTAAATTCACCTCACCTCACATATACCTTGCCTTACCCTACCTAACCTTGCCTTACCTTACCTTACCTAACCTTACCTAACCTTGTCCAACCTTACCTTACCTTACATAACCTTGCCTTGCCTGATCTTACCCTGCCTTACCTTACTTTGCCTTACACTGTACCTTATCTTACCTTACCTTACCGTCTGTTGGTCAGTTTAAGTAAAATTTAATTTTTGATGTTGTTCATATACATGAAGGTTATCTCACTATCAATAATAACATCTTTAATTTTAGTGGTTTTTGCAATAGCTGTTTTGCACGATTTTTCGTCGGAGGAGTCAATGTTACTCCCTTCTGTGGAGGATCAACACCCCCAGGAAGACCACACAAAAAGTACTAGTCGGATGGTGTTGAATTTCCCTTCCAACGTTTATAAATTATTATGAAATAAAATAATATATCAGCATTATTTATCGTTTTATTGTATTCATTTTGTTTTATATTCGATTGCAGTAACAATATTACCATTATGGAATGAAATTGTACGCAACCAATCATCAATTATTTTCACAACAGCTTACGTAGAAGCAAATGGTACTTTATGAATATGTGTCTTAACGAGGCCGAGTACAGAACGAGTACGCACGCTTTCGCGCAGCGTTTCATTTGTATTGTGACGTCATCTTTTTGCTTTGTTGACGCCATAGTTTCAACTGCAAATATTCAGCGAAATTTGTTGAAAGTAGCTCGTTTGATGCGTAAAATTGACATTATATTGTGGAATAAACATAAATGTCTCGAAGTATAAGCTATATTTGGGCTCGGGTTGAAAACGTGAAGAGGGTTCAGCAAGCCTAGCCCTCTGTCACGTTTTCTTAACCCGCATAAATAAAGCTTAATTCATATATTTCAAAACAGTAACCATATATTTTATATTAATAACATTTCATGTGATATTATATATTTATTTATTACTTGAATATGTCTGAATGTTTTAATTATACTATAAAGATCACCATTTTCGTCGTTGTCAAATAAAAAATAGCCATTATCTGACAAACTGGGAATTTGGGCATACAAAAAAAACTTTGATAAGACCCCTGGAACAAACCAGGAGGTAAAAGGTTTTTTTTATTTGACCATTTGATGCCTCTTAGCAATAACTTTAATATGTAGAACAGAAAAAGAAATCCCTAGGGCAGAAGTTTAAGAAAATTGTAAAAAATGTGCAAAATTGATACGTTTCAAGCAAAATCCCATAGGGTCCTATGTTAAAAATTAACAAACTTTGAGATGACCCCTTAAACAAACGGTGTGGTAAATGTCTTATTTCTTTATCTTAAAATAATAATTTTATCAGTAGAAATTCATGTAAAAAATTTCATTCAAAAATCTAGGGCAGAACAAATTAGACCCGGCCTCGTTAAAAGATTTTTTAAAAACGAAGTAAACTATCATTCAAAGCAGTTCAAATGAAATGAACATAAAAAATGAATTTCAAAGGAATGCAAAAAATCTTTGATTTGACGTTCAAATGTTACGTATATTAAGCTGCAAAACATGCAAAGAAAACATGTTTGCTGATATGAATTGAAGTGTGAACAAGAAACTAGCTGACTAGGCGGGACCGATGTAAAACTCATCCTCATCTTCACTAAAAACAAATAAACCAACCAGGATAACAATATCCAAAAGCCCTTGGAAAATAAAAATATGTAGGAAAAATAAATTGTCAAATCAGCTTATTGCAATAATACTATTTTCCTTCTCACTGACCACATTTTGTTATTTATATCCCTTCCAATGATTATTTATTTGATGAATACCACTTTACGGAAGGATGAAAAAATTAAGAATAAGACTTTTACCTAATATCTCATTAACATACACTATTATACATGCTTTTTTACTCAACAAAGCTCGAAGATATTAACAGTTAAAGATTTTTAATGATCATTTAGGAATTGCAATGTTTTAAAAGATATGTAGATTTATAATCAAATTAATTACTATTACCTTTAGAAGTTTGCTGTAAAATGTGAGTAGTGATTACCATACCATATAGATCCGTACACAATGCATACAAATATAGAAAGAACAGATATATACTATCATGATAATGATAGTTCAACTAAGTAACAAACTATCGAAATTCTTGTTGCACACCTGCATAAAGTATCAGAGGGACGTACATCGGAAATTCATGAGAAACGTGTTCAAACATTGGAAGCATTATACTTTGTATGCTGGTAAAGAAACGTTCTTTTTACACGAACAAGATCCCAGAATGACGGTCCATATGACAATCTTATTTGAAGAAAACAAAAAGTGTTTCAAGTGCACAGAAATAGGCAAAAGATTGTTATATTTTACCAATGTTCATCAAAAATAATGTTTCAGGTATCGAACACATATTTGATGAACGCAATGGTTGCGGCAATGACATGTCAAAAATTCCGAACATAGAAATAAGGCATGCAGTACAATAATATTCCAAGTGTTGATTTTACCGCTTTATATCATACAAAGTAAGTTTTGTTGTACTTCATCCCTGATCCCAACATATCGTAATGGACAATGCACTTGCTTTTCACCGCTGCTACCCGAGTTCGATCCCCGTGATCGACAGTGGTAGTATGAGATAGGGTATGGCGGTCGCCCGCTTGGACAAGTGGATTCTCCCCAGGTTCTCCGGCTTCTTCCAACACCAATGACCCTCTCGCGCTAACACCCGTGCCAACGAGAGATATTAATATACATTGTAGAACTTGCTTTTCAAACTTTGTAAAATAAAAATAAAGTTCAGTTCACCCATTTCTATAATCGGAATTTCAAGATTCAAGAGATGATTGAAATGCTGAGTCAAATTTGAGAGGATGTACGAAAACCATTCACACAAATTTTCTGCGATATTGATGGTTGCCCTAACGGAGAGTTTATTTTTTTAAACGCCTTTTTATCTTTTTATGTAAAAATATTAATTCCTTTGAATACCATTTGATATCGCTTTCATTTCCTTTTTTACATTTTATTCATAAAGAATGTAATATGTGTTTCTTCAAAATTTGTTCTAAAAATTATAAAGACTTGTAGACGTTCCTTTTTTACTCTGTATATACATTTGACAAATAATATCTATAAGTACTTGTTTAATTACATTTCACAGTGTGCAAGACATAAAATGAAGAAACTTGTGTTTTTTCTAAATTGTATCATTTAACACGAGGTATTTTTTTAAAAAGTTTTATTTTGTTGTTTTGCCTGGTTTGTGAGGGTTTCCCTTATATTGGAGAGTACTATCCGAAAAGCCGGTATCACTATCATACACAAACAAATTATGATCGTTCCTATATACAGTCATAGCATTGAAATCTCATAGCATATCACTGAAATCTCAAAAAATCTCATTTGTCATAACATACCATAGCATACTATAGCATAGCATACAGCATTATTTTAACTCGGTTTTAAATGTTTTTATTTGAAAAACTAAATGTTCACATTGCAGATTTGTGGTAAACTTTGGCTTCTTATTATTTTACTTCAAAATGAGTGGAACCCTTCTGTGTATGGAGGCGTTTTTGTTCAAATCTCACAGCATAGCATAGTATACCATATCATTATGCCCTTCATTTTTAATGTCTTGAATGGTCAATATGGATGTTTTTAATGCTATGTCAAAATTTAATATCGAGTTACAAGCGAGTTACAGATGTTAAAATTATTTGTTTTGTAAACAAAGCTCGAGCCCTTTTTTGTTTACAAATGTGCTGTATTGTAATGTTTCAATCTAATGTTGTTTTGTTGTTGATAAACTTACTTATTAACACATTGAATCAGTTTATCATGTTTGCCACTAGTTATTCTGTGAAAGAAATGGTAATTTCTTTACTCTAAATAATTTGTAAAGACGAGATTTTAAATAAAAATATGACCTTACATGATGAATTTTTGTGCATAATTCAATAAATTATGAGATCATGCTTCATTGTATTAATATTTGGCGGTTGAATATTTGGACCTTGTTGTGAGCTGAGGCTCACAATGGAAAAACAAACTAAAAGTGATTTCCCCATTTTTATAGCAAGATTACCCCCGCGGCGGAAAACCTACTTTATAGTAGATTTTTGTCCTGTTTAACACTCCGGTCATGTTTATGGCGGACCATTCTTGGCAATCAATAATTCGCAATATTTGAGATAATATTGATTACTCATAATAAAGGGTCACAAATGCATTTATTAATTCATAGAATAAAAATACATGTTTTGTACCCCTGATATGAGCACAGACACGCTCCTTCGTTACATTCTTGTATTATCACCCTTTATTGTTGCCCTTTGCTGCTCATTTTTGGAAGACTTTGGAATATGTCGGATCTTTTTTTCTTTTCTATTTTCCTTTTCTTATGTTCAATGCATTAAAATTATCTGCGCCAACACAAATGTTATATTTTTCCCACATGCATTTACAGTCGGGTTCGACATTCGGTGAAACATATAAACCTTGTAATCAGTTTGGTATTTTCTGTCAGGAAAATAAACTTCACTGCAATTATACGTTCCATCAAGCTTAGCGCTGTCAAAATATGCATTAATCAAATTTGATAAAAATACATATTCCGCATTCAATATCATACCTAATAAACCTTACAATTATTACAGCTTATAAAAGATTTTAATCGCTTCTGGTAACGATAGGATGTAACGACGAAGGCTCTAATGTATTAAATTCGTCCCTAAAGATGTCAGTATTTTATTCAATTCTGAATTCAAGAAGCACTGAAGAGTAGTCAAACATATTTTGATTAGTGTATTTACAGCTTCATCAAAAAATAAATTAAAAATAAGGAATCGAAATGAACAATGGAACGCAAATAATTCAACCCCCAGCCCCCCCCCCCCCCCCCCCTCCCCCCCCCCCCCCAATACACACTGCGCACACACACACACTAGAGGATTTTCATGATTTTGTAAAGTATTTTTACAATTTGCTAGTCAAGATTTTTTTTACATATTCAGAACACAGAGCTTTGCATGTGAGTTATGTATATGCATCTTGTCAAACCAGATCATTTATCAAATATTTACCTAAATTAAGTTCTATGTATTCCATGATACGTATGTTCAATTTTCAACATTGGTATTAAATCCGTAAAACGGAACTCAACCTGTACAGAGGATTTCAGGTATATGCAACCTGAGTGTACAAACATTGATTAAATCCTTATTGGTTTTTAAGAAATGATTTTTATAAAATCTGATCCAAAAAACGCGATGGAAAAACTACTATATAGAAGCTTTTCGCCTCCGAGAAGAAAAGCTACAACATGTACGTATACAACAGGTTTTTCGGTTAGAAAGCTTCTGTGGGGAAAAACTTAAACCACATCCAGACGCACACTGGGGGGGGGGGGGGTATAGCATAAGCTACCCCGACTTCGTCTCGGCTAAAGACTTGTTATTTATATTCTAAAACGTGTTTTCTTATTCAAAAACCTTATCGTTTCACTTCTTTAACCATGCAATTCTTATTCGCTTTATGCGAAAAACTTGGGAATTATATTTAAATCTATGTTTAATCATTTTGTGATTCATATCCCATTCCTGATATCTTAAAGCGAGATTTGGTCTTTCAGATATTGATTTGTCATAGTAGGTGTCATTAACGTACAACACACTTTTGCGCAATATAAGAATCAGATTTCAGTAAAACAATCTCTTTGAAGCTAAATATTTAAAGTAAATATGAAGATAAAATAACCATGCACAAAGTGCATTGTGCATTTGATATTCTAACAACGTGTTTGCGTCTTTTAACATCAAAAAACATCGTGGTAACATCATAAAAGATTAATTCACACACTCATTACTTATTTAGTGAAAGGCAGCTTTGACATCAATATGCGTAATCTGTATTACTTACATGCATGTATATAAAGTAACACATGCAATATTAACCGCGGAGAAATTTATCCCTGGTAAACAGATGCGCCTTCAAATGATATAATTAAGAAGACATATATATATCGGATAACATGAACGTTGAAATTATGGTATCTATATGATTACTTTACCATGTTGATTCTTCTACTGTAGCTTATATTACATACAGATTTCAGAAAAAATCACAAAACTGGATTTTTCTGTTTAAATATTAGTTTCCATTTCATCGCATGATAACCTGAGAGCTTATTTAAAATGAAAACATATAGTTACGTTTTCAAAATTTCTTCTTTAAAGTTGTCGCTGAATTGCCTAACACTTAAATGATAGATCACTGGGGTGTGGAATCAGAATGAGTAAGTAACAATTTTTTTTTATCGAAAATTATCATTCGACTGGTATAAAAATCAGTAGTGATATGCAGTTTAAACAAAATATAGTAAACTAAACCGTCTTTCCAACGCCTTCATCGTTGTACTTGTAAGCAAATATTGATCGACGAAAAATTTTATGATCTACAGCTTAGGTAAGATGGGACAGTTTTAGATAACTGTCTTAGAAAGAAGGTATTTCCTATCCCGATGACAATAAATAGGCTAAAGTTTATTACTGAGGTAGGAATACATATCTTTAAACACTTAAACACTTTTAATCAATTGAATCATTTTTATAAATTTGCAGCCATTCTGCTGGCTGTCTGTTTTGAAGAAATAACATAAGCAATCTGACTAATATAACCCATTTTATTTAACAAAGCATATTTCAAATGAAGTTAACACGCAGACAAATGCAGTAATCATAGTATACAAAATGCTTACTCCTCTTTCCAATTGCTTTTAAATGTATAAATATATGTAAAACTACATTTGAAATTGAAAGAATATCTGTTACTTTTGTAATGAAAAAGAAACAACCTATTTTACATTTAATTGTTTAAATGTATCAACAATGAAGAAAAAACATTGGAATTAAAACACGTTTAATGGAATTCTTAGATGTCTCCTGCTACAAATGAACATGTATTACGAAGTCACGTAGTTGCGAAAGTTAGGGTTTTTTGCGTTTTTTCGTATCGTTTTACAAGTTTTATGATTATCTCGTGTATAATTTTATATCACTGGCTGGCACATAAATGGAAAAATCTAAAGAAAATAAATAACACTAATTTCAGATAGAATATCTTAAAAATTTGATATTTGACCTTATATAATGTTAATGTCAACAGAATACAGACAACAAAAATAGTTATAGGCAGTCAAAGGTTTGAAGCTCCTATTAGTCAGTTGTTTTAAATATTCGATCAAAAATTGGGAAAGAAATGATAATTGATAGAGGAAATTCGGACTGGATCAAATTTAAACTATGAGCTTTCGTATTTTATAATTTTCTAACCACCAAATTGTTTTATTGTTTCTCATAATTTAAAAAACAACCTTGGAATGGGTTGGGAATTCTTACACACAGAGGTCACTGGCATTAAAAATTAGATCCTTTTCCTAGTTATTTAACAGTAGAAAAAAAGCACCACAATAGTATAGCTACTACGTGCAATAAGTAGTTTTTCGTTCCTATTAATGGGATTTTTACGCCCCCTGAGTATACGTAATCCTTACGGTACCTCACTACACCCAGACCTGTACTTTTTAAGACACTACGTCACAAGATGGCGATTTAAATATTTTGTTAAAGTGTTCATATCGTTCGATTCAGTTGTATATCGTCGTAGCTCAGTGGCTAAAGTATTGGGCTTCTGAACTGCAGATCATGAGTTCGAATCCGCCTGGAGCTTTTCTTCCCGTTTACTGAATTAAATTTTCGAAAATGTAATTTTTTCATCCAAAATTGAACATTTTTTGCCCATTTGACTTAAATACTTCTTATTCATTATGATATCAATCACAATCAAGTCATATTCTGCTGATTTGAGAAAATATATTTAAGGAGAGCCCTATGAATCTGTGTGTTATAGAGGAGAGTGGAAATATGGGCTCACTTAAATGGCCATATTTTTCTAAAACATCAATGGAATTGGAAAATGTGGTATATTTTTTTCAGAATTGCATAAGCTATCTAATTCCAAGACAAAATGTTCTCTAGAATGGTAGTGGAAGTCAAAGGTAGCAAGGGACACTTTCGGAGGAAGTACCCGGTTTTCGATAAAAATTCCAGTCAATATTTTTGTTGAATTGAGAGTTGCTGTACTTGAAGGCTTATGAATGTTGCTAGAATTCATGAAATGATTTTGATAATTATAATTAGTTAAAGGGATGTCTCTTGTTGAAATTGGCATTTGCAGTATACAGGCCCCTAAAGTTAAGTAAATGAGAATCAGAACTAAATGCAAAACTTTCGGCTAAGACGGTTGAGTTGACTTAGCACAGTGAATTTGCAATTTGCAAGTTACAGACGTGAGGTAAAATAACATAAAAATTAGGTGGATGGAACATAGGAAAACCATACATTGGTAATTTCCTAACATGTGATGGTAAAATATGCACATGATACTGAATGTCAACCCTATGCAGGAAATAAGGGGGGGATCTTAAAGTGTAAAAACTTATGAAAAGGGTCGGAATCTTTGAAAACACCAATATGTAGAAAAATGCAAATGATGTAATTAGAAATTTTCCTCAGAAATTAGTGGTTGTGTATCGTTCCGATTCTCTCAAATTGTTGTTTAACTGTATTCCACTTGTATCTCAAACGACTGTATAATGCGCGGCCAGCGCGCTCGGTTCCGTTCGTCATCGAAAGCAAAGTTTGTCTTGCCAAGATGGCCGAGTGGTTAGCGCGGTGGCCGCTCACTGTTAGGAGAATGGGTTCCAGAGGTCGTGAGTTCAAGCCTCGGTCGGGGCGAACGTTGAGCTAAATACAATGTGTACACCTACAAGGATCACGGTGCACGCATGTACTTTAATAGGTCCTATATTCTTGTAAGCAGATATCCAAACCCAAGACTCAGACATGCGCTATGGGATTACAAGGCTACTTATATATACATTCATTAAAATTCTAATATACTTATACAAAAGAAAATTTCAAGACTTTAAGAATGCAAACTTTGAACTATTAAACGGTCTCATCAAAGAAAATGACTAGGATAAAATCAATCATAACACTCATAACATAGCTACTGCAACCAATAATTTTACAAACCAAGAAATGTCAATCACATGGAACTGCTTGCCAGGAAGAAACTGCAACCATTAGACCTAGTGAAAAACTCTGGATGGCTTTAATGATACGTAAATCTATACGTATCAGAAATATGTTGAGAAAAAAGGCGCATAATTCATGCAAGGATTCAGATAGGTTTATGTATCGAAAATTAAAAAATAAGGCAAACAACATGAATAAGTATGCCAATTCGAACTACTATGAAAAATTTTATTCCTCTTCGAGTGATGCACATTTAGATAATAAAAATATATACTGGAAGTTATTGAAATATATTGTTCTCACCAATTCTACAACGTTAAATTGAAATCCCACCAATGAACTACACTGGCAATAATTCTGATATTTTTCATTTAAAGATACTTACTAAATGGAACGTTTAAATACATATTTCAATCCAAATTACAATCGAGAAGTGTACTATAACTGATATAAATGTTTATGGTATGGCAGTGTAATATGATGTATGTAATTAGGGATAGACATTCTAAGTTTAAGCTTTATACAGGTATTAGGGTATAAAATGTATTATATTGGGAAGGATTTAACAACATTCGTAAAACTAACAAAAAGAACACAATTCAACGACCAAGAATATGGAGTAATACCAATTTTGTTTCTCTATTTCCAGAATGTATGCAAAGCGAATGTGCAGATACTTCACAAGCATGGATTACAACTCAACGAAACATCATTAAAAGAAAAGGAAGACAAGTATATCTATATACTAAATATAAATGTATAAGTATAGGGCTATCTAATTAAAAATAAAAAAATTTTGAAATGTTTAGATTTTTGAAATAAAAACAAAAAAAAAATGTATTGGTTGTAAAAAGATATCTAGGAGATAAAGATTTGCTATTTATTACCGCATATCTAAATGATATAAAATACAAGTTTAGATTGGCAACTTTAAGTGATAAAATGTAAGGTATTTTTGAAATGATTATACAACAAAAATATTCAAAAGAATCTTAAACATTCTATAAAATTGCAAAGTTTTTTATGTTTTAAATAAGACTGATTCCAATGAAATTAATAATTCAAATTAAAGTCTAAAATGTCTGCAGTTTCGTCAGATAAACATAAATGCCTTAGAAATATTTATTTGTAAACTAGTGGAGAACTGCTTAACATGCAAGAATTCTTGAACATCTACGAAGAAGTTTGATAATTCAATTTCATTGCTCATGATCTTAGAACTATAAATGCCACATTAAACGCCTGTTTAGTGATATTGGAAAGAAAAGAAAAATTTGTTATGATAATAACATAAGTAAAAGAATAACTTGTGAAAAATGCGACATATCAGTTTTGGTGTTTATTGAGTTATTTGATTTAAGGAGAAATGATCGATACTTGTACGCATCCACTTTTGTTGGAGCCGTGGAAAAGTATACATCAAGGAAATAAAGGCGTGCCAGCAATTTTGTTTTACAAACTTAATCGTAAAAGTCGTATTAATATATCCTTATGCCTTTTGAACTTTCTTTATCGATGATTAAAAGTTTATAAAATTGATTTAAGCAAATTTACTACAATGTTCAAAACGTATCAAAGAAAAAATCGAAAAGAACGTCAATATAACCTCTTTTGAGAGCTCACCGACTCCATTTTTTATTTGTTTATTCTTTATTTGCTTTCAAATAAATTAGCTCGCTATCATAATGCCGACCACTCTTTTGCGCTTATACACGTTGTTCACGTATTTTAAAGAACTTGTGATATAACGTGATTATGAACATTTCAGACTTGCGCTTATGGTTAGGACACGATATATTGGATTTTTAATTGTTAAACCTTTTTTTAATGAAGACACCTTTAATGTATTGATAGGTCGAGCTACCTCAACCCACTTAATGAAACACAGTCAAACTTGCTCAAAATTCACATGAAAACTGGCCAAATAATTATTTTGTCACAAAAAAGCATAATATCAACCTTTTTTACAAAATGAAACAAAAAATATTTTGCGTTCTTCATTATCAAGACGAAACCAACGAATTTACAATGACAAGGATATTGATACGATGCGCCTGAAAGAAGAAGGTACATTTTCCCGAATTTTTGATAAGACTTAGCAGACAGCACATTTTACATTTTTTTTTAATAGGAGTTCTCGCCAATAATGACTTAATAGCCTTATCACGTGATATATTTATGTCGTTGTGGACCACAACCCGACTTTTGACACATTTTCCTGTATAAAAACTCGAAGGCAATCTGCTATTTATCATTATCTTCACTCCTACTGAAAAGAATAACATATTTTTGAAAAAATAAACAGAGTAATAGCGATAAACAAAGTACTTTTTAGTCAATTTTGTTCAAGATGCAATGTTTGTATTTTTATGAGTTTCAAACGAATTTGAACTACCAATTTTTATGAAAAAAGTATGTACAGCAATATTTTATTTCTGGGAATCGCACTTTTAAATTTTGTTTATTTCAGAAGCACAAATTGTGCCTCCAATATATTATATCTATTACAAAGAAGGCCATGGTTTTCAGCAGTTTACGCACATCTATCACCTCGTTAGGGATTGTAAATCTCGAGTTGATGGGCTGCAAAACATCACGGATAACACAACATCAATGCCGGAAGTCTTCGTTTTAAGAATTGGGATTGTTGGAAATTTTACTGCAGACAACCTTAAGCTTATCTCAAAAAGAACAGGTGGAGTACCTTTTTCCATTCCACTAAGAAAATACATAAGATTTGTCATAATATATGTACTTTCTAGCATATAATTTGATACCATTTCTCTAAAAAGGGAAGGCAGATATGCCAGTGGACCATTCCGTTTGGTCGACCACCCCTTTGCTATGTTTCGAAAATGACATTTCGTCTGAATCAGCTTTGGAGGTATGTAGTTTTCAAAATCATGTTCTTTTCACACGAAAAATAATAAAGAAATAGGTATTTTGCTTTCAAATAATGAATTTTGACTAAATTTTAAGATAAATAGTGAAAATAATTGTAGATATTACGTAGAGAAAAAGCCTGCCACAAGATTCTTGTCCAGTCACATATATCCAGCCATGAAAAGGAACCAGGCGATTCCTTTATCATTGTTGATCTTTGTAAGGAACAAATTAAAGACGCTATCACTACCTGTCTGATAGAACCTCTTCATCAAATGTTACAAGATTGGTTGGTAAACTTTAAAATCCAGAGTCCAAATGAAAGTCGGTCAGATATTATATCAGAGATACATGCTATACAGAAACAAATGGCGTTTTGCACAAACAGAAAAAGAGGTGGTCCATTCGTTTTACCAAGTAATTGTACCAACTCTATGATTCCAGATGATGTTAAAGAGTTCCTGTTCAGGTAAATGGAAACGATGAAGACGTATTTTTTTTGACATTTCAGTAATACAGTATTTAATATATCGTTCCTCCCTCGTTTATCCCTCTTTAAATAGAACCTAAAATCATTATCGTTTGTTTCTGATTCTGTTTGCTCAATTTCAATCATATCATCAGATAAACAAATACGATTAGAAAAAATACTTGAATTTAATTATGTTGCAAATCCTTTTTATATTGTTGAAATTGTATCCCTACAAACAAATCCTGTTGGTATTTCAATCTGATTGTATTTTAGGTATACTCCCTTGGTTTAAAATTTGTTTTTTTGGCAAAAGTTAGCGTACTTCATCTTTGATCTTTTAAGGAATGTCGGTCATTTTAACATTAGGGTCCACAGTCCAGTCCTAAAGACTGTTCAGCAACGAGAGACCCTTTGAACGAAAGCTCATCAAATTGTCTCTCTCCTGTTACAATTTCCTGGCGTGAGATCAGATTCCCCCCCCCCCCCCCCAGTAAAATGCGCCTGTATTGAAAAACGTAAAAGTATGGAATTTCCCATTCAAATGATAATTCAGTTATAAAACACAAAACAAAACTAGGGGTGAAATATCCGATGATATACAAGTATGAAAAAGGTTGCAATTAATTTCATTCCTAATTATTAATTTTTGTCCACATGCACCATGCTCAGATAAATGCCACATATTTGAAAATGAAGTTAATTTGAACATATTTTCAATGCAATATCTATCGGATTATAACATTTATCACACGCACATCTTATTGCACTAAGTTTTGTTATACGACAATGTCTTAAGTGGATACAACAAATACTAATTGGTATTTGAATTAGCTGTAAAGCTGTAATATATATAAATATATATATTATATATATATATATATATATATATATATATATATATATATATATATATATATATATATATATATATATATATATATATATATATATTTATATATATATATATATATATATATTCTTTTTAGAACACCGTGTGTGCATTCTTTCGGAATATGGAGAAATATAACATTTAAAGTTTTTGTCTCAAAAACAACTGATGAAGAGAACCTGAAAAGTGAGTTAATGAAAATAAATAAGATATTTTTTTCAAAATATCTGTTAGAAATAGAAAAGAGAAAGTTAATGGAAAAGCCGACTATGAAGCAGGGGGATAAGCCGACTATGAAGCAGGGGGATAAGCCAACTATGAAGCAGGGGGATCCTCTAATTTCAAAAATACCAAATGAAGACGAAAATTGTGGAACACTTGGCGGATTTGTTACCAAAACTGACGACGCAAGAAAAATATTTGCATTAACTTGCAATCATGTTTTTCCATACGAAAATCAAGTTGCGTATACAGAAAACGCCCAAGGTTGCAATGGGTTTGGGAACTGTGTGTTCACAACAAGGGAAAAGAGTTGTGATTTTGCATCTATTGAAGTTATGGAGACATTCTTAGACAAATGCGATGTAGCCTTTCGAAACACTATGAAAAAGAAAATTAATGCACGGGTCCATGCCGAAAACTTAGAAAATATTGGAGTCGTACATAAAATTGGAGCCCAAACTGATTTGACAAATGGCTATATTCTCAGCTCAGAATATTATGATAAGCTAACGGATGAAAACAACAGAGAGTACATTTTTCTTGTAAAAGGCATGGGAAAAAACTTTTCTAAAGAAGGCGACAGTGGATCGCTCGTATTTTCTTTGCGGCAAAACTACGTTGACGTTGTTGGCATGGTCTACGCTAATAACCCAGAAGTGTATGAAGAGGAGAGTGAAGACGAAAAGGACAATAAAAATCCTCATGATATAGATAATTCTCAAAGACAGGCAACAGCAAACACATCCACTTCCAATGATGAAAAACAATATGAAACAAACGAGCACGATGCTAGGTGGATTTCCTTTTGTTATCGTATTCACACTGCGCTTCAACTTTTTGAAAGACCAAGGTGAAGATTTCTCAGTTAAATTCAAAGACGATTTGTCGTCGTCATCGTCGTCCACGTCGGACTCATCTGAATCTGATCATTCAAATGAAGAAACCTATTGAAAAAAAGTCTGCAAAAATGAGACATTTTGTAGCTTAGAGATCATATTGCATTATTCTGATATTTTTGCCCCTTTTTATTGTTAGATGATACAATTTGTTTGCCTAAAAATCTAAGATTTTTTAAAAATCACCGTTAATTTTGAATAAATTTGTTACCATTTTCACAACTAAAATACATTTTTTTTTTCAATTTATGTTTAAACTTATTCATACCAATAACTCATTTTCATTTTTGCTCATATCTTAAGTTTTATTTAATGTTTTTCATTCATAGAACCCATGATCATATTTCAAATATATTAACATTTTTAATTATTTTTAAATCCTTTACATTGTAATCCTTGCTATATGGTCTCATTTATTTGGAGAAAATATTTTTTTATTTGATCTCATGTTTGTGGAATGCTTGTTTAATGGTATATACTTTGAAATTTTTATAGAAATTTGAATGCATGTCCAGTGGGTTTTTTTGTACGATCAATGTCTAATTCAATTAATTAATTAAAATATTTATCAGGAAATATCGAGTGTTTTTCTTTTATTTTCAACTTTTAACTACAATATATCACACTTTGAATTAAATATTGGTTTAAGTTTTTCTTAGTCTATATTTCACTTATAGAGAGATTACATAATCAAGTTACATAATTCTTTATTTGGTTCAGTTTAATTAAACATTAAAGTTAATCTTTTAAATATATCTTTCCGCATAATTTGATATTACTCAAACGTCGTTTGAAGGTAAATTCGGGGGAAGAGGGGGGGGGGGATAAATAGTTTACGTAAACAATAATATCATTTTTAACGTTACTGAAGCAAGCAAATAAAAAAAATCAGGATTGGGAAGGGGTCATAAACTCTGACTGAAAACAACGTTAACGACAGAAGAGAAGTAATCGGTGTATACATGTATATCAGTCGAACGATAGCTGTGCAAACACTTTTAAATAGCATGCACTCGTTTGTAATTCAAAAGCGTTCTTATATAATGGAGGCAACAAAATCAGATGGACTAGACATTCAATTGTCGATCAAGTTAAAGTGACAAAGAACCTGTCATTATATCATAAGGTCTACGCATTATGAAGGGGCATGTTCGCGATTTCAGGTGGCTCACTACACCGTGAAATATTTTCTCAAATCAGCAGAAAAGTACTTGATTATGATAGATATCATAATTGATAAGAAGTATTTAAGTCTAATAGGACAAACAATATGCAATCTTGGATGGAAAATTACATTTAAAAAAATCCAGGCAGATTCGAACTCATGATCTGCGGTTCAGAAACCCAATACTTTAACACCTGAGCTACAACGATATACAACGAAATTGAACGATATAAACATTTTAACAAACATTTCAATGGCTATCTTGTGACGTAGTGTCTCAAAAAGTGTAAGTGTAGGTGTAGTGAGGTACCTTAAGCTGAAAAGGTTTCTTTTTCATCTTTTGGTATCCATTATTACAATGTTCACAGAAGTGTTCCTCCTATTTAACCATCTGGAAAGTTAAAAATAAAATACACATGTGGATGGTTTATAACTGTTTGATATTGACCTATGTCATGTTTTTATTCACATTGTGAAAAGTAAAAAAAAAAGCTTTTGTTTCAAACAATTTTTTTTTTTACTTCCTAGGTCGTTAAAGTTCCTGCTGTTGTCAAATTCAGTTTTCTTATATGTTTCTCTTTGAAACTCAGATTCAAAATAGAATTTAGTACAAAATATCAAATACAAAGAGCTAGAGCCACGAAGCATCAAAATGTGCCTTAAATTTTTCACAAAACTCAAGTTTGAAACAATACAAATTGTAAATACTTATAATGTAGGGCACAATATTCTGCTTCTATGCATATGAATTTTTTTCACTTCGGTACCACCGTTTAGCACATGCGCATCATCAAACATACTATGATCGTTAAAAATAGCTGAAAATTGTAGATTTTACTGCAGTATTTCCCAAATTTGAATGTGGCCACACTTGAGTACCTCTTAGAAACTTTTAAAACTGAGAGATATTGCATAAATGCTTCTGCCTGTAAAATTTCGTAGAGGTACTCAAGTGTGGCCAATGTGTATTTTACAAATTTTGAAAATTTTAGTAACAGAAAATAAAACTGACCACTCTATTTTAGGGTAATTATTTGCTTCCTTTTTATTGAAATAGCAGAATTTAATTAATAATGATAAAGAATTATTTGTGATAATTTACAAAATCATCATTTTATTAAATATTTGAGGAAGAAATGCATATAAACTGAACTTTAACATGTTTTATCAAGTAATTTTATACTGTGTATTCATGCTTACATCGTGCATCATCAATGACGTCATAGTTTGACGTTTGCGACGTCAGTTGAATCTGTACATGGAATCTTGAGTTCTTTTAGTATTTTGCCAATAGAATTTACCAGTAAAGTCTGCATTTTTAAAAAGCATTATTTCTATGTACCACGGTATTATTCAATTGCAGTAGAATATGAGATACATGAACATTGCTAACAAACAGAAAAAATAATTAAATTGGCAAAGTTAACATTGTACGTACGTAAGTAATTATATATTCCTATACCTTTATGTAGAATAAGCGATAGCATGTATAAGTAGCTAGTTGTGGGTTTTTTGTCAAACGATGAAATGTATTAAACGAAAGGAAAGATGCAAGCGATTTTTTTTTACACATGTGTTCCTGAATACCGCGGGAGAAAGACAGTCGACATCACGTGTAAACATGTACATAAATGATAAACTTAACGTATTCCGTCAAAAAACTTGATTATTTAATTCCTAAGTACAGCTGTAATTGAATATCAAGCCATCGTCCCTTGCAGAAAAACATTTTGCCAATGCATACGTCTTTTCTTTATCAGCCCCCTGTTGATCAGTGTTGATCGTCGCGTGGTCAATGTATTTCCGGTGAACCGTTACATGCAGTTACACTCCTTTCTTAAACGATCGATTGTGTCCGTTTCGATGAAGACGGCTTTTGGTATACACAGCTTAGAATACATTATCAGCATGTGCACTATATAGAAGTATAATCCTAATGTCTTTGTTGATAATTTGTCCCATAAAATAAAAAATCACCCTAAATGTGTGTACATCGGTGACTTACTTTTGCCTATAAAATTCTCCATTGAAATCATCTTTGATTTTTTTATGCTTATTACATCTAATTAAAGTTTTTCTTGTATGGAATAAAGAAAAAAAAATCAGATTGTCGGGCCTTTCTTTAATTAAAAAAAAACAACGATGAGTACAAAGAGATTTAAAACAGTATTTGCTTCCATTCAACCCCCCCCCCTTCCCTCCGAAAAAATCGATTTACAGCCGAGTTCAACTACAAATCTATATTATATGATAACACAAATTCTACATGCTTGCTATGAATTCGACTTTTCAAGACAATTCTACGACATTATTTATGTGCTACTGCTTGATGTTTAAAAAAAAATGTTCATTTTAACCTATCTTCGCTTCAAAAAAGTAAACCCACACTCTCTCTCTCTCTCTCTCTCTCTCTCTCTCTCTCTCTCTCTCTCTCTCTCTCTCTCTCTCTCTCTCTCTCTTCTCTCTCTCTCTCTGAAATAGGATCTTAATTCTCAAGACATTTACGGATAGCTTATCACTTGTAACAATTCTCAAAGGACATGAATATCAGTAGAAAAAATGAAATGTAAATGAATAGACGTTATGGCATTTATAAGGAATAATTCACTCATAAGAATATTTTTAAAGAAATCGATATTCTTTTTTCATTTAATTAATGAACATTAAAACATTGCTGTAATGTCATTCCCTTGTTCCAGCAGTCAAAAATTGTACTTGTGACAGTCCGATATATTAGAGAGCTTCTTAATATCAGACCATTACCAGTGGTTACAATACTGTTATTCTTAAAATCGGGCTGTCTCAGGAATCAACAATGAATTACAATGGAGTGATTTAAGTACTATATATGCCTCAAACACTTCTGTATGAAAAATATAACTGTTTTCGGCCCTATAACGGGCCTCGAAACTGTTTTATTTTATTTCATACAGAACTGCTTTCGGCATACTAGTATATCCATTACATATACACAGTCGCTAAAAGGTTTTATTTTTCACTTGAACAGTTCGTGAACGGTGTGCGCACAGTGAGTGCACTCTAAACGAACGGCGAGTGCACGCTGAGCCGAATTTGGATAGCGCTTATGAACGGTGAACTGTGAGCGAACGCAGATTGCAAACACAAGCGCAAAGTGAACGCTGCACGATATATGTACTTTATGTGAACGCAAGATGAACGATTTATTCAGAGTGCCCCGGGGGTATTGTTACATTGTGTTTCGTTGGTAATCAGGAAATAATAACAATAAACTACACGTTTGTATTGTTATAAGCCTAAATATAATATTATCTGACTAAACAATAAGTGAACACCTAACGAACGCAGTGAGCGCAAGGCGAAATCTTTGTGAACGCACGGTGGGCGTTTTGTGAACGATGAGCGGGAACAGAGCGGAGCGGAGAGCGCAAGTGAACGCACGGTGAGCGCACATGAACGCACAATGAGCCCATGGGAAAATGGGAAAATAAAACATTTCAAAGGACTGAACCCTGGCATCTAACTGCTGTAAAGCGCAAGGATTGGGTGAAAATATCAAAGCCTTGAAACAAGTAAAATAATCATGTAGAATAATGTGCACAGACTGTAACAGTAATGCATCAAAATTCGAGATTACATATATCTCTATTAAATTCAATTACCGTATATCTGTCATATTTATATATTTATTTTTAATAATTTGTGATTACATTGGTAGAATTCAATGATTAATCCTCAGTTATACATTGCGCATCATCAGCATTACTTCATGCAGTTTCAAATTGCAGAAAAAAGAACTTTAAAGACACCGACATATTTACATGTACCGCCGTTATATTGACCTTCAGCACTGGTCCCTGTAATATTTTTTAATCTTTATTGTAAATAAGCTTTTCATGCTATTTTCATCAATAAATTCATTTTCATAAATTAATTATAATGTCTACATGATAATTTTATTTGTTTTTTGTTTATTTTATTAGATTCAAGTCATGCGTAGTTTTATCATTTCATGACGTTACTTAACAAAAATGACGTCTGTTCTACATTTTTCATCAAAACAATGCCACATTGTAAACTCTGTTTATAAAAAAGTATGATAGATATCGAAAAAAGAAAAACAGTTATGAAAAGCTAAGATTCTATCCTATATTTTACCAAAATATGGTAATTTTTAATGATAGGGCAATTTTTGATGCTTCGTGGCTCTAGCTCTTTAGCACACTTTTTTTTATTAAAACATCTGTTATTCAGATATAGGTATCATAAACAATAACGCTAATTCACAAGTAAACAAGACTGAGACTTATTCTTCACTTTTCATCAAAAACATGAAAATGCCGTTTTTATTTATAGATATGATAATGCATTGGTCTTGTTTTGATGGTTCCTTTATTTTAAACAAAGACAGCTACAAAAATAAAACCATGATCAAACAATGCTTAATAACTATTTGTCAGACATTAAAATTTTAATTTCTTTGTAAATCATTGCAATCAGTCAAATTCTAATTTGATTTGTAATTGAAAATAGAATTATCATCGCCAGTAATTTGATGTATTATTGACCTACGAGAAGAACATTGCATTATGTGTCAATTTTTTTAATCAATCCTCATCAAATAGTATACATGCGCCTGAAGAGCTGTCATAAAAATGCAAATCCCTCATCCTGTTAAACATCTAATTATAAGAAAAAAAACCCATCCATTTTGATATATTTACATCCACTATTTCACATAGAAATATACAATAGGGAAAACCAGACATCGTTCATCCATTTAGGAATTCTCTGGACCACTTCCTCACTTTTTATAACATTATCACTCGAGTACTCTTCATGTCGTTTACAACGTTAAATCCCCGTAAACATATTATGTTTCACTGTGTATTAAATTCTGAAGCAAGAGAGGGGGAAATTTAAAAACAAATTCCCTTTATAGTACATTAATATAGCTTGGATACTAAGTCATTTATGATGATTTGATAATCGAAATATAAAGCTACATGTTATAGTGGTGAAAGCAGAAACTTAAGACAGAGTATTTAATGATAATTTACATCAATGAAAACACAAGCGACGAATGATTTAGAGCGAGACATTGTATTAAAAATTCGAATTAAAATTTGATTAAATTTCGTTAAACAGATATCAAGATATCGATGTTTATAGCATGATATATACGTGATATCGCCACGTCATGAATTTACGTCTTTTTAAATTGTGTATTTTGAATAAATTACGTGCTTCAAAATTTGAAAAAAAAGCCCAAAACAACACATTATTTAAATCAGATATATCATAGACATTTTCTAACTGTTTTAAATAAAATAGGAAACGTTACTGTCCATTTTGGATACCTACCCATTGCCTTTTGTCTCTAGATCAAGGTATAAAAAAACTGGCCATGCAAAAAGTGATACGATGCATTTTTTACTTTGATGGATAGAAATCACTAGAAGATGTACTGGAAACGATATATCGACCTAAAATTGAGAGTGGGTGAACAAGACACCCTTAAAGTGGTTCCAATATCTAATCAAAGTACTGATAGTACTGAAAAGCGCTGACCCAGCTTCTGTTGGTATAAAAAAGATATATGTATATAACATTTCAGTTTCTGTATACGAATTTATTTCCACATCACTGCGTGGCAGCCCCTGCAATGATGTATATAAGTCATTCAAAGTAGCCCGTACTAGCCCGTGCAACTCCTGAAACTGGTTCCTAACCAGTTTAAATGATGTAAACTTCTTCTCATAGGGGGCGGTTATTCGTTGCACCGGAAGTAGAAGTCTAACGACAATAAAGCGTTGAGCTATGCTTAGCGCTTTGAAAAAGGCATATGACATGTTTATGAATATATTAAACAGACAGAAGACATACGCTCTGATGGAAAGTTAAAGAAAGGTTCTTAGGTAATGAGCTACATGTATATCATATAGCTACTTTCATGACGTCTTAAAGAGACCTTGACAAACTGTTAGCACATTAAATAATCCAATATACTAATCGATTGGTTACAAAAAGACTAATTAGTTACTTTATGAAAAAATAATTCAAAAAGGTAAATTAGGGCATCGTGGCCAATGTTTATAGAGAACTAAATTGAGTAATTTTACCAGAACGCCAAATATTTAGAAATGACGTTGCTAACTTGCGACGACTATTCTTAAATCACGCTCTTCAAAATATATTATTTTCAGGAAAATTTATCATTATGCATTAGACTTTTCAGATTTGAATTGAAATAGGTGGATATCTCACAGCTCGAAATTTTGTCACTTTACGTCGATTTTTCACGACTTTATCGCATTAGTGACATTACTTTTGGATCAACCGTACATCCAAAAAATGATACCTGATTTCTTATATTTACAAGAGTAGTGACCTAGATTAATCATGACCCCTAGGCTCATAATGTTGTTATTCAAGAATAACAGCGGATTTTGCAAACAGTCAGTTATATAAGAGAAAACATTTGCAAGTGTAAATATATGTGAAAAATATGAAGAATGCTGAAAAATGAAACTTAAAACAACAGAACATTGCCATATTTGTTGCTTCATCCCTTTCTTTTTTTGTGTTTCCGGGGGGAGCATGGACTAGATAAATGGACCTTTTAGGTGAAAAAAGATATAAAAAAAAAGTTCTCTCATCTTAAACCTTTATTGCAACTTTCATAATAATATGACACCTAGCATTCTAACAAACTTCAACACATTTCTTTTGAAAAAGAAAAATTGATTCTTAAAACAACAGAACATTGTCATCTGAGTTGCTACACCCATTCTTTTATGTTTACTAGGTGGAGCATGGACTAGATAAACGGTATATGACCTTTTTGGGAAAAAATAATGAAAACATTTCTCATGTTTTGCTTTAATTGCAACTTTCAATATAATATGATAGCATTTGAACAAATTCAACACTTTTTTCCAAATAATTTTTTTGTACCAGAATTATTTTTATTGTGTTATTACACTTAAACAATCGAACACAAAAACAGCTCAATATAGCCTTCATATTAGGAGTTAAATTATTTCCTACATTAACTGTTAGATTTCATTAACGTTTATGATGTTATATATTATTTTTAAATGATTTTTTCGGTAACATAATTAATCAGTTTTTTCAACACAATCAGCACATCTGATTGTGAAATCGATACTATTTCAATTTTTTATAAGTTAAACAATACGGTTTCATTAAAATTAACGTAAACACTGATTCAACTTTCCTTTTTTAAGGATTGTGAAATAAATAAAAATCATAAATAATCCCTGAATTAAAACGGCTATAATTAAATGTTTAAATAAAAATGTCATGGAAATTTAAACAACATTATCAATCAAAATACCGTTTAATGCGGAAACATTTAATTCTTTCTTTTCAAATCAGAGAGTACAAGTGGTAATATATGATTAATTGTAAAAGCAATTACAGTAAATCATAACTTCAATCAAATCAAAAATTGAACGTATTCATCGCACGGTTAATTTAAGAACATCGGTTGGTTTTCCCATTGTGTTACTATATAAGAATTACAGTGATTCCACCAGGCATTAATCGTCGGGGATAACAACCATGCAAACAACTCTGTCTGTGATACTGAGTGTGGCCCTTCTGGTAAGGTTCTCTTGATCATTTTTGAATAATTATAAGTATTAATAATATCTAACTTTGATATCGACTTCCATTTCATCTCTTTTCTTTTTTTATTCTTTACATTTTTACATTTAAAATTTCTTTTCTATCATTTATTCGTTAATTTGAAATGTTGTTATGCAACCATTTATTTCAAAATTCCATTTATCCTCTTTTTGTAAAATAAAAAAAAAAATGACTCATTGTAGTATGGCGTAATAACGTATATTAATACGGGTTTTTTTTTTTACGCCATACATATACATTTGACAAATCATATCTGAACATGCATTTTTATCGTATATAACAGGAATATAAAGACTTTTGTATTATTCTAGGGTCTGGCTTGCGAGGGTATTTCTTATACTGGGGACTACTATCCGAAAGGCAGAAATTATTATCCTACACAAACAAACTATGGTGGATCATACGGACCTTACTATCCATCGCGAGGATACCAACAGCATGGCAGCGATCTGAATCTTCCTTCATGTAAGTACTTTTAAAAGTTAATATTGACTAAAAACATTTTGAAATCGATATGCATTTTTGGATATCCATAACAAAATAACAATTGAATTATTTTTTCTTGCTGCAATTTTAAAAGATTTTGCGTAAAGCAGTTTGATATTGATGTGTAAAAAAATAAATTAAAACGGTTTTAAAAGCATGGCTTGATTTGTAACAAATAAATGCAAGAAGATATATGTATAGTTCAATTTTAGTCAACTTTGAAAAGGGAATGTAATTACATGCATTTTCAAAATATTTGTAGATTGTTACAGCAGGGCTTGCCTTGTCCCCGCATGCCAAGGCACAAGGTGTAGGAGATACCCACAAGCTCGTTGTGTGTAAGTAAAAATATATCCCTGTGTAATTTCCTATGCATATAATCTATCATCTACTTATCTACATTTATGTGTTTCTGTATCTATCGATCTATCGATCTTTTTATCTATCTATCTATCTATCTATCTATCTATCTATCTAACTATCTATATATCTATCTTTTTTTTATTTATCCATTCATTTATCTTTCTATTTTGATTTTTTGCAGTGACTTTTGTGGCGGCTGTGTGGCTCGATTTTTTATTGGAAGAGTCAACGTTACCCCCTACTGTGGAGGATCCACACTCCCAGGAAAACATCACCAGAAGTACTAGTCATAACGGGCGACCTATTTCTTTTTTTTTTTAAATTTTCAATAAATATTTTCACAACATTTTTAAACTTTCTAATGTTTTGTTTCGACATATATAAAATTTGATGGGTCGACAATATTTGTGATATTCATTGTCCGTTGTCATGTTTATTCATACAAGGTCATTTGTTTACAAATCCCCAAAATGTGGCTCCTGCAAAGATATCTATGATTATCCTAATATTTAGCAAAAAAGATTGAAAGTAATAATTTGGAGTGAATTATAAAATTATTATTTCTCTGAACAAATATACATGGATCAAGAAAGGCGACACGAAATGACAAGTGTCAAATGTTGGGGGAAAAACCGTTTATTATAGTACAGTTTAAACATAGGCTATTTCCGATTACACATTTTTTTAATTTTTGTTTGAACAGATTGAACATTAAGAAAATAAGATAAATATACCATTTATTGGTCAATATCAAATTATCAATATTTTTCACAGGTTTGCAAGATTGACTTTGGAAAAAATATATACAAGTTATTAAGCGATGTACTCTTATAAGCATCTTTTCATGGATGGAAACATGAATTATCATTTATTCTATTTTAGTTACCTTTTCAAAAATAAAAAAAAAGACTCATGCAAGCAAGCCCAATAAAATCGTTTCATCTCTTTTCCGTTGCTTTTGATTTACCACTCTTTGCTAAAGCAATAAATACACGTATAAGCACTTAGAATTAACCAACTATTTTCGTCTTGTCTTTTACATTCTATTATTCCCAACGAAAAGTTAAGAGACGTTACAATAATGTTTGGTTCATTATGAGCATGCATCGCTTTAGCAAAAAAGTGATAAATATAAATCAACGACAAATTAAGAGAGAGGCGTTTTTGCCTTAATTTTTTTATAGTGTGTTGTTTTCTTTTAAACTTCCTATCCTTTTTTGTGGTTCAGCAATGCTCTAGCACGTCATGCCTGTCCAGATGCACCTTCAACTTTATATCATCAAGTAATCAGTTAGCATATTTTTGATTTTTCTTTCACTCAAAATAAATATTTTTAATGATTTGACGTATTGTTTTGGCGATCAGCGTAAATAAACGAAAGTATATATTTTTACCTTTCATTACTTCAGGTTCACGTCTTGTAATGTAATGCATTGGTAAAAATTTCAATTTTACATTTGATAGAAATTAAAAACTGTCACAAAATTACCTATATAAACATCAATCTACATATTTAAGAAAAGATATATTATTTTTGGCAATATAATGCAGTTTTCTCGCTTGTCACTTTTTTTATAAAATCAGAATTGACATACTCGAGCTCGTCATTAACAAATAATTCATTTGATTAACACGAAAATACCCATTATTCATAATTACACGACAATTACTGTCAATTATATAAGTAACTTCAAGGTATTTGACATGTACTCATTATTTATATTAAAAATAATATTGATTCCCTTTTTTAATAAATACATGTACACTTTGTTTTTGATGCGCTTTTTTAAATCGTGTTTTTTTCTAACATATATATTAAACGTTGTGTTAAGCATATATAAGCAATATACATCAATTTACTGAAATAATGCAAATGTTAGGAATTTTGAGACAATACTGCAAGAATTTTTGTGCAAATTAAGGTATCATTATTTATGTTTATTTGGATATAAATACGGGTGGGCCACGTGGCAAAGCTCTAATTTAGTACATTGCTTTAGTGGTTACTTTGTCTCTTCTTATGTGGTCCGTTTTAGGAGGAGCGTTGATTTTGTAAACAAATTATGATATGAGTTGACTTACTTAAACATATCTTTGGATAGCCGACAAAAAAGAATAGATGAATTGATTTCAATTAATTCATTGTTTTATACCATTCATACAATATATACATGACATACGTTGAAATTAATTAGATTCCTTATGCTGTTTTTAGTACCACATTAGGGAAAAAACCCTATTAAGATAATTTGATCAAAATTTGAATGGAAAATCAGTTTGGATTATACGTTTTGCACGCGTATCTGTTGCGCAAAATTATGTTACACAACATTAATGATTGAGGATGCAACCGAATTAAATTATCTAAGGCTATTTAAAATAACAGTACAGTGTGTTTTGTTGAATAGAAAACATGGCGTGCATTCTTTTGGAATTTGGAGATGTTTTACTTTCAAAGTCTTAATCGCAAAGACAGCTGTCGATGAGAACCTGAAAGTTTAGTTGATAAAAATAGATAAGATATTTTTTTTCAAAATATCCGTTAGAAATAGAAACGAGAAAATTAATGGAGAAGCCGACCATGAAGCAGGGTGATCCTCTTTCGTCAAAAATACGAAACGTAGACGAAAACTATAAAACTGGAACACTAGGCGGATTTGTTACCAAAACTGACGACGCCAAAAAAATATATGCATCAACTTGCAATCATTTTTTTCCATTTGAAAATCAAGTTGTGTATACAGAAAACGCCCAAGGTTGCAATGGGTTTGGTAACTGTGTGTTCACAACAAGAGAAAACAGTTGTGATTTTGCGGCTATTGAAATTATGGAGACATTCTTAGACAAATGCGATGTGGCCTTTCGAAACACTATGAAAAAGAAAATTAATGCACGGGTCCATGCCGAAAACTTAGAAAATATTGGAGTCGTACATAAAATCGGAGCTCAAACTAATTTGACAAATGGTTATATTCTCAGCTCAGAATATTATGATAGGCTAAATGATGAAAACAACAGAGAGTACATTTTTCTTGTAAAAGGCATGGAAAAATACTTTTCTGATGAAGGCGATAGCTCGTATTTTCTTTGCGGGAAAACTATGTTGACGTTGTTGGCATGGTCTACGCTAATAACCCAGAAGTGTATGACGAGGAGAGTGAAGACGAAAAGGACAATAATAATCCTCATGATATAGATAATTCTCAAAGACAGGCAACAGCAAACACATCCACTTCAAATGATGAAAAACAATATGCAGCAACTGGAATCGAACATGATGCTAAGAGTATTTCCTTCTGTTATCGTATTCACACTGCGCTTTAACTTTTTGAAGAATTCAAAGACGATTTATCGTCGTCATCGTCGTCCACGCCAGACTCATCTGAATCTGACCATGCAAATGAAGAAACCAATTGAAAAAAGTCTGCAAAAAAAAGGGAATTTTCGTAGCTTATAAATTTCATTGTAGTATTTTAATATTTTTTGTCCTTTTTTATTGTTACATGATACAACTTTTTTGCTTAATCATCGTTAATTTTAAATAAATTTGTTACCATTTTCACAACTAAAAAAATTTTTTTTTCAGTTTATGTTCAACTCACTTATACCAGTTATTTATGTTTATTTTTGTTCAATTCGTAAGTTTTATTTAATGTTTTTCATTCATAAACCCATGATCATATTTCAAATATATTTACTTTTTTTTAAATCTTGTACATTGTAATCACTGCTATCTGGTCTCATTTATTTGGAGAAAAGGATTTTTGTGATCAGCTTCCACCGATCACAGTTGTTTCCATATGAGGCATCCGGCAAATTTAACTATTTACGCACGCATTGCGCCTTGCACTATTTTATTTAGTGTGCAATGACAACCTTTTTTAAATCTATAATTAGACACAGATTACTATAAACGTTACTCTTATCATTTTACCCTGAAAATAAAACATTTATAGGGTTACAAGCATAAAGATTCAAATCACGGGTTTTTTTCACGTATGCGTAAGAATATTAGTCGGAAGTATGATTCGCCTACTAAGTTTAAAGTTCATTCATGCCTTGCCATTTTGGAAATCATTAAAACTGTGTAACATATCTTTTACTGCATGTAGCGTATATTATATTAACAGAGTTGACCAATGGTATTTCATGCCGATCATTCCTTGAAAAGGAATACTTGTTTTAAATTTGATCTCATGTTTGTAAAATGCTTGTTTAACGTAATTATAATATACTTTGCATTTTTGTTACAAATTAAAATGCTCCTCCCGTGTTCTTTTTAAGATGAATTTCTACTTCAATTTATAAATCAAAATATTTATCAGGAAATATCGAGTGTTTTCTTTAATTTTAAACTTTTAACTACAATGTATCTAACTTTGAATTAAATATTCGTTTATTTTTTTGTTAGTGTATATTTTACTTCTAGAAAGATTACATAATCAAGTTACATAATTCTTTATTTGGTTCCGTTTAATTAAATATTACAGATACTCTTTTAAATATATCTTTCCATATAATTTGATATTACTAAAACGTCTTTGAAGGTAAAAAAAATTGTTGGGGGGGGGGGGGGATTAATTGTTTAAGTAAAGAATGATATCATCTTTGACGTTATTGAATAAAGCAAATAGAAAAAAAAAATCAGGATTGTGGAGGGGGTCATAAACTCTCACTGAAAACAATGTTAGTGACAGAAGAGAAATAATCGGTTTATATATCAGTCACACGATAGCTGTGTAAAAACTTTCAAAATAGCATGCACTCGTCTGTAAATTAAAAACGTTCTTATATAAGGGAGGCAACAAAGTCAGCTAGACTAGACGTTCAATTATCAATTCGAGTAAAAGTGACAAAGAACCTGTCAGTATATCATGAGGTATACGCATTTTGAAGGGGCATGTTCATGAATTAAGCTGAAAAGGTTTTCAGTTTCATCTTTCGGTATCCGTTATTTACAATGTTCACAGAAGTGCTCCTCCTAGATGACCATCAGGAAAGTTAAAAATGAAATACACATCTGATTAGTTTATAACTGTTTGATATTGAACCGTGTCATGATTTTATTCACATTCCGATAAATTAAAAAAAGAAAACATTTTTTCCAAACAAAATTTTTCTTACTGCTAGGTCGTTCCGGTTACTGCTGTTGTCATATTCAGTTTTCCTTTTTTCTCTATTAAACTCTAATTCAAAATGAAATTCCGAGCAAGATATATAATACAAAATTATCTGTTTTTATTCAAATGTCGATATTGCAGATGTTTGTATTATAAACAAATAACTCTAATCAACAATTAAACGAAGTTGAGACTTATTTTTAGTTTCACTATTTATCAAAAACATGGAAATAACGTTTTTATTTTTAAATACAATGGCGCATTGGTCTTATTTTCATGGTTCGTTTAACTTAAATTAAGACAGCTACAAAGAATAAAATTATGATCAAGCAGTACTTTATAACTTTTTGTCTGACGTTTCAAATTTGATGTCTTTGTAAATCATTGCAATCAGTCAAATTCTAATTTGATATGTAATTGAAAATAGAATTATTATTGACAGTAATTTGATGTATTATTGACCTACGTGAGATATAAAAACATTGCATTATGTGTCAATTTTTTTATCAATCCTCATTAAATAGTATACATGCGCCTGAAGAGCTGTCATAAAAATGCAAATCACTCATCCTGTAAAACATCTAATTATAAGAAAAAAAAAACGCCCATTTTGATATATTTACATCCACTATTTCACATAGAAACATAAAAAAGGGAAAACCAGACATCGTTCATCCACTTAGGAACTCTCTGGACCACTTCCTCACTTTTTATAACATTACAACTCGAGTACTCTTCATGTCGTTTGCAACGTTAAATCCCCGTAAACTTTTCATGTTTGGCTGTGTTATAAATTCTGAAGCAAGAGAGGGAGAAATTTAAAAACAAATTCCATTATAGCACATTAATGTAGCTTGGGCACTAAGTCATTTATGATGATTTGATAATCGAAATATCAAGCTACATGTAATAGTGGTGGCATTAAGCAGAAACTTTGGACAGAGTATTAAAATTAATGAGAATTTACATCAATGAAAACACAAGCGACGAATGATTTAGAGCGAGACATTGTATTAAAAATTCGAATTAAAATTTGAATAAATTTCGTTAAACAGATATCAAGATATCGATGTTTATAGCATGATATATACGTGATATCGCCACGTCATGAAGTTACGTCTTTTTAAAATTGTGTATTTATAAATAAATTACGTGCTTCAAAATTTGAAAAAAGCCCCAAACAACACAATATTTTAAATCAGATATATCATAGACATTTTCTAATTGTTTTAAATAAAATAGGAAACGTTACTGTCCATTTCGGATATCTACCCAATACCTTTTGTCTTTAGATCAAGGAATAAAAAACTGGCCATGCGAAAAGTGATACGATGCATTTTTTACTTTGATGGATAGAAATCACTAGAAGATGTACTGGAAACGATATATCGACCTAAAATTGAGAGCGGGTGAACACGGCACCCTTAACGTGGTTCCAATATCTAAAAAAGGCATATGACATGTTTATAAATATATTAAACAGACAGAAGTAATACGGTCTGATGGAAAGTTAAAGATAGGTTCTTAGGTTATGAGCTATATCATAAAGCTACGTTCATGACGTCTTAAAGAGACCTTGACAAACTGATCACACATTAAATAATCCAATGTACTAATCGATTGATTACAAACAAGAAATTAGTTACTTTATTAAAATCAAATTTATCAGAATGAACGATATGTTATTTTGCCTGGCAAGTAGTTTCTAATCTGTATTTGATTTACTCACATTTTTATAATATGAACGCTCGAACTTTTCCGAGAAGAATTTCGAGAAAACCCCGTGTAAAGCATGTTGTGTAATATTTAAGAATAGAATCAAACTGTGTATCAGTAATCGAAATGTTTATAAACATTGTACACGTCTGGATCCAAGCAATATTGAACTATAGTCTCGTTCCACAAGTCGATCGGCTGTCTCCGATAATCTCCGACAACCAAGAGAAACTCTCTGCTTGTCGGAGATTTACGGAGACATCCGAGCGTCTGGTTGAACGAGACTTTATTTAACTCTGGCGTAGGAATACATGCAACTACAAAAAATAATTAAATTGTTCGTACTAGAATTCTAGATTTGAATTGATATAGGTTGATATCTCACAGCATGAATTTTTGTCACTTTCCGTCGATTTTTTACGATTTTATCGCATCTGTGACATTACTTTTGGATCAACCCTCGTACATTCAAAGGTGAAAAAAGATATAAAAGAAAAGTTTTCTCATTTTAAACCTTATTTGCAACTTTCAAAATAATATGAACCTAGCATTTGAACAAACTTAAACACAAATATTTTTAAAAGAAAGAAAAATGATTATTTAAACAACAGAACATTATCATTTTTGTTGCTACACCACTTCTTTTGTGTTTACTAGGTGAGCCATGGACTAAATTAACGGTATATGGGGAAAATAAAGAAAAAATCCTCATTCTATGCCTTAATTGCAACTTTCAATTTAATATGACAACTAGCATTTGAACAAATTCAACACGTTTTTTTTTCTGAAATATTTTTTGTACCAGAATCATTTTTATTGTTTTATTACACTCTAACAATCGAACACAAAAACAGCTCAATATAGACTTCATATTAGTAGTTAAAATTATTTACTACATTAACTGTTAGATTTCATTAACGTTTATAATGTTATATATCATTTTAAATAATTGTTAGATTACATAAGTAATCAGTTTTTTTAACCAAATCAGCACATTTGATTGTGAAATCGATACTATTTCAAATTTTTATAAGTTAAACAATACGGTTTCATTAAAATTAACGTAAAAAATATCTGGAAAAGTAATCCCGGTACCTTTATTCATTTTGACATCATTTAAAAGAGGAAGTCAAGAGCTTGTTTAATGCCGTTTTGGAGAGACTGTAGGCATTCTAGATATAAATGGACAAAACTCCGAGACATGTTGCTTTTATCCTTCATACTTCATAGAAAATGGTTGTTTAAAACAAGATTTTTTATTGCGCTTACCAAAAATCTAAGCCCCGGTACACCCTATGAAACAAAGATATTGTTATGAAGCATCATTAAAAGAATTTATATCTTGAATTTCATAAACCTGTAGGCACCTTTCATTTACTAGATCTTGACCTTAAAATAATTTGACGACATACAGTCGGAGATCGGAGTTGAACGTCGCATACCGAACTGTACGTCATAGTAGCCAACGCTTAGTGGAAAGGGGTGCGTAATAACAATTGAAGATTGTAGGGGGGTGTGTATAAATTTTCATGAACGCGGATGTTTAAGGCGAGTTAACAATTGGATTGATACCTTGGATCAAACAAATCTGATGCAAATAAACACGCATACGCTAGCGTTTTATAATTTCATTTTTATACCATGACAGACATCTTCCCAATTCAAGAGTTTCTGATCCGCTCCGCTATATATAAACCGATTTTTGAGAAGCGTTGCGGATCAGAAACCCTTGAATTGGGAAGATGCACGACAGATTGGTAGTTAATACTTATACTTTTGTTGTAAACAATGAACGGATTGTGTTCTACGTCTTTACGAATAAATGATGAATGCAGAAAAAGGAAATTTGAATGAGATAACCCCCTCTCTCCCCAATTGCTTTTTAATTTTGCTCCCCAATTGCTTTAAATTCTTATTTGGGACAGTAATAAAAAATTATAGAGAAATTTGACATTGGAACAAATTGTATATATCATCCATTTTTCAGTGTGGATTTTTTAAAACCCTGCCAGCTCCTCTAACTATTCAGCCATGGTTTGGATTTTTTATTTTAATTTTAAAGAATAGTTTTTAAAAAAAGAATGAAGAAAAATTTCGGTCAAAAATGAACAAAAACAAAAAGGAAAAAAAACCTTGATATTAATTATATACATGTAGGGTGTTTATTCACACGCTTGCACGGAAGATCTTTTAACTATGCACACATTTAGTTTCATTGGAGTATTAATATTTCAAAGTTCATTAGGGTATCATTGGGATATCATTTGATATCATAGGGGTATCATTAGGTGTATTTGGGTATCATTGGGGTAACATTGGGGTTCATTGGGGTATCATTGGGGTTCATTGGGGTATCATTGGGGTTCATTGGGGTATCATTGGGGTTCATTTGGGTTCATTGGGGTAAAAAGACGCAGCGGTAAAAAATGATTCAACTTTCCTTTTTTAAAGATTGTGAAAAATGTATAAATCATAAATAATCGCTGACTTAAAACGGCTATAATTACATTTTTAAATAAAAATGTCATAAAAAATTTAAATAACATTATCAATCAAAATACTGTTTATCGCGGAAACATTTAATTCTTTTTAAATCGGAGAGTACAAGTGGTAATATATGATTAATTGTAAAAGCAATTACAGTATGTCATAACTTCAATCAAATCAAAAATTGAACGTATTCATCGCACGGTTACTTTAAGAACATCGGTTGGTTTTCCCATTGTGTTACTATATAAGAAACAGTGATTTCACCAGTCATTATTCGTCCAAGATTTCTAACAACCATGCAAACAACTCTGTCTGTGATACTGAGTGTGGCCCTTCTGGTAAGTTTCTCTTGATCATTTTTGAATGATAATAAGTATTATTAATATCTAACTTTGAAATCGACGTCCATTTCGTCTTTTTCTTTTTTTATTCTTCATTTTTTTTTCATTTAAAATTTCCTTTCTATTATTTATTCTTTAATTTGAAATGTTTTTTTTTTCGAGAGTGTTACACAACCATTTTTTTCAAAATTTCATTTATCCTCGTAAAATAAAAAAAGACTAATTTGTCAAATGTATATGTATGGCGTAAAAAAAAGGTATATTGATACGTTTCTTTTTTTAAGCCATACATATACATTTGACAAATCATATCTGAACTTGCACTTTTATCGCATATAACAGGAATATAAAGACTTTTGTATTATTCTAGGGTCTGGCTTGCGAGGGTATTTCTTATACTGGGGACTACTATCCGAAAGGCAGAAATTATTATCCTACACAAACACACTATGGTGGATCATACGGACCTTACTATCCATCGCGAGGATACCAACAGCATGGCGGCGATCTGAATCTTCCTCCATGTAAGTACTTTAAAAAATTAGATTTGACTAAAAACATTTTGAAATCGATAAGCATTTTTGGATATCCAAAACAAAATAACAATAGAATTTTTTTTTCTTGCTGCAATTTTAAAAGATTTTACGTAAAACGTTTTGATATTGATGTGTAAAAAATAAATTTAAAACGGTTTTAAAAGCATGGCTTGATTTATAACAAATAAATGCAAGAAGATATGTGTATAGTTCAATTTTGGTCAACTTTGAAAAGGGAATCAAATTACATTCATTTTCAAAATATTTGTAGATTGTTACAGCATGGCTTGCGTTGTCCCTGCATGCCAAGTCACAAGTTGTAGGAGATACCCGCAAGCTCGTTGTGTGTAAGTAAAAATGTATCCCTGTGTAATTTCCTATGCAGATCATCTGTCATCTACTTATCTACATTTATGTGTTTCTGTATCTATCGATCTATCGATCTTTTTTATCTATCTATCTATCTATCTATCTATCCGTCTATCTATCTATATATATATATATATATATATATATATATATATATATATATATATATCTATTCATTTATCCATTCATTTATCTTTCTATTCTGATTTTTGTTTGTTATATTGTGTTGTTCGGGTCTGTTTTCAGTGGTTTCTGCAATGAATGCGAGGCTCGATTTTTTATTGGAAGAGTCAATGTTACCCCCTACTGTGGAGGATCCACACTCCCAGGAAAACATCACAAGAAGTACTAGTCATAACGGGCGACCTATTTCTTTTTTAATATTTTTTTCAATAAAAATTTTCACACTTTCTAATGTTTTGTTTCAACATATATAAAATTTGATGGGCCGACAATATTTGTTATTCATTGTCCTGTGTTATGTTTATTCATACAAGGACATTTAATTTGTTAACAAATCCTCAAAATGTGGCTTGTGCAAAGATATTTATGATTATCCTGATATGTAGCAAAAAAGATTGAACGTAATAATTTGGAGCAAATTATAAACAAATAATTTCTCTGAACAAAAACACATGGAACAAGAAAGGCAGACACAAAATGACAAGTATCAAAATTTGAAGAAGAAAAAGTTTGTTATAGTACAGTTTAAAAAATAGGTTATTTCCGACTTTATACTTTTTTTTAATTTTTTGCTGTTGAAAAGATCGAAAATTAAGAGAAAAAAGATGAATATACCATTAATTGGTCAACAACATATTATCAATATTTTTCACAGGTTTGCAAGATTGACTATGGAAAAATATATATACAAGTTATTAAGCGATGTACTCTTATAAGCATCTTTTCATGGATGGAAACATGAATTGTCATTTATTTGATTTTGATTTACTTCTCTTTGCTAAAGCGATAAATACACGTATAAGCACTTAGAATTAACCAACTATTTTCGTCATGTCTTTTACATTCTATTAATACCAACGAAAAGTTAAGAGACGTTACAAAAATGTTTGGTTCATTATGAGCATTCATCGCTTTATCAAAAAAGTGATAATATAAATCAACGACAAATTAAGAGAGAGGCGTTTTTGCCTTAATTTTTTCTAGTGTGTTGTCTTCTTTTAAACTTCCTTTGTTGTGGTTCAGCAATGCTCTAGCACGTCATGCCTGACCAGATGCACCTTCAACTTTATGTCATTAAGTAATCAGTCAGCATTTATTTGTTTTTTCTTTGACTCAAAATAGAACTATATTTTCAATGATTTGACACATTGTTTTCTGCTATCAGCATAAATAAACGAAAATGTATTTTTACCTGTCATTACTTAAGGTTCACTTCTTGTAATGTAATGCATTGGTAAATATTATAACTTTCAATTTTACATTTGATAGAAATTAAAAACTGTCACATAATTACCTATATAAACATCAAACTACATATTTAAGAAAAGATATATTATTTTTGGCAATATAATACAGTTTTCTCGCTTGTCACTTTTTAAATAATCAGAATTAAAATATTCGAGCTCGTCATTGACAAATAATTCATTTGATCAACACGAAGATATCCATTAATCATAAATTCTCGGCAATTAATGTCAATTATATGAATAATTCTAAGGTATTTGACAATGTACTCATTATTTATATTAAAAATAATATTGATAACAGTTTCCTTTTTTTTAATAAATACATGTACACTTTGTTTTTGATGCGCTTTTTTAAATCGTGTTATTTTTCTAACATATATATGAAACGTTTTGTTAAGCATATATAAGCAATATACATCAATTCACTAGAATAATGCAAATGTTAGGAATTTTGAGACAATACTGCCAGAATTTTTGTGCAAATTAAGGTATCATTTTTTTTTATGTTTATTTGGATATAAATACGGGTGGGCCACGTGGCAAAGCTCTAGTTTAGTACATTGCTTTAGTGTTTGCTTTGTCTCTTCTTATGTGGTCCGTTTTAGGAGGAGCGTTGATTTTGTAAACGACTTATGATATGTAAAATACATATATACATAAAATTGTTGTCTTATTTTCCCTCTTGATTTCTTTAGGATTGTGAAAAATATATTAACCAGCAGTATTCACTTAGTTGGAACTGCTTAAATAAAATGTATGGAACTGCTTAAATAAAATGCGGTTAAAATCTTCAGAGCATTATGTAAAACCAATTAAAAACTAACATTATGCAGACACTTCAGGTTTTCTTGGAAAAGATATTTACCATTGGGAGATGGCACGGAAACTATTTCATTGATAAAAAAAAAAATCATTCTTGTATTTATTCGTTGTACTTTTACATAGAAACTATTCACAGGGGTGTAATATATATTTCTATTTATAGAATTCAGAAGAAAAAATGTAAAAACACTTAATTAATACTCTACGGAAATTTTATAAACTTGAAATAATTATCAAGTATCGCTGAAATTTCGATTAAACAATAAATTGCTTCCTTGAAATTATCAAACTAATGTGTGTCTCTCTCTCTCTCCGTCTCTCTCTTCCTCTCTTTCTCTCATTCATCAATAATGCCAAAAAAGTACTTTCAAACGGATAAAGTTAATATACATAAATTATTGTAAATATAATAAATGAAAAAAATTAACTTTTATTCCCTCAATTTCCCCCGTTTGTTAACTTAACAAAATTCTTTTTTAAACAGACAGTACAAATGACATTGCTCTTTTTCCTTTTTTTTTCTTAATTCTAATCTCGCAATATTTGAATATGTTTTAATTCTAAGAAAGCTATATAGGCGTGTGTAAGACGAAACCCTACAAGAGTAAAGTGTTACAAAGATTTTTAATTTAGTTTTAAATTGTATATCGTTTTTTTCTAAACAAAATGAAAAAGTACTGATTTATAAAACCAGTTGGTATTAGAAATCAAAAGGCATTAAAATGATTCGTTGAAAAGATAATTATTTTAAATTATCCTGTGTAGTGTGGATTTTATATTTTGGATAGGGACAATTCCTGGTATAGATATAGATATTAATTTTACTCAATGGTAGCTTTTCTAATTCACGGCCTTTACAGATAAATTGACATTTGTTGTAGTAGGTCCGTTCCCGCAAACAGGTACGTTATCGGGCAGATTTTTGTTTATGAGGTCATCGTTTAAAACGTTCCATATTTTAGATTGTCAGTAAACATATATTTCTTTAAACTTGTGCCATTTGTAACCATTGAAAACTCTGCAATAAATGTATTTGTTAGGGAAAAAGCCTATCGTACAGAAACCGTAAAACCGTCTGGAAACGTATAAAAATGTATCGTATAGTACAAAAACGTACCGTATCGTACAAAAGCGTATCATACATAAAAAAAACGCACCTTGCCGTATCCTATCGTGCAAACCGCATAGCGTTTGAGAAGCGCGCGAGACCGTTCAGCTGTAGTGCGTTTCAGTGTCTGTATATATCTATGATTTTTTTCTATATGTGTCTATTTAGCTCCGTATTTATATATCCATCCATTTTTTATCAATCTCTCTATCTATCTATCGTTTAATCTATCTATCTACGTATTCATCAATCTACTTATCTATCTATAAAGATATCCACTTATCTAAACATTAATTTATCTCCCTATTTTTAACCTTTTTTCTGATTTTAGTGGTTTTTGTGGTGGTTGTGTGGCTAGCTTTTTTATAAGAGGTGCCAATGTTTCCCCCTACTGCGTAAGATCTCCACTTCCGGTAAAACATCACAAAAAGTTATGTCTTTTTAAATATTTTCTTTCAGTAAATATTTCTACACTATTTTCAAACTATTTCGATGTTGTAAAATTTAATGGGCAGATAATATGTTTCATTCATTGTCATGTGTATTCCCAACAAGCACATTTAACAACAATAACGTGAAATGAAGGTTGGCCACAAATATATTTACATGTATAACGAACGGAATATTAAGCCAAAAAAACAGGCGAACTAAGATGGTTGAAACAAGTTCAAAACGATAAATTCCCTCAATGAGAGTACCTGGACTATTGTCTAAAACGACAGACACTGCATGCCAAGTATCAAACGGTCAAATAAAATGCACTATAATAAATCAATGTACAAACCTATATCAAAGCATAACAATTTCGCTCGTTTTTTAGGAATTGATTCTCTTATGCAGTTACTCGAGCAAAACGGGAGTGAAACAGAGTTTGGATTTTAGCAGAATCATAACGACACTATGAAATCGGACTTGAATTTATCCTAATTTCAGTTAGAGTTGCTCCTCTTAAAATAAGGAAAAAAACACAATCTATCTTCTCAAAAAATTGCAATCAGACGACGATGCATCAGTGTCATTTGAATGTTGCTGAAACATTCATTTGTACAATTTAAAATATGTTTTTACGCATAGGAATGCATCATACGAATGTAAGCCTTCTGTCTTACGGATCCAATTGAGGGTCAGCTCAAACTTAGTGATCACAAATACTGTATTTCTTTCTTAAGCGGTTTTATTAAAGCGTGATCGTTTAGTTACAACAATTAAAAGCAGCCCAAATCAAGAGTCTAAGAATCTCTATAAGCGGAATCTGTTCAACATCATTTTGCATGGGTATATATAACATTTTACTTATGATGGACAGTTCTGACTAGTTCGGCCCATTTACGACGATCATGAGTGAACATTTAGTGTTCAAAATTAAGATTAATAGTTTATTCCTAAATAAAGTAACAAAACCGTCAAAACTGCCAATCAAAGAGTCTGGATGCAGGATTTGAGTCTCCGAGTACTGGGTCTCGGAGTCCCTCACCTAGTATGAGGCATCACTTACTCATAATACGTTCATTCATAGATGGCCTAAAAGGTTACAAAGGTTAATATATAGAATACACAATACATGACTCAATATAGAGTACCAGAGCTATCGTTGCAGACACAGAATCGCCAAATATGTCACTTGTTGTTAAATACTCAATTTGGATATTATTATGCCCGTATTATGCACCTGGTTTCATAACATCATTTAGGAATACTACGCATTGCTACAAGAGTCACAGAGTTCATTCTGTTAATTATCATTAACACCATTCAGTGCGCAGTATCTAGGTACACATAAACATCATAGTGACCATTATGTAATACTAGCAATTCAAGGTCATAGCATGGCTATCTGTTTACACGAATTTAAAAAAAATCTTTGAACAATTTTGAACTTCGTGTTATTTAAAGAGACAGTACGGCGCATTTTATTTAAAAAAAACGATCTGAATAAAATTTCCGATTTAGTTCGGTAGTTTTTTGTATTTTCTAGATAATTTCTAATTTTTTTCAGAATCTATTTATTACTTAATGTGTTTGTATACATGAAACTGTATCATGGGATTTATATATCAATTTTATTGGGAAAAAAATTGTCAAAAAAGACGTTTTTTCATTCGACAGCTTAGTTAATAGTGCATCGTGATCTGTTGTTAATAATCCACGTGCATTTAGAAAAGAATCAAATTGCTAAAGACGAAAACAAAAATATTTTTTTTAATCGGGATTTGACAGCTCCTTCTATTTTTATTTTCTTGTTTTAACTGGATGTCAGTTATGGATTATTTAATGTTTAAAACGGTCACCTTTCTCTTAAAGGGTTAAAAAAGCAGGATCAGTTGCCATGGCGGAGTGAACATCCTCTGCTGACCTGTCACACCCGCCTTGTGCACATTGTCGTTATCGGGGCAAACGGAAAAATCCGGAAGATAATAAAGTGATTAATTATGATCTACCCATAATTATGAAAAATGTCAATCAGCATGCGACCCAGTGGAAGACTGAATGTGCAGACGAGGTCGTTGTATCGACCATAGAATATACAAAATGTTTGCAAAAATTATGGATAACTATTATTTGTCCAAAATAAGCAATCATTGAAGAAATAATTTACATAACCCGCTAACGCGGGTTATGTATTTTTCCCGCAATGTCGCTACCTTCATATCCCGAATGAATCACCAAAGAAAGCATTTTATTGTTTAATTAAACATATTACCTACTTGATTCAAATTAAGTGTAGATAGAACTGAAATGATTCCTATATATCAAGAAGGGCAACTCAAACCACTGATTTGGAATAAATTCAATTGCGATGTCATATGGCTTTCCATGTTGCAAAACAAAAAATATTTTCTTATAATAATATCAGTATTTCTGATGATAAAAAAAGAAAAAAGTTAAAACCTTTCATAACCGATTTTCTTTATAATATGTGTCTTTGTCTCATTTAGCAACATTTTTAAGGTCCAAAAATCAATTATTTTAATAACACAATGTCATCTACTGGTTAGGAAATCCGCAGGACTGGATTTACATTTTATATATTTTTGAGGATTATCTGATAAACGCTGTTAGACTGTAATCCACTAATCTATAGAAAGGCCTGTTTTCTTGATATACGGCCGATATTTTATGTCACATTCTCAGACAGACAAGATAACAGATGATTAAAACCTAGGATCAATGATAGTAAGGCGATGTTTTGGAGGCTTGTGGAGTTTGTTTAACAAGCTATCGGGGGATAAGGCAATTGCCGTGTCTTATCTACGCGTTTTCGTATCCATTGCCTCAAATCAACTTTAAATCGTTCATCTTTTTTTAAGTTCTGTTGACAGTAGACAATCCACATTGTTTAGAAACGCGCACAGCACTAGTGGTAAGTAATAATAACATTTTATTGTCATTATGTCATAAACATTTGACTTTAGTTATCCTCTTATATACTATTTCAAAATTTTCTTTTCTTTTCAATATCACCTTTTTTATATGAGTTTTATGTATTGCCGTGTTGTTTATGCCGATTGAAAACAGTATAATGTTTAAGTGTCTGTTGTATAATAGTATCAATCAAGTGGTACTAAATATATTTAGAAAAAGTAATGAACATTGATAACCACTCTTTAACATTTCTTTTACGGGTATTGGGCGTTAGAATAAAAAACCGTTGATTGATGATTTACAAACATGCATGTATTTGCGAGGCAATCTTATCTTATGAGAAGGATTATTTAAACAAACATTTATTACCACACATCCCTGTGAAAACTGAAATATCTTAAGATCATTAATTTGTATTGAATGCTATTTTCTTTTACGTGATTAAATATTGAATATTGCTGCAATTCATAGCAAACACATCCTTTAGAACTTTATAGCACTTATTCTAACTTAGAAATGGTACATTTGTTAACGAGTGATGTCTTTTCTTCAGATGTATAAGTAACAATAAGTATGGGTCTTGGGTCCAGTGTTTTCACTGAGCAAGAACTGGACGATTATCAGGTAAATCATATATCTTTCACGTCAAAATGAAAACCTCCTCTGGGTCGTTAAAAGACCAATCATGCTGTTTTATGTGGTAGTCATTGATTTATGTGGTAGTCATTGATTTATACTGTGCTGTCAGTTATTTTTTACAACCCATACAAACACTCCATCACCCTTTCTGTAATTTATAACACAACTTCGAATGGATAATCGATATGCTTTCAAAACAGAGTTTTGAACACTAAACAGAGAAATATGATTCTGATTGAAAACTTAGATTTTACAAAGTTATCGATTGGCATATGTTTGTTTAAAAAAGCCGAAAAAAATTCGCGTTTTACATAATGCTTTACTGACCTAGGACCAATTCTATCAGAACAACATTGTAGAAAGATCACAATATCAACACATGAATTTAAATGGTGGAAATAAGTTACTTTGCGAGAACTAGTAACCATAGACCATAGAACTTGATTGTTTAAATTTGTTTTCCTCCTGGTAGATCTGATATGGTATCCTCATATATCATTGTAATGTTCTAAATGTTTGTTTGCTTCATATATTGTTAGGTTTGAAAACAGATTATTTTGCAAATAAAATTAAGAACAAATATGTGTATCTTTACAGAATTAATTAGGATTAACGTATTGAGCCTTACCATATTCAGATTGGTAAGATCAATTTTTTCCCTGCATTAAAGTTATTACTTATTTGCTGTTTCAGGAATTGACATTCTTAACCAAGAAGGAAATTCACCAGTATGTTAACCAATCAAATGATATGAATCATTCTGTTAAACAAATGAATATTTTTAATAATAGATTAAATTAAATTATAATAATGCATGAAAAAATATTTCTTTATCAGAGCTAAAGTTAAAATGTGTTAATTATCATTGAGACTAAATATACATTTTGTTTTGTTCCGCTTTGTTTTTATTTACATTTTCCTCTCCTTTTTCTCTTTCAGTGTTTACAAGCGATTTCGAGAAATCAGATCCCAAGATCCGAATTTTTCGAAACATGACAAACTTTCTAAAGAAGATATCTTTAAGTTACCGGAGTTTGCTGTAAGGCAATTACTATTTTTCTTAATCTTACATCATTGGTTTCTGATTTGATATTTTATTTAACATTTTTTTCATATACATATGATCATGTTAACTGTATTCTCTGTTTTATTGAACATTTATCCATCCATTAAATACCAAAGGAAACCTGTTATCCTTTTTAACAGGCAATTTTGATGTTTCATCCTCGTAGCGTCGCCTAGCTGGATGTTGCAGAAAGTTAATATAATTAATGGACTGTATCAAGGAATTCTAAAATTAAAAAAAATATTAAAAGAGAATTATTTTATACTACTACATATTGTTATATATGTATTAACATCCGAAAAAGAGACCATTTAGAAGAGTAAAGAATACCATGCCTTAGCACAGATTTGACACATGATTATTTCACTGTTAAAAATTTAACAAAGCATTAGGATACATCACGACACCATTTGAATTAGAAATAACTTTAAAGTATTACAATTATTTACTAAGATCATATATATTTTTTATGAAAATAATTTGACTTGTTTTAATAGTTTGATTTTATTTTCGAACAGGGGTAGGATTTTTTAGAGGACAGGGGGGGGGGGTGGGTATCTGAAGGATTTGGAAACAATTTTATGAAAATGTCAAGGAATAAAGAAAGAAATGAATGAACATCCTCAAATAAAACATAAAGGCAAAAATCTTGCTATATTTAAGGTAAACCCTTTCAAGGAACGTATTGTGAAAGTCTTTTCATCTTCAACTTCCGGTGACGACAGCATGACGTTTGAGGACTTCCTTGATATGATGTCTGTGTTTAGTGACAACGCCCCCGTGTCGATTAAAATAGAGTATGCCTTCCGAATATACGGTAAGTTCAGTATTCTTTTATTTCACAAATAAAAATGTAGCTCTAGATTGCCTTGAAAAGTGATTGCATTGATCCTAAATCATTTTTAAGTGATATAATAGCTGTTAGAATTCATGGTATAGTTAGCTGAAAATCAGTTTGAAAACATTTGAAAATTTTGTTCTAAGATTAATAATCTTTTAAATTTATATTAATTATATTGAATTTTAAAAATGTACAATTATTTCCATGTATAATTATCGATGAAGACAAAACGTTTTTTATCAAGAAAGATTGATATTTCTATTCACGTTCACTAGATTGAATGTTTATAAAATAAACATTTATGAATTAAGTAGATGGTTTTCGCAGTAAATTGCGTTCTTTTGAATATATGAGATTCTACAATTGTCATTTGTTATATTTTTCCAACATTGTCGATAGCATTTCCCTCAATATTACATGTAAGATAAGAAGTAAGTAAAACAATATTTAAACTGATTTAATTTCTTTATTAATTTAATTATTTTATTAATTAATTACTTTATTAATTTAAATTATCTGATTTAATCTATAACTAAACTAAGAACAGATTGCTAAATGGTTAAGGTTAATGCAAACAAATAGAATATAAATTACAATAAAAGTTTCATTTTCCGGAAAAAGTAGGAGTGATTGTCAATAAATTACCCATCAGGTATACTCTACAATATTAAGAGATGACTTCTTTAACCACAGCCACAACCTATTATCTTCTTAAGAGAACTCTTTATATCTCAGCTTCAAAGTTAAAATGTTTCTTGTAAGGTATACAATCTTATAAAGACCTCATCTTCTCAAGGCGACTGATATGTTCAGAAAATGGCAACGACCATCGATCCCATTCAATGCGTGCATATAATATCATAAACACACATTTTTTTTAAGTGCAGACTTTGATGAGGATGGATTTATTGGAATTGATGACATCATCAACGTAATTAAGGGGCTCCTGGGTGAAAATTGTGCTACAATGCTGAATGAACTTAAGGAGAAGCAGAAAAAAGGAAAACAGAATACACAGGTTGAAAGGGAATCACAAAAGCAACTCCATGAAGTATTGAAGCAGGTTGCCGATACCGTAAGTAAATATATTGCCCCCTCTTCCCCTTTTTATATATATCAAGAAATTAAGGTTACTCACTTCATTAAGGCTGAGACTTTTCATGGCAGTACGTCACATTCGAATGCTTTGTTAATTGTTTGTACATGTATCAATCGGTTAGGTTGAAAAATGTTCATACATGTAGCAAAATTATTACAATATCGGGCTTGTGAAGCATAGTTTTTGTTTTTTGTTTGAAATCATAACTTTTTCTAAATCCAAAATTGCATATCTTTCACCTATTTGACTTAATACAGCTTATGAATTATACAATTTTGCAAATGCAAATAATTTTCTGCTGATTTTAAAACCATTTCAAGGTGAAGTGAGACACCTTAAAAGAGCCAAAAAATAATATCATTCACTGTCGATTTGTCAATTGCGTTAAACTGAAGAAAAGTAAAAAAAAAAAAGATTTTCTTTTCTAAATCATTGTTATGTTTAAATCTGGAATTGATAATTGCAGAAATAAAGAGGCATTGATATATAAGTGTGTTACGATATTGATACGACTATATTTGAACAGTCATATACCATGTGTGTTTGTTAAAATCTAGATTATCGACGATGCCGACCTGGATAACGATGGACAACTATCTCTGGCAGAATTTGATCATGTTATGGGCAAAACACCGGAATTTGCAAAGTATGTTCAATATTGCATATCATACAATTCAAGTTACTTACATGTAGGATATAAACGTACCTAAATAATTGATTGTTTTTCTTATATTACAGGTCGTTTAGAATTCGTCTATGATTTCAGACAAAAGGACTTAAATACAGTTGTTTTTTTTTAATCAAAAGCAGTATCATAAACTATCAAATGTAACATTGCACTGAATCAAGTTTAAATTAAAGTAAAATTGTTTTAATTTAGCGAGATAAGATTTGTTTCGTTAAAAATAGTTATAAAATGATATATTTATGTTGTACAATATCAAAGCAGTTAAAATATTTCCTTGAAATGTCAGATTTTGTCTTTTGTTTTAATTTTGTTATAATTGTCATATTTATTATCCTCACTTTATTGGTAAAAATAAGGTAGTATTATTTTTAAGCATTTCAATTTTAAAACGACTTTTTTCATGAAATCCATTTAAATGCGTTCTGTGTATATGATGATGATATATTTGAATTTGATTTGCCAATGATGTACTAAAATGCATAGAATCAATAACAAAAGTAAAGGCTATTAAACCACATATAGTTTATGTTTAGAAAAATTATACTTAATTAAAATCAGTGACAAAGTTTCTTCTGTAAAGTAACATCACATTCGATAAAAAAAACTAATAGTAATGTTCACTTGAACGATTGAACGAAACTAACACTTAGTGAACTTATATATCCATATTTTGCCTTATTTATTTAATGAAAGAACGATTATTGATTCAACAGATATCAATACTTAACGTGGCCTCCCTTTGCCTGAAAATCTTTCCAGAGCACCTTGGCATCGTTTGGGGAAACTTTGAATGAGTGAACGGGTGTTCTTTTGTGGAATGCGATCCCATTCCTCTAACAGAGCGTCTTCAATAGTATTAAGGTCTTGTGACTTCGAAGGCTGTTCCATTTTCACATAATATCTGCCTTAAGGTGCTGGTCCAAGATGTCTCCTTTGCGTGGTCTATAGTTATCTCCGCTAGAACGAATGCTGTACATATGACATCGGAAAATGGTCTTACGATTGGGTAAAGATCCTCATCTATATATCTGATCCTGGTCCGTTCCTAATGACATACAACTCTGTGAACCCTTGAATAAAAAAATAACTCCCCACACTATAACAGAACCTCCATCAGAGCTATTATGCTGAGCAACGCAGAGGTCACTTAAAAGTTTGTTCTGTTCTCCATCACACTTCATGCCTTCAATCATGAAAATCTACTCAAAATTTCATTTCGTTTGTTAGAGATTATGGATTCCAACAATCCGATTTGTAAAATTGCAACATCTTTATTGATTATTGCTGGCTATTTTGCTTTCCAGATTCGTTAAGTTTATATCTGTAAGTTTGATTACAAACTTTTATACCATGTTTATTGCAAAAGTCTAGGCAATAGCCTAGTTGAATCATTTCCTTTGTTTGCATTACAAGCTGGCAATCCTGTCGTCGTGCCGTCGTTCAGCTAGCGTGGTCTTCCACTCTAATGTCATTCCGGGCTCCACCGTCACCAAAATTTTTAAATCCCTCAACTCATTCCTCAACTCAAATCCTTTGAAGAAAAGTGCATAAATTTGAGGTCAAACCTCAGATTTGAGGCTGAGTATTGACTTGAGGAAAGTTGGTGACGGCGGGGCCTGGACTAATAAGTCTGAATTGTTAAAAACCACATTTTCACTTATGGTTTGTCATAAACTTTATTTTTTTTTATTAAGATTTCTTGAAACTAACAATAGAATATATAAACCATAACTTTTTTTGGTTGAGTATACTATAACCATACTTTGACCTATCTTAAAATTGAACTAAAAACATTACCGTTTTTGAAAACATTAGAGCTTGATAAACTTAACTTTGTGGGTCGTGTGGCTATCTAACAAACGATTAACGAAAAAGTCTCTATTCATTATACATAACGCGAATCCTGAAAACTACATCCCAAAGAACTATTAAATTATTCCACAGTGTTTTTCATATATAAAGTAAATATACGAGAGTAAACGTTGTCCAAAAAGTTTTTGAAGTCACTCTTTTGTTAATTTTAAATGGGTTTATTTATAAATTTATACTTATGCATAAAGACATTTCGCCAATAAACTACGAAACACATGCACCAAAGTAACTGCTTTTACTTTTGGTATTTCAACACGAGCAATACGATGTCCGTAAGCTATAGTTGAATTTTATCTGATGAATTAGTTAAAAAACATACTTTCATTTTCGATAAGCCAGCCTGAAATAGCAAAAATGAGAGTATGTTGGTGGAAACGCTCTTGCGGATCCAGGTCAATGGGAGTTTGCATCAAAATATATGCAATGAAATAACATTGAATGATTTTGTAAAGAATGAATTTATTAACTGGTAACTTATAAAGGCTTTACCTAGAAATTAAGATTTGACAAATGTTAGATGAATAAAAATGCAAAGCACAAACTCAGGTGAGAAAATTAGATTGAACTTTCCAGAACGGAGTAACAAAGGTAACCAAGTAAAAACATTTTTTGAATACAATGGGGAAAAAAACTTTCCCTTTTCGTTTTAAACTTATAAAGGCTAATGATCATTATTATGACATAATTTTAATTTATTACCTAACAGGGATCTAATTAACACAAACAAGGTAAAAGTTTTAATTAGTGTGCATATCATGCAAAGTTTATTTCTAAGAGTTCATTGACATCTAGTTTCGATAGGAGTTTCTAAATTAATAATTCTCACTATGTTCTATTTAAGGTTGCCTTTTTCATGGTTGCATGCATCAAAAGACATTTATGGTAATTAATGTTTTAACTAGCTTTTCATTTTAAAGAAAATGAAAAAAATAATATTTCAAAAGTACAACATGTGAATTTACCTTGCACATAAATTAAAAAAAAATAATTACAGAATTGATTCAGCTGTGTTTTTATGTAATTAAGAAATAGTTACGCAAATAGCATTTGTCCAAATTCTTGTATACTTCACGAAATTTTCTTTTCATAGATCTGAATCCTCGACCTCTTAATTAGCAGTGAACTTGCCCATCTAGTGCTCAATGTAAAAAAATATTTTTTTTAAAAGTATCATATATTAACCAATCGTACGTCTTAAATCTCGACTCAGGGCCTGTATAAGTTTCTTTTTTTTCCTAATTCTTTATCAAGTATCGTTTTAATATATAATCTACTTATGTTTCATTGCATAACAATTTACTCTTTTGAAGTCAACACGCCATGTTCTGTTACTGCTTCAGCAAAAACAACTGACAAATGACTTATCAAAACTACTTCTTAATAATCCAACGATGCATATGAGATTTAAACTTCAACTTTATTTGCTCGCATTATGTACACTACATTGATATATAACACTTTCTCTAATTATCATTATTACTCCAATGCGGCCAGACGTGAAAAAAAAAATTTGAAGTATTTCTAGTAGTTACGAAGAGGTTCCTTCTTTCAATGAAAAACATAAGTGAAATATGTCTTGTTTGGTTTACAATATATTTTTTTCAATTTACAATATAAAATCTTAATTTTATTTAACTAACTAGGCAAAGCATATTCAAATGGGTAAATTAAATGTCATTACATGATATTGCTTGAAAAATGTTTGTCATGATTTTTTAAAAGTATTTAACTCAAGGCTTAAAAGTTCAAAATAGCAAAATCATCTAGCATTGGATTAAAACGCAGAGATTGAAATAACTTTTAGCGGAAAATAATTGATAAATAAATGATTTAAAACAAAATATCCTATACACATTAATTAGCATTTTTGGAAATATCAGACCTTAATTACAAAAGTAAATGAATTTAATAATAAAATTGCAGAATTTTTCTTATCGTGTGTATAAATATCTTTTAAAGATTATTTAAAAACTCTGAAATTTTGATGAGTGAATCAATCAAAAGACAAATGCATGCGGAAACTTCAAAATATAATTTTTATAAATAAAAAAAATGTGTAATTAAGATTACAAGATCATTAGGTGTATACGCATGGTTGGTTTTTTTTATATATATAAGATCATGTTCCAGGGATTTCCAATGTGTTCCTATATAAGAAACTGTGTTATTGAAATATTTACTTTGTGACATCGACAAGCCATGGAAAGAACAACTTTTGCAGTGTTTATATTGGCCCTCATGGTAAGTTTCAAAGTTTTACATTCCTCTTTTTTATACATAGCTCATTTCTTATTTTCTTAAATATTTTAACCAATATAGGGGCTTATGTGTACAGAATTGAGTTAACAATATATATGAAATTTATAAAATGTTAATATGATCTAGCTATTACAACATCATTGTTCAACTGATAAGCAATACAAGAAGGAGAAACTAACATTCCATTGAAAGGAGTGAACGGCATGTAATATCATGTATCAGCTCTGTTAATGTAATGTCGCTGTGTGAAATGTAATCATTCGGACTATTTTTTATCATTGAGTAAATCATCTTTTTCGGGCTTTGTGTAAATTGCTATAAAACCTTTTCCTCTATTTCAACAACTGTTTTGAAAACGTTTTAAATTCTGTGCAGCCTAAAGCTCACATAGTTAGAGTTAAAACAGCTAATCTTTCAATTGACTTATGGTTTTTTTGTTTATCTGACGCTTCATCTTTCATCTTGTAAATCCTTTTATGTACAGGCTCATGTCATGAGTTACTCCATAGTTGTTTGATAATTGATTTCCTTTCTTCTTTACATATAATGTTAATCCTTCGTTGTGTTATTTCATTGTTCACTAAATATGATTTGTAAACTATCGTCAGTTGGAATCAGACCCTCGGTGCTTATACAAACCAGACTCACGTAAAAGGATATTACGTAAGTCTTTATTACAATAAATCGATCGTTGGATTATAATTAACGTCCATGGGGCTGGGTCCAGCAACAAGAACATAAGCTATGGTTTGGCTCAGAATTTATCTCGTACGGTAATTGTAATACAAAAGCATTACGCTACATGTAAAAACTATACATATAGCACCATTTTGTTGATATCCGAAAGAGCAAGGCATGAATAAGCTTTGCTATTAATAGATGAATTATACTTCCGATAAAGATTCTGACGCATATATGAAAAAAACATGATTTGAATCATAATGTATTTAATTTTATACATGTTTTAATTTCAAGGAAAATGAATAGGAGTAACATTTGAGTAAATATGTGAAATTTAAGATTTAAATGAGGTTTTCCTTGCATCGTAAATAAAGTATGCGTTCCCAAACAAAAAAAATTATGCAAGGCTTGATCAATAGACTTGGTTATTTTTAAATACAATATATAATTGGTTTTTGTTAAGCTTATTCATTGGGATATATTAAAAAGAAACCACTGGATGTTCACTGAACCTGATAGACAGTCTCTCGAATATTTTTAACCTTGTGAATATGTATGCAGCAACTTTACTCCTTTATACCTCAAGATAATGGAAAGTCAGTTCATGTTGAAGGCATTTTAAGTCATAATTATATATTTGCAATATTCTAGTTTTATTTATTCGTTTTGTTATCTGCTTTTCTTTGAATTTGTAAATTATATTTAATTCAAAAAAGTGTTTGTGATATGCCTAAAAAATTAATGGGTAAAAATTTAAATTGGCTTACACTTTACGCATGCAAGTATATTCATTTTTCTTGAATTATTAGTTATACTTCCATTTTTCTTCAAATCATGTCAAATGTTTTAAAAATCTTATTCTTTTTTTTTGTAACTGATTTAAAAAAAAAAAGACTTTATAATGTTGCTTTTAATAAATTTTAATCTACTCCACATTGGTTTGATTTATTTCATGTTTCAGTTTTTCTGACCAAATACTTTGGAGAAATATTTCTTAAATAAATCCCCTTGAAAAAGGGTTTACATTAAATTTTAACAAACTTGAATTTTCTACACCCAATAACAGTTTTTGACAGAACTTGAAATTTGATCAGTGACTGTGACGAAAAGTAAAAACAAAATAAAAACAAAAATTTATCCCAAACCCAATTTGCCAGCCATTTTTCAATAGAAAAAAAAACATTGAACAACTAGGAAAGACAATGCTATTAATGTTTACATTTGCTTTTGAAGATTTGAATTTATATTTCTCAAGCAATCCTGTTCTTAATGCAACCTTTCTAAATTTCTAAAAAAAAAAGTTTACAAACATGTACTTGAGTAGAAAACTTTCGCCTTAGATTAGTTTTTAAAGAAAAACATTGTTTCATTTCCGTAAACATAATCAATTGCATGAGTATTTGTTTGCTTCCAGGGTTTTGTTTGCGGCGGAGGATATGAATATCCAAAGGGTGGGAATAACTTTCCACACCCTGGTGGACAGTACCCTCCAATTCCAGTACACCCAGGCCCAGTATACCCGCCAACAGGACCTAACTATCCACCAAGTACGAAACAATTTGTAATTTTTTACATCAGGATTTGCATTAAATATCTAGACTTTTGAATAACAAACTCTTTAGTCATAATAGATAGCTAGCAAGAGAACTTATGCTACAAGTTTGATCTTTAGAGTATCGAGAAATCAACATGCAATTTCATACGTGCATATACGTGTAGAAATTTATCATTGCCAAAACTTATCAAAACAGATATGCTTCTCTTTCCATCACACGTACTTAATACACGTACGCGTACACGTTGGTTTGCTTAACCCATCTAATATATCTGTATGAAGACAATGTCTGAATTTCATATATGTCAACATTTTCTCTCAAAATTGTGCACGAAACGTTTTTGTGTATTTTTTCGCCATACTAATATCAGAATGCCTTTTGAGATATTTTATTATCGGTATTATATGATAATTCTGAAATTTGAATCATTATGAATAATCTAGAGATCAAGATAACAACTCTTCTTAATAAGGGTCTGTTTATGTTATCTACGTTGACAATGTGTGCAGATGAATTTTCTTTTCCTCTGGAAACAATACTGCTGATGAGCTACTATATTTTCAATACATTTTTTAAATTGTATAATTGTACCTCATTATGATAATTATATATAACTAGTCATCTAATTGGTCTTCTTAGTCACTGGACATAACAAAGGAAATTTCATGTCTCCCGAGGAATAGATATCATATAATACCCCTTCACAGTTTCGACATTTTTTATTAATTTTTTAAAAATTGCCGATATAAGCGTACGATGTTAACAAATATTCTTGAAAGTTTATTCTTTCTTTACCGTAAATTTGATCATCAATGATGCGAATTTACATTCTGTTTACATATGCAACATATACAAGTTACTACAGAATATTTACATTCTACTGTGTTTTTCCATTAAATTCTGTGATCTTCAAACGCCTCTAAATGCAACAAGTAGTCAAAGGTCAAATTGATGAGTTTTATTATGACGTCACAAACGTTGAACGCTGTAAACTGCAACGTCACAAGCGAAAATCAAAGTTCACGCTTGTGGCTGTTTCTGTGGCTCTTCCATTAATATTAACTTACCCTTAGGATAAGATATGAATTTTAAGGTATGAATCACATTTGTAGACGCGGCAAAAAGTTAAAAAATGTAAATATAAGCATTGAATCATGATTTTTTGAAGTATACACTCTCATAACTGCAGCGGTGTGTGCATACAAATTTTCATAACGCGCTAACGCGCGTTACTCAATTTATATGCACACACCGCTGCAGTTATGAGAGTGTATACTTCAAAAAATCATGATTCAATGCTATAATAATCGACAGTAAATGGCCCTTATATGCATAAGATTAACTTGGAGTAGATTTTTTAATGTTAATCATAAGTGCTAATTTTGTTTTTATATTTGATTTTTGTGTCTTAAAAAAGGACTAGGACGTCCAAGAAAATGATTTTATGTTTATTGTTTCGTGTTGTTTGCTCTTATTTTTCTATGTTTGATGTGATAGACCCGTGTCTATTAAAAAAAAATTGACACTTAAACAGGGATGTAAAGTGTTGTGTTTTATTTTTTGTGTTATGTATATAACTAGTATAATCGCCATCTCTTAACTTATGTGTCTCTTAATCTGTGAAATTAATAATCATAAATGTTTTTTATAGATTGCGATAGGGTTTGTATTCCGGAATTTTGCATGCCTCCATTTGCAACTTGTCCGAATTTTCCACAAGCGCGTTGTGTGTGAGTATCTATCTATCTATCTATCTATCTATCTATTTATTTATCTACTGTATCTATCTATCTATCTATCTACTAGTATCTATCTATCTATCTATCTATCCATTCACCCGTCCATCCATCTATTTATCTATCTACTAGTATCTGTTTGTCTGTCTGTATTAGAAAAGTACATGCATATATTCTTTTCAATAAAATACGATGAAAAATTATTTTTTAGCGGAGTCTGTTGTGAGGCTCGATTTTTCATTGGAGGAGTCGATGTTACCCCGTTCTGTAGGGGACCAACTATCCCAGGAAGACCCCCTAAGAAGTATTAGTCATCAGTAATGGATCTTGTTTCATGTATGCACTTTGCTGTTGCTCAATAAACAAGATGTCATTCTCAGTATTACTGTATTCATTTGACGAAATCCAAGACTTTTTTAATTTATTTTTTTTTTGTTGGCAATAAATCGTATCAATCAGTAGAAAAAAAAGCATTTTGTATTTACATGTAAATTATCACCTATACGGATTCCAAATCTAATAATAATACATTATAGATTTAGCTTTTAGATGAAATTATGTAAAGACAAAGGTGATACTATAGTATTATAAAAAAAAATTAAGTAAGAGTAGTATATCAAACACTTCCGCATAGGCCAAAGGAGGGCTAGAAACTCAAATATAAAAAAAGCCTTTTTTAATTTGTAAGACCTATTTTTGCAATTATGATAATGTTAACATTTAGTTGATTGAAACTCCTCTGACTTTTTTAAACTGCATTAATAATTGAAGTGGACATTTGAATGGTGAAAGCCTTGTGACAAGCTTCATGCGTTCAGTTACTGTATTGTCATATGATCTCGGAGGAGGGTTCAAATCAAACGGCCGATGAGGAGAGGTTCCATACTGACGCACTCTACACCAATGACTGGATGGATGAGCAGTCCAAAGATGAAAATGTACATCGAGTTGTCCAAACCCCGAGAAGCAGTTTCCGCAAAAAGGAAGGAAATGTGAAGAGGGGATATGTAGAGATGCAGAAGTATCTACGGATTTTTAAGAAGCTCTAAATTGTCAATGGAATCTTGTGTAAAAATCGCTATTCATTGAGATAGGAAATTCTGACAGTTGGTTGTCCCACTTACTTTTACAGTGATAGCATTGCAAGGAATCCACAATGATGTTGGACATCCCGGAGAAGATAAGACCTCATGGTTAGCCAGGAAGCGTTTCTAGTGGCCAAGAATGGAAAGGTATATCAGCAATCATATAGAAACTTGTAGCAGATGCCTTTGCAGTAAGACCCCAGTTAGGCCTGCAGCTAAGCTTATACCAATTGCCTCGACTAGACCAATAAAATTCGTCTGCATAGATTTTTTTAACATAAAGAAATCGAAAGATGCATTTGAAAATAGCCTAGTAATAACTGACTATTTTAGCAGATTTGCTCAAGCTATACCTTGCAAAAATCAAACAGCTTACACTACTGCTATAGTTTTGTATGATAACTTCTTTATCCACTATAGCTTTCCTGAAAAATTACACAGTAACCAAGGGCGAATTTTTTAATCAAAGGTCACTAAAGAACTCTGTAAGCTCCTAGAAATGAAGAAAACCAAAATTACGCCTTATCATTCCTGAGGTTCCGCTAAAAGGTTTAATCAAACACTGATTAAAATGCTCTCAACTTTGAGTGTGGATCAGAAATCCGACTGGAAATCTCATGTTGCACCTTTGTTACATGTTTATAATGCCACTAAGAGTGATGCTACTGGATACACTCCCGATTATTTGATGTTCGGAATTGACTCAGACTTAAAGGAAGGTGACCATCATATTTAATTACTTAAGTACAAAAACTCAGCGATATGATGAATGTAGCATACAAATTAGCCTTAAAGGAAGAATTTTTGAAAAAAATGAGAACATTTTGATCAGGGAATTTGATTTAACAAGCTTGAAATATTGATAGTTTTAGTTAGGAATGTTGGATTAAAGGAAAGCGCAAACTAGTCGTCAAATGGGATTCAGATATTTATGGTATCAAAGACATCCAATTATTCAGACATTTCTGTTTTCAAGGTACAAAGTACCACTTGCCGAAAAACTACAACATTACATAAAACTGTACACTTACACGCAAACTCAAAACAAATGGTATATCGCGAAAACATAGTTAATAACATATTCCTGGTTACATACTCCCCCTCTTGGCTAAAATGGCGCGTAACATTTCTAGAAGAGTATGCTGTTATAAATATACATCCAAAAAACACAAATCAAAATTCAAATTAAATCATTTGGGGAGAAAGGATCAAATATTCATAATTTGATATTAATATTACAAAAGGCGATGATTATATAATCATTTATTGTCTTCTGGTTTTATTTGTAATTTTATTTGGGATTTTAAAAAACGGCGACAATAATGGTAAAGTGCAAATTACATCTTTTGTCTAGTGTTACTTTATACAGAGTGGACTCATGTAATAAATACTGATGTTAATTTTATAATCGTTAATTTGAACAGATATGGATTAATTTATTTTGGGGTCAAAACCAAGAATACTGTTCAGGTGTATAAAAAAATTCATTGACAAAACAAATCACTAGACGTAGCGAATACGTTGTAGTTAAATACTTGGTAATAAACATTTAAAACGTATTGAAATATGTATGAATTCTTTGATTAACAAAATCAGTTAGATTTTAAGTTTTTACCGAATTATTTTTTACATCTTTTTATTATATATGCATTGAATTTCATAGGACATTAAAATTATGACAAAGAGAAAACGATTTTAAAAGAAACAAAATGAAAAAGAAATTCCCCCTTTTCTGTTCCAAATTCACAAAGGCTGATGACCATTATGACATAATTAACCTGACCGAAATCTAATTAACACAAACAAGGAAAACACTTTAATTGGTGTGCATAACATGCACGGATTATTTCTTAGGGTTCATTGAGATCCTGTTTCAGTACGATTTTCCCAATTAATAATTCTCACTTTGCTTTATCAAGTTAAAATGCATTAAAATTATGTTAGATATAAAGACATTGATAAAAATTAATGTTAAAACTAGCTTTTTATTTGAAACAAAACGATAAAATTAGCCTTCCAAAAGTACAGCATGTGAAATTACCTTGCACATTAAAAACACCATCTTATCAAAGAATTGGTTCAGTGGTGTAAATGTAATTATCAAATGCGCAGATAACACTGGTTCAAACACTAGTAAACTGCACTTATTTTCCTTTACGGATCAGGGTCTATACAGCTCTTTATAACCCGATACGTTATCACATAGGTATCGTAAAAAAGAATATTCACTTGTGTTTAAATACACCACAAATGACACTTTTGAAATCAACACGCCATCTTCTGTTACTGCTTTAGCATAAAATATGACATATGGTGTATCAAAACTGCTTCTTAGTAATACAAGGTTGCATATGTGTTACGCAAACGTAATCAATTGCATGAGTATATGTTTGCTTCAAGGATGGAGGATATGAATTTCCAAGGTATGGGAAAAACTATCCACACAATGATGGACTGTACCCTCCATATCCAGTACGCCACGGCCCAACATATCCACCAACAGGCTCTAACTATCCATTCCTGGATATTCATATCCATATCTGATCTAATCTTCCTCCAAGTAAGAACAATTTGTGACACAATACATATAAGCAGAACTTTTAATCTCACCATGTTGTATATTAAATAGTTATGAATATCTTTAAAGATTGCGGTGAACAAATGTGGCTTGTATTCCGGAAATTTGCATGCCTTCATTTTGAACTTGTCCAAATTTTCCACAAGCGGTGTGCGTGTGAGTATCTATCTATCTATTTTTTATTGTCTGTCTTTATAAATTCAAATAAATGAAGCGGGCAGTTTATTAATGTATTTTTAGCAAGAGTCATTCCCCTTTGATTTATTGATTTTTGATAATTTAGTTAATGTTTCCTATAATTAGCAAAAGTGTGATGATTACTTTTTGTATACAATAATAAATATTCTTTGCAATTAAATTGTAATGCATAAGTAGTTTTAGGTTAGGTCCGCTTTAGCCGGTTATGTTATTTTTTTCTGCAATGATCGCCACCTTCATTACCCGAATGAATCATCAAAGAAAGCATATTATTGTTTATATTAACATCTTTCTTTTAGCTAATTGATAAATAGATTATGAAAAGTAAGTAAAATTTACTAAATTACTGTTAATGTACGTAAGTACGTTAGCTAAAAGAAACAGCCAAATCGTCTCTTGTGAGACTTTGATTCTGACATCGTCATGATTATTTCGTGCAGTCCGTGATTTTTCCTAGGTCTTGTAGGTTTGGACCAATCGATAAACAGGGCGTGTCAATATCTGTCCTGTCATTTTCTTGTCAGTTTCAGCCGCTGGAGATTTCGACCAATCGATAAACAGGGCGTGTAGATTTCAGTCTGGCTGTTTCTATAGAGCTATGAATTGACTATAAGTTTCCGTAAGAAATAGAAGGAATAATACTTGTTGGATGTAAATATAATGTCATAAACATAATGTCATTTACAGTATTACTGTTTTCATTCGATGAGATTCAGATATAATTCAATCAATCGTTTTAGTCAGTACTAAAAACCCTACCATTCCCGTTTTACCTATGAATTATCGTCTTTACGAAATCGAATCGTCTTATATTATATTGCGAGTGGAGAAAAATGAAAAATTAATATCTTGTTTAGGGGATACTGTAATGGTTGTTTGGCTCAATTTTTCATCGGAAAAGTTTACGTAGCCCGTACTTTGACCAACTACCCCAGGAACAATTAACAGAAAGTATAAGTCATTGATTGGCTCTGTGTTAATGCATGCACTTTGTTATTGCTTAGTTTACAATATTACTATATTCACTCCACGCCAACTGATTTCGAAGGTTCTTGGGCAGACATAGGCCGCATTTTACTTAATTGGCTTTATGTTTTCAAAAGCAGCTAATGGCAAGGATCCGATCAATCGAGTCGTTTTAAAATACACACCCGAAAAACCTTTTAAAGATGCGCTCCATGCTTTAGGATTCTGTCATGGTCAGTTTTGTATTGTATTGTTTATTACCAAGAACCATACGATTCAAAGGTTTAACATATATACATAAGTGAACAAACATATGAAAACAATTTTTAAAAACAAAAACAAACAAGAAAGACCTTCACAATCTTGTATTAGACTGCGTGTACACATAGCAGTCTGCAAAATTTACATAACAGAAGTAAACAGGATAATGAAGAGTATATTATCAAAACAAAAACTAATTATAATTTTATCGTAATTTTGTGCATTTATTTTCCCAAATTGCACAACTCTTTGATATTCTTTGTTGAAAGTAATTGAATAAGTTTAAAAACAGAAGGCTTTTCATAATAATATTTTTTTACATACAACTTTCTTATTTCTTTATAAAATGGACAGATTAAAATAAAATGAAACTCATCTTCAATCTGTGATAGTGAACATAGTTTACAAACTCTCTCATTTTTATGGATATTATAAAATCTGCCACGCTCAATCTCGAGTTGATGAGAGGATAAACGGTATTTACTTATAAATTGAACATATACAGTTGGTATTGGTTTTGTTAAATATTCTTGTACTTCAAAATTATAACATAAGTGCTTATACATTGTACATTTGGGAGAATTTTCAAAGTAGCCATGTCCTTCTTGTATAAACATGTCGGTCAACCTCTGCTTCACTTCATGTAGGAATACATGTTCATTAAATTGTTCTTTACAGTTCCATATATATCCAAAACCTAAATTGTTAATCAATTGTTTTATGTATGAGAGCCAACAATTAGAGGCTAACTGTGTTTCACATTCATTTACCATATCTTGGTATATATTGCTTAAAATACAATTATCACTATTCTTTAACTTTAACCAATATTTCAACATTCTATAATTTCTATCTACCTGCAGTGGTTTACGACCTAATTCAAAATACACCATCATTGATGTAACACTTTTCTTAACACATAATAACTTCTTATAAAAATCTAAATGTATACTTTCTAATTCACTTGCTGGGTGCTGTCCCCATAATTCACAACCATAATGTACTATGCTACCAATGTATGTGTCAAACAGTGACAATTTTGTATTAACATTCAATTGTAATGGCTTCATTTTGGACAATAAACAATACATCGCTTTTCTACTTTGTGATGCTAAAACGCTTTGCGTTTTATGAAAACTGCCATTAAAATTCAAAGTTATACCAAGATAATTGAAGTTGTCAACAATATCAATACATTCATTGTTATAATTCCAACAATAATTATTTTTTAACCTTCCACCTTTTCTAAATACAACAATTTTTGTTTTATCTACATTAACTTTTAACTTCCACTTGGATGTATATTGCTGTATACAATCCAGCATATTTTGTAAACCTTGCTCTGTCTCTGAAAAAAGTACAGTGTCGTCTGCATACATAATTAAGAATAAAGCAATATCTCTAATTTCAACAGGTAGACACATCTCCTTTATGAATTCAATTTCAAAATCATTTACGTACAAGGAAAATAAGAAAGGAGACAGAGACTCACCCTGCATCAAACACTCGAGACAATAAAAAAACTCGGATATATGATTTTGATATTTTACACATGACTTTATGTTACTATACATAGACTTTATAATATTTAACATACGACAATCAACACCACTTCTTGCTAATTTAAAAAACATTAGATTTCTATCAATTTTGTCAAAAGCCTTTTGATAATCTACAAAACAGCAACATATTTTTTTCCTCTTTGCAATACTTAGACTAATCAACCAATGTAAAATAAAAATTGCATCTGTTGTACTATGTCCAGCTCTAAAGCCAAATTGAGCATCAGTGATTACATTATATGCCTTGGACCAATTACATAATCTGTCGTTCAATAGAGATGTAAATATTTTAGATAGACAGCTTACAAGTGTGATACCTCTGTAGTTATTACAGTCCACAGAGTCTCCTTTTTTATAAATAGGAGTTATAATACCTTCCGACCATATTTGGGGAAAGATGCCGGAAGAAAAAACAATATTAAATAAGTCAACTAAGTATGTAGTAAGATAGTCACCAAACGCAATAAAATATTCATTCAAAAGATTGTCCATTCCTGGAGACTTGTCCTTTTTCAAACGTTTTATGACGCGAGTTACCTCCTCTGTTGTTATTGGACCGTTAAGTTCGGGGTACGAAGAAGTGTCCGTTTCAGCGAATGTTTCCTGATCGGAGTAGGTGTAAATACTTACTTGATTACAGTACTTGATTAGAATTTTGTTGACAAGAGCAGTGGAGCATATTAAACAGCAGACAATGATGACAACGACTTATCACTAATGTGAAAGCTGTTTTTTAACTATAGAATATTAAAAGTGGGGGGTTTGAAATTTTGACCGGTACATATTGTAGATTTCACTTTGATGTTAATTTGTGTAAACACTTAATCCAATTTTCACACATATTAAGTGAATTAAGACTAGTATATCAAACACGACTGTATACACCGAAGGAGGGTTTTAAACTCAAATATAAACCGCTTTAACAATATTATACGTAGCGTTATGCAGTACATACAGGAACGTTTGGGGCTGGCTGAATTCAGAATACTTAAAAACGATAATTTGTGGTGTAACAAATAACATCAGATTTTATAAGAGTAAGTTTCAACTTTTGTCATGAGATAATGAGTGTGTTTACATAGTAACCGTTATCAAACAAACCTTTACTTGAACTTAAATTAAAAATGCCAAAATCAAAATAAAATTTAAAAACCATTTCCACAAGCATAAAGTATTGCATTCGCATTTTTAGCAAATAAAGCATCATGAAACAAAATTTTATCAAAATTAATAGTTTGTAACTATTTGATTTGATTTTCTTTTTTTTCTAGTATGTTATTCATAGCATAGACTTTTACAGTTATTGCCTATGTCAAAGAGATGCCGCGGCAATTATTATCCAGGAAATAATATAAGAAATAAAGAACGAGTTTTCATAAATGTCGCAAAATAACCTCCAAAGTCAAATAATGTTTTGAAAAAAAGTAGATTTTAATTGAAAAAATAAATCATTGAAATATTTTGTAAGAATCTGTCACAAAATTGACAGAATTCATCCGAATGCCTTCCGCATGGTAAATGTTGTTGGGGTTTTTCTATTAAAATTAATTAATCAACACTGGTTTGTTTACGTTATTCCTACTTGTGTACCCACATTTCTGAATTGATAGAACATATCACTTTGAGATTGTTTGATTTGTTCTAGCGCAATTTTTTTTTATCAAAATCTAGATTTAGCGGACTTTTAGTCCAATAACATTTTCCTAAACCACGAGCTATTATTAGTAATACAACTACCTAATATTGATCAAGTTTCAACTCAATTCTTTTCATCTTTCCATATGTTCTAAGAATATTCATCTGAATCCAAGTCTACTGATTAACTTATTATAAACCTGCATGTTATATTTTTTTAACGTTCTGGGGAATGTGCGGTCATCTTGTACATTTTAGGAACAAGACAATGTCTTTTTAATCACTTAAAACAACTGTTGAACTGCGCAGCTACAGCTTTTTTTTAAGATTTAAAGATCTGAAAAAATATGAAGGGGGTTCATCGGTGTCCTTTCTACAACCATCGATATTTTGTTCTTATATGCATACTTTTCACACAAAATGATATGTAGAACCTCATATTTATTGCTTTTTGATCTTTTGGCAACATGTTTGGCCAGCTTCGGGTAGACACAAGCCAGTTCAAGAAATGTTTACATTTTTTTCCTCAAATGCAAAAGATGGCCGCATATCCTCCTTCAGTTCGTTCATAAAAGTGTGTATACACGTGAAAAAAAATGTTCAATGAATTCATCAAGCCAATTAATTAAGTATACATAAATACACGGTAAATAAACGTTCTATCATAATGATCGGCGTCGCTTAATCAATTCATTTAACTTAAATATGTCTCTAATCTTCAAATAAAAATACTAGTATTTGTTTAAAGCGTTCAAATGTTATATCATATTCTCTCTTACACTAAGGTATGAAAATGTTTTTAAAGTGTAAAAAGGTATTTTTTTAGAGGTGTGAATCATTATATTATTGTTTTCAATATTCAAGTAAATGATTGCAAGGAACAAATATTTTATAATTTTAGGCTTTTAGTTTCATTGAAGAATTTCAGATTTTTGTGTAAAAAATCAATTTTAATAATCTTTGATGCAAACTAAATGAAAGTCATTTCTTGATGTAACGAAAACGCAAAAATAACTATAAACAACTTAAACCTTATTGATTTTATTTTGTCTTCAAATGCCATAAGTTATTGTTCTCTGTCATATTAAATTATAAGCAGTCATAATCCCTCAATCTAACTCCATTACATATTGGTTTCAATACATTGAAGTTCATACAACGTATTGACTGTAAAAGCAAGCCATTATTACAACGTATTGATTGTAAAAGCAAGCCATTTTTTACTTGTCTGATTGGCAACACTTCAGATAAATAAAATAGCCTTTAAGCATCTTCTTGGTTATCGCATAGCGGTGTAATGTGTTTATTTCCAATAAAGAATCGTGCAACGCAGCCATTACAATAATCTCTGTAAAAGCAAAGTAAAATACATGAAAAAATCATCTCTCTCTCTCTCTCTCTCTCTCTCTCTCTCTCTCAGAATCAATATTGTTTCTCCCTATATATTTACCTGCATGTTGCGTAAGGAAATCTTATACACCGCGTAAAAAAACAGGGGGAAAAACGGCAGAACAGTCCGGTGTCGCACACTGAAATGAGAACGAGGTAAAAATATGAAACAAATGACGCATGCGCAGACGCTGTGGTTTATCTTTTATTTTAAGTCACTGGGATGTAACATGTCGATGTAAGTTTTGAAAAAAACAATTGTTTATTGATAATACGTCGTCGATATACCAGAATGTTGAGTTGAAGACGACAGCGAGTAATTTGTTTTTCACGTACACGTTTTTGGAAAAAAATTCTTCTTCATAAGAATAGACCCCTTCACGATAACTGCGGTACTGCTATCTTGCAGGGCAAAATGATATACTTTGCCGAAATTTCAGTAGGTAGATAATTAAATGACGTAAATGAAACAATTGACGTTACGTCATATTTCACCAAATTATGTCATGTTGCCCTGCAAAAGAGCAGTACCGCAGTTACCGTGAAGGGGTTAATACAAAAATAGGTCTGCTAACAATTGGGCATATTTGGTACCAATGGGAATTCCAACACATTATTGGAAGACTCAATTCATATTGAGCTTTAAGGGTTTGTTATATTCGTTTTGGTATAAATTAAACGCGTGGCTGTTGTCTACAGTTAATAATGCAAATTTGTTTGGTCAAATATACAATGATTGTCAATTTTTATACAAGTTTTTGGGGACATCATTTCTTGATTTTCGATATGTATATCAAAATAAATATCATGTTCCATTGTTTGCTTAGAAGTATTAAAACTAAGGTATTCTCTGCATAAAAATAGGCGGAAATTGAGCCATTAAATAATATTTGGTTTTTACTGTCACAAAGGTTGAGAACACAAACATTGGAAAATATTCATATTAATTACTGAATATAAAAACTGAATTTTATCTCACTCCTCACGTTTTGATCTCATTGCGCAGATGTTCATTATATTTTAAAGGAATATAATTTTATTAATTTTAACCTCAAAGAAAAATTAACAACGAAATTATTGTATTATTTGCTTTGGATCAGCTGTCTATAAAATTCTAAATCATGTAAACAATAAATTATCTGCTATTAATACACCAATGAATCAAGTGATGTTAATGTTGAATCATGATATGATTTCTTGATGATATTAATTAATACTGAATGAATTCACAATTAACCACATGATTACTCTTCCAACTGAACTAAATAATACCTCTATCTCACACCTTGTTAAAACTTGTAAAACCATTCATTCACTCTTTCTTAAATATCAACCAATCATACAACTCTCACATGACTCATTAACATATTTGACCTTTCACACTCCAAACTCAACCAATGAACGTAAAACAGCATGAATATGAATGAAATTTGAAAACGTAGTAAATTCCAGTGATCTGTAATTCAAATTGTTAATAGACGATGACGAAAATGATACATAAATATTAGTACATTATATATCAGTATATGAAAATAAATATTGGATCAATGAATAATTCACCCTGTGACAGATAGGTTTGTGACACCTTCAATAGGTCCTGTGTGACTTGTACAAAACAAAATTTTGGGAGAGTGACAGACGTTGAGCATAAAATCATGCAAATATACAGTAAATGTCGTAATTTTTTTAGGCCAAACTTTGCGAGAATTTTACCTTCGATGCCATATATTTAACATCACTGACTACCATGTTTTATTATGTCAAAATGATACTGAATACATATCTAGGCAAACTGGATTAATCTCATAAAATTAATTGTACTTTTTAAGTGCAAATCGGTCATACAAATTTTCTTTGTAATCTCTCTGTTGTTCAGTGTGTCAATTATGCATAATTAAAAACAATATTTCAAAAAAAGTTTGCCTAATCAAAAATACTGACAACAATTCCTAATCAGGCTGAAATCGCATTTTATGTGCAAAAGGTCAAATTAACGAGGACGGTCTGACGGACGGATGGCTTGACGGTCAAACAGACAGACTGATTGTTGTTCAGTGTGTCAATTATGCATAATTAAAAACAATATTTCAAAAAAAGTTTGCCTAATCAAAAATACTGACAACAATTCCTAATCAGGCTGAAATCGCATTTTATGTGCAAAAGGTCAAATTAACGAGGACGGTCTGACGGACGGATGGCTTGACGGTCAAACAGACAGACTGATAACTATAGGGCGTCCGCAGAGTGGGGCCCTACTTATTATTGTCTTTTCTGTTTATCATTTATTATCATTTTAACAACAGTGATCTCGCTGTTTAAAGTGCACATGCTAATTTCTGGTTATTCCTACCTTCTGGTAGGTCCAATGGAAAGCTGATTCTTCCCTGGGTCTTAGTCACCTGTGAAAGTAATATACTCATTGTAAAATTACACAACAGTAAGCATTTGAAATATTTATTTAGATGTAGTTCTAACCATTAGATTAATCGCACGTTTTGCCTCTTTTATACCTTTTTATGAAACACATGTACAAAATAACTTATAAGGTTAAAAAATACATAACAAAAATTTTTCTCCACTCCAAATAAGCCATGATATCAACGCATGTATATTTTCTTAAAGGTTTAAGAAATACATGTAATCACATAAAGGTGAACATATAACAGCATTATAATTTTTTTGAAATTTTATTCAAGATTACTTCTAACGAATGAAAAATTGCTGAAAGACGACCAACAATTTCATAATGATAGAACAATTTTAAGAAGACCTTGGACTTTTGGTAGGACGTAACTATCTATTTTTTTTGCATCAAAAGAAGTTAAACATGATGCTGGTTTCGAGTAAAAAATGCATAGATTGTGTAGTCTTAGCTCAAAAGCCAGACAAATCCTGTTGATTTCAAGGAGCCATGACTGAGTGGCTAACAATGAAATAGATTGGCCTACGTCATATTGCTTTTTGACACAACTGCTAAAAGTCCAAGCTCTTGTTAAAATGGTTCTAATCTGAAAATATACGATAATTCATGGGGTATCATTCGAGAGTATACAGGGAAAGCAAAGTCCAGGTAGTTTCCTTTTACAAATTTGGGGGTTTTTTTTGTATATTGTTAAACATATAAAAAGGTATGTGTCAATGATAAACATTAAGCTATTATTTGTATTTCATGAAAAACCACACTTTTGTAATCTGTAATTTGCAGAGACAAATTGAACCAAAATAACTTACCAGTGAAAAATTATAGACAGATCTATGGACAAATAGAAAAACATATCTTCGCTAGCCAAGGGTTTACGATCCACTTTGCAACTCTTCAACGTTGTAGAGTACACTCTTGGCTAGCGAAGATGAGAAAACAGACAAGATAGATAGATAGATAGATAGATAGATAGATAGATAGATAGATAGATAGATAGATAGATAGATAGATAGATAGATAGATAGATAGATAGATAGATAGATAGTAATGTGGATAGATACCTGTAAGGTAAGGAAAGCGAGTACAAACAAACACGCTCTGAACATCTTGGATGTCTTCATGGAACGAAGTGCACAACTTTAAGTTTTTCATTTAAAAGATCGAAAAAATAAGTTCCGCCCTAAAGATCTATTTCTCTTACCCAGGTCAATTACTTGTTTTGAGAGCACAGATTGCGGTTTTAAAATAGATTGAAATAAAATCAGCAGTCCCATGTTCATGTGTAAAAAAAAAAAAAGGAATACATGCACATGCAATATATTTACAATAACTTCCAGTGCCCGGTGAAATATAAGCAAAGGTAATGTAAATTTACATTTTAACTAGATAAAAATACATTTCGTTTGCTGTTAAAAAAGACTTTGTATCAAATACTTGTATCAACCATATCACGGAACGCTTACAAAGATTCCATAGATAGACTGATGAGTATATCTCTTATAATAACATTACCATCCCACCCCTTATCCCATGTAGATAAAGGTTTGATTTAAAAATTAATGTGATGTAGGGCTATTGCTGTTGAACCTGGCCATACTAGGTGCCTTCATACTAGCTAGATTTGATTCAGGTCTTTCTTTTCGGGCTCCTTACTCGGTGATTTTGAAGGCATTTACATGTAGTAACCGAATGAGCACACATGAACACACCATGCAGCAAACCTTTAGATGCAAATTCAGCTTCGTATATCGTTAATGTTTTGTTTTGATAGGAAACCCCGTTTTCTCAACTGGTAAAATTAATTAATGAAAACTCAGAGAAGCTTTCCAAGTGTATGAAATAAAATGAAAAATCCACGACATTATATTCTTAAAATAAATATTCTATGTACATTTGTATCTTGTTTCAAGCGATTCAAGTTTTGTGGACTTTTGGTTTTAAAAATGCCCCTGAATTGTCTCAACAGCTGCTATATTGATGATAAGCTTGCACAGACGTCAATGTCGAAATAGGAAAATTTGAGACACCATTAGGAAAAACAGTAACATGACTTGGTCATATATTCATTGAATATCGAACAATCTTTAATATTGTAGGCCTCTGTCATGCATTCTCTGCATGATGTCGTGTTATTATGTAACAATAACTATATAATTACATAAAAACACAGCTCCGTGTAAGTTTCAGAGATTGATTTTGAATTCATGTTTTGTGCAATCTGTGCAGAAAATCAAATCAAAACAAGTCCACGATTATTGGAAAGGCTGTGTAATTTACCTTTATTATTCATATTTCTCCACTGAAAATGAAACTTTACCCCAAACGATAATTTGCTTTGTTCCGAGGCTTCAACATTTTTAAAAAATTAAGCAATACCCCTTTTGTAATTAATTTTCGCTGTTTCAACAGAATAAATCCATGTTAATTCAATAACAGTATATTACTTTACAAGTAGGAATTCATTCTATAGAAAATAATGAACTGAAAAAATTAACAGGGAAAATTATTAGCTTGCAGTTTCTTTTGTTCATTTATTGAACAGTTTCTTGTGTATGCAAAGGATTAAAAAGCTATGTTGCAAAATAATCTATATTCACGCAGTGACTACAGAGCAATATCAACAGCATGATATTCGATTCATTTTCTTCCTAAACATACTTATTCCTTAAATTTTAAATTGAATAAGCAAAATCTATCTCTACAGCCTTAGATTAGCTAAGGTAACTTTCTAGAAAAAAAATAATAGATTTACTTCCTTTTAATCATTAATTTTTATGATTTTCATAAAATGTATTTAACATTCCTTTTTTAACAAAATGAAACAGATAGAAAAACCTGATTAAGAAGCTCTACATCAGAGCATCCAATCAGGTTGTTTTGGGGATGTATTAAAACAAAACTTAAGACAATGAAAACAATTGGTTTTTAAGCACAAATAAAAATGTCAGTTTAAAATGTTGTTGTCTGTATTTGCTCCCTAAAATACCTAGAATAAACAAACAAGTGCTTAGTGCAGTTTAAAGCCCCAAGTTCGGGGGAATTAATTTTAATGCAGCCACTGTATGACATACGCTGCTTGTTTATCAGAATCTGTCACCATGCATTAGATTCAGCTGTATATAGAGCAGCTGAGTTACAGTCACTGCTTGCATATCACTGTGTAATATTGACAAGAAAATATAGTAAACCCCAATTGCTAACTTTTTATGTAAAATTTAACCCATGCATTAAAGGGTTAAGGACACGACTTATGAAATACTGGGATAACATAAAACATGACGAAGTATGCAAAAAATTATTCCCAACACCTCCTATGGTTGCATAATGTAAACACAAAAATATAGGTGATCTAATCATTAGATCCAAATTAAAACCAAATGAAGTTCAAAGAGATTAATTGGTTTATGCATAAGGTGAACTCCTGACGAGGCGGGCCTTATTACAATTCAAAAAAGACATGTGCTATTAATACCGCCGAAACACTCTTAACTATGACATATAAGCAATTGACCAAATGCTTCATTAAGAGTGTCGGGTTCTAATAAGTTTAAGACATGTCTGGATATGAGGATGCCGTCGTTTTTTTGCACAAAGGCCAATGCAACCTCCGAAAAATGTCACCTGATCGGCCAATTATCTCTTAATGCGGCACATCAACGGGTAATATGAGTCACTATATTCCGTCATTTTTTTTTCTTTTTTTTTTTTTTTTTTGCACAAAGAGTTTCAAACTGAATAGCTTTCGCAGAATTTGCTTAAGGATGAGACAACAGCAAAAATATAATTTTATTTTTATATTTACAACTAAACTAATTTCTATTTTATTTTGCAGCGATTGATAAACAAGTTTCAGAATGTATATCAATATTTCTTGTCGGCAAGAATGTTTGCGGGAGGAGAAATTGATGCGAGAGGAAGCCTAGGCTTGGGAAAACCCGTGTGTCCAAGCGGGCGACCACCTTATCCTTTCACATGCATCCACTGTTGATCACGGCATGTATAAAGATTTTTTGTAATATCTAGCATGTAAAATGTGAGAACGGTGGTGTGTTTAAGTCATGTCGAAAACTTGAAATTATAAGTTTATTCATTCAATAAAATTGACCGTTGACTCAACCGTAAAATTGTAATCAAAACTTTGTTCTTTTCATTTTGTTTAAATGAGTTTTATTTTGATAGTTACATAAGTTTTTATGTGTAAAAAGAACTTGTATTCAAGAGCTGTGTTCATTCTGGCAAGCGTTTTAGTCCAAATTGAGATCTCAAGTTTTGTGATATTTTGTATAATCTGCACTGAACATCATTTAAAGATATATTAGAAACTACAATAAAACGCAGTCTTCTCAGTGGAATTGGCCATCCTTGTACAGATATTCATATTCAAGGAATATGGAAACACTCTTTGCGTATTATATGATGATCATATACGGTTGGGGTGATCAAATCTAATAAATTCTTAAGGGCTTTAAGGTCGATTTGATTCAAAGCATAATTCTATATTACTTATTTTATATACTTTTCCAGCAATTGACCGATTAAATATCAAATAATATATAGTCATTGATGAAGTGTATTGGAAATTTCAGTTTCAATTCTAAAATTAAATGGAAGTGTCATCACAGACAGTGTCATATGAATAAAAAAAAACACTCACAACAAAATTCAAGCCATTTTATTTCAACTTCAGATGCTTTACAAAAAGTTTCGGGCAAAGATGTTGTTTGAAACGAGCAACAATAGATCAAGTGAAAAGGATGATTCTATGAGTCAAATCAAATTCAAAGTCCTCCTTTTTTAATCAAAGGTGTTGATTGTTTAATTTTTATTAACATTCTGGTGTCATATGTCGGAAGCCTATATAGAATCGAGCGACGCAGTCGTTGCAATATCCTCTGTGAAAAAAGTGAACTTATTACAGTCAGTTTAAATCATGCATCACAAACCTTTAGATGCAAATTCAGCTTCTTATATCGTTAATGTTATGTTTTTCTAGGCAACCCCGTTTTCTCAACTGGTAAAATTAATTAATGAAAACTCAGAGAAGCTTTCCAAGTGTATGAAATAAAATGAAAAATCCACGACATTATATTCTTAAAATAAATATTCTATGTACATTTGTATCTTGTTTCAAGCGATTCAAGTTTTGTGGACTTTTGGTTTTAAAAATGCCCCTGAATTGTCTCAACAGCTGCTATATTGATGATAAGCTTGCACAGACGTCAATGTCGAAATAGGAAAATTTGAGACACCATAAGGAAAAACAGTAACATGACTGAGAACTTGGTCATATATTCATGGAATATCGAACAATCTTTAATATTGTAGGCCTCTGTCATGCATTCTCTGCATGATCTCGTGTTATTATGTAACAATAACTATATAATTACATAAAAACACAGCTCCGTGTAAGTTTCAGAGATTGATTTTGAATTCATGTTTTGTGCAATCTGTGCAGAAAATCAAATCAAAACAAGTCCACGATTATTGGAAAGGCTGTGTAATTTACTTTTATTATTCATTTTTCTCCACTGAAAATGAAACTTTACCCAAAACGATAATTTGCTTTGTTCCGAGGCTTCAACATTTTTAAAAAATTAAGCAATCCCCCTTTTATAATTAATTTTCGCTGTTTCAACAGAATAAATCCATGTTAATTCAATAACAGTATATTACTTTACAAGTAGGAATTCATTCTATAGAAAATAATGAACAGAAAAAATTAACAGGTAAAATTATTAGCTTGCAGTTTCTTTTGTTCATTTTTTGAACAGTTTCTTGTGTGTGCAAAGGATTAAAAAGCTATGTCGCAAAATAATCTATATTCACGCAGTGACTACAGAGCAATATCAACAGCATGATATTCGATTCATTTTCTTCCTAAACATACTTATTCCTTAAATTTTAAATTGAATAAGCAAAATCTATCTCTACAGCCTTAGATTAGCTAAGGTAACTTTCTAGAAAAAAAATAATAGATTTACTTCCTTTTAATCATTAATTTTTATGATTTTCATAAAATGTATTTAACATTCCTTTTTTAACAAAATGAAACAGATAGAAAAACCTGATTAAGAAGCTCTACATCAAAGCATCCAATCCAATGTTTTTGGGATGTATTAAAACAAAACTTAAGACAATGAAAACAATTGGTTTTTAAGCACAAATAAAAATGTCAGTTTAAAATGTTGTTGTCTGTATTTGCTCCCTAAAATACCTAGAATAAACAAACAAGTGCTTAGTGCAGTTTAAAGCCCCAAGTTCGGGGGAATTAATTTTAATGCAGCCACTGTATGACATACGCTGCTTGTTTATCAGAATCTGTCACCATGCATTAGATTCAGCTGTATATAGAGCAGCTGAGTTACAGTCACTGCTTGCATATCACTGTGTAATATTGACAAGAAAATATAGTAAACCCCAATTGCTAACTTTTTATGTAAAATTTAACCCATGCATTAAAGGGTTAAGGAAACGACTTATGAAATACTGGGAGAACATAAAACATGACGAAGTATGCAAAAAATTATTCCCAACACCTTGCATAATGTAAACACAAAAATATAGGTGATCTAATCATTAGATCCAAATTAAAACCAAATGAAGTTCAAAGAGATTAAATGGTTTATGCATAAGGTGAACTCCTGACGAGGCGGGCCTTATTACAATTAAAAAAAGACATGTGCTATTAATACCGCCGAAACACTCTTAACTATGACATATAAGCAATTGACCAAATGCTTCATTAAGAGTGTCGGGTTCTAATAAGTTTAAGACATGTCTGGATGTGAGGATGCCGTCTTTTTTTTTTTGCACAAAGGCCAATGCAACCTCCGAAAAATGTCACCTGGTCGGCCAATTATCTCTTAATGCGGCACACCAACGGGTAATATGGGTCACTATATTCCGTCTTTTTTTTTTCTTTTTTTCTTTTTTGCACAAAGAGTTTCAAACTGAATAGCTTTCGCAGAATTTGTTTAAGGATGAGACAACAGCAAAAATATATAATTTTATTTTTATATTTACAACTAAACTAATTTCTGTTTTATTTTGCAGCGATTGATAAACAAGTTTCAGAATGTATATCAATATCTCTTGTCGGCAAGAATGTTTGCAGGAGGAGAAATTGATGCGAGAGGAAGCCTAGGCTTGGGAAAACCCGTGTGTCCAAGCGGGCGACCACCTTATCCTTTCACATGCATCCACTGTTGATCACGGCATGTATAAAGATTTTTTGTAATATCTAGCATGTAAAATGTGAGAACGGTGGTGTGTTTAAGTCATGTCGAAAACTTGAAATTATAAGTTTATTCATTCAATAAAATTGACCGTTGACTCAACCGTAAAATTGTAATCAAAACTTTGTTCTTTTCATTTTGTTTAAATGAGTTTTATTTTGATAGTTACATAAGTTTTTATGTGTAAAAAGAACTTGTATTCAAGAGCTGTGTTCATTCTGGCCAGCGTTTTAGTCCAAATTGAGATCTCAAGTTTTGTGATATTTTGTATAATCTGCACTGAACATCATTTAAAGATATATTAGAAACTAAAATAAAACGCAGTCTTCTCAGTGGAATTGGCCATCCTTGTACAGATATTCAAGGAATATGGAACCACTCTTTGCGTATTATATGATGATCATATACGGTTGGGGTGATCAAATCTAATAAATTCTTAAGGGCTTTAAGGTCGATTTGATTCAAAGCATAATTCTACATTACTTATTTTATATACTTTTCCAGCAATTGACCGATTAAATATCAAATAATATATAGTCATTGATGAAGTGTATTGGAAATTTCAGTTTTAATTCTAAAATTAAATGGAAGTGTCATCACAGACAGTGTCATATGAATAAAAAAAAAACACTCACAACAAAATTCAAGCCATTTTATTTCAACTTCAGATGCTTTACAAAAAGTTTCGGGCAAAGGTGTTGTTTGAAACGAGCAACAATAGATCAAGTGAAAAGGATGATTCTATGAGTCAAATCAAATTCAAAGTCCTCCTTTTTTAATCAAAGGTGTTGATTGTTTAATTTTTATTAACATTCTGGTGTCATATGTCGGAAGCCTATATAGAATCGAGCGACGCAGTCGTTGCAATATCCTCTGTGAAAAAAAGTGAACTTAGTACAGTCAGTTTAAATCATGCATCACAAAACTCATGACGAGAGAGAGAGAGAGATATCTTAGAACTGTTTTTTACTGTGAACTTCGCAAAGTTAATAAATATCATTTTGTTACTCAAACCGGTATCTAACTATCGTAATCTCATGTATACAAAATCTGCTAACCATCTCTCTCTCTTATCCATCTCTCTCTCTCTCTCTCTCTCTCTCTCTCTCTCTCTCTTCCAATTTTTATTTTTTATCTTTAAAAGATTACGTTGTAATCTAAAAAAAATAGTACAGTCATATTAATTTTTTTACATGCATCGGGCCCACGGTTTTCGTGTACATCTTTCAACATCACAAGCAGGAAAAAAGCAAACTCTACGTCCGCAACCTGAAATGAAATATCAAAATTTAATAAATTGTTATATGTAGTAGACTCTAAATTTTTAAGTGTCACCTGTTATATACGTGACATCTATCATTGTAAGTACTAAAATAAATTTTAAACCTGTATTCAAATTAACGAAAGTGATAAAAATGTTTTTATTCTTCAATTACTGAAATGTGTTTATTTATGCACTTACGTTCTGGCAGGTCCAGTGGATAGCTGGGCCCCCCTTGTGCCAACGTCATTGTAACCTGTATAGTATAGTTAATAAAGTTTTATTATTTGTCTCCAAACAAAAAAAAACTGATCTGTGGTTGTTCTTTTCGGAAATAATTTTCTGTGTGCACGAATTTTCTTTCCAATATTATCACATATATCATTTTCAGATGTTACTGTACTGTGAAATAAAAAACATTAATTTATTTTAAAGGAGATCTTTAATCAAATATACATATAATAAAACAAAACTAGATAGATAGATAGATAGATAGATAGATAGATAGATAGATAGATAGATAGATAGATAGATAGATAGATAGATAGATAGATAGATAGATAGATAGATAGATAGATAGATAGATAGATAGATAGATACCTGTATAGTTATGAAAGCAGTTGCAAACAAATACGCCATGAACATCTTGAAAGTCTTCACAGAATTAATTTTGTACAAGCATGTAACCATGCCTTAAATATAATAACAATTGCAGTACATTAAAAGTCGTTCAGGTAGTTTGAAAATGTTCCAGTTTTTTAAAATCTTTTTTAGTTGATTGTTTGGAATTGAAAATTTTCATTTTACGTGTGCTTTAATTGATATAGCTTATGGGGTTTGTTTTAGTATTTGGAAATTATCTTAATGCGTATGGACGCTCATTTACGTAATGATCAATCACTTCTAAAAATCAGTAATATGTCTTACAGTGCCTGAGTGCACAAAATTAACGTTCCACCTGTATACCAGGCATTAATTTAAGTAGTTATTTAAAACTCAACAGACATCAACCATTTGAACACTAAGAAAAGTTTCCTAAACTAATTTCATCTTTAAAAAACCGGAGGCATAACTTTCAAATAAAATTGATAAAAACGTATTTTACCATTAACAAAATATCATATTATACGATATTCATAAACGAGTGTTTCTGGATTTTAAAGATAATGCAATGAATAATATCCAGAATACTGAGTAACAGTGAACCGTCCTTATTGTAGCCTTTTACTTCGGGTGTTGCTAAAACGCGGAACGGAAAACGGAACGGAAAGCGGAACGGAATGGAAAATATCATCACGTTTATCGCTTAAAAAGGGTATAGACTGGCCAAAAACGATTTACTTTGTATCTTTTATTTATATCTAATGAATGATTGTGAACATGCTGTTATCTTATTAATATTCATATGAATGTCTATCAATTATAGCATTGTATTCATTCGGCTTTAGTTGAGTACGGAAACGGAAAAATCAAATGTATTCGAATTGTGAAACATTAACATGATTAAACGAGCAAATTAGCTATAACTTTTTACTTATTTTTCATTTATGGTATTGCTGGCATATCAGCGTAACGTACGCAGTTAGTGTAAGCCTTTTATGCGTGTTTTGAGTATTTTTATATTTCAAATATGGTGTACATGTATATACTTACATCAAAATTGAATTTTCGCTGTTCTAGACGATCTTTTATCATACAGACGATACAGTATCATTGAGATGGAAGAAAAAAAACCGTAGGACTGACGACATTAAAAATTAAAATACAGTAAACATTAAAATACCCGGTAATTTGTGAAACTAGTATTTTGTGAAACTAGTATTTTTAGCAATGCAATTTTGTTTACGTTTGCATTACTAAGCAGTTGTTTATTCCAGCAGCTATATACATATGATCCGAATAGAGAGCTCTAGACGTTGCCTGGTTTGATTTTCCGATTATATATTGGGACTATAGTCTGTCGATCCCAAAATATTCATGCAGCACATTTGGACGATTTATAATGGAAAATGTTCACATCTTTTCTCCATTTGGAAGTCACTCAGAAGACCTTGCACAATTTTTCAACACTATCATCCGGGTCTGTTGAAATGCAAAACCCCGTAGACTTCTTTATTTTTAGCCGTGTATTTATACCAGCTGATAAGCTAGAGAGGACGTTTTAAAGAAAGAATAATGAGAATGTTTAATGCTTCTAAATGAGAATTGCTTGACCCCTGAGGTATATATGAATATACAGCAAAAAGTGAATCGAGGATATTTTGGGAAAGAATATAGTGGTCAATGCATGTACTGTTAATTTTGAGGAAATAAATATTCTTGAATAAATAATCTAATATTGATAATCTTTCAAAAAAATTAAAAAGGTACATAAGGTATAACGTTTGAGCATGATTAACAAATCTATGAGGTAAATAACATTAGATAAGATTTTCCGTTTTCCCTTCCGTTCCGCTTTCCGTTCCGTTTTCCGTTCCGCGTTTTAGCAACACCCTTTTACTTCCAGTCCTTTATTACTTTAGGTGCAAAACGTAACGTCTTACTGCAGTTAAAAGATTGAATTTACTCTTTTGGATGAAGTTGAAATACACAAAAACAATTTTCAAAAAAAATAAATGCAATGTATTGGAGTAAACATTAATGATGTTTAAGTCAACGCGCATGACTTATGTGATAAATTTGAATAAAATTGGTTAAATTGGATACTATTTTAGCATTCTATGTAATGATAAAAAAAATTCGGGTATTATTTTCAACCTGAGGGAAAACGAATTCCCCACAAAATTTCCGATTTTCTTCTACGTATAGATTTAGATGAAAACTGACAATAACAAACTGTCAATCAGAGCTAACTAAACATGTTATCAAATGAATTCATGCTCTGATAAAGATACATGTAATGGGATTAATTATATATGAGTCACTATAGAAATTCCTAAAGTATGAAACTGTACTAGTATTTCCATTCGGCCATATATGTTTTCTTTCTTTTTTTCCTTTTTCTTTTAAAGAAAGAAACACATGTATAGCACTTCCATTCAAAACATATCAATGTGTGTTTAAATAAAGAAAACAATTGCATTCTCTTGTCAGAATAAAGCATCCACTGATATAGGGTGAAAAAGATAGGGGCTGAATGTTGTTTAATAGATGTTTCTTTAATGGTATATACATGTAAAATGCACACTTTAGTGTTTACAAACTACACTTATATCTGTAAATATTACACATCAATCTGTAAATATTACACATTAATCTGTAAATATTACACATTAATCTGTAAAATTCACAAAATGTGTTAAGAGGACTCGATGGTTGTGGCAGTTTTTAAGACAAAATTAATCTTCTTGAGAAGAAGAACTCTATATAAAGATATAGGAAATCATTCAAATTTTGAATCTTAAATATTCTTATGAAATTTTTCTTTACTTAATGACAGTTAATGGCTAAAAATATATGATATCTCAAATTTTTGGAAAGATCTGAAGGGTTACAATTTGTTGTTCATCCAACCTCCTTAAAATAAAGATTTGGGTCTTCCTCTCGATCTTTCTTCTGCCTCCAGGTGTCCAGGAAAGGGCTATGTTGCAATCGTTATTGTTGTCTTTTTTTAGGATATGGCCTATAAAAAATTCCATCTTCTGTATTTTATTTCTTGTCTCATTTGTCTCGTGTTCGTAAGTCGTAGTATTTCTTTTGATGTTGTTTTGTCCTGCCATTTAATCTTGAGATTTCGTCTGTTATTATGAAATACATCTATTTATGGAAACATACGTCACAGTGAACAACCACATATAATATATATACAAGTTTATCTGAGCAAATAAAACATAATTACAATTGTTGCCTAGCTCCCCACTGTCATTCATTCCCCTCGCACACACCTCTAATACATCATAACCAATGAACAAGCAGAGAACGTCATCAGCGATACGTCATCACTTGTTGTGCATATGACATATCGCTGATAAATTTACACATGAGGTTGTTCACGTGACTCCTATTTTCCCCTTTGTTCATCTTCCATGTTTCACATTCATACATCACTGGAGTGAGTAGAGTCTTATATAGTCTTATTTTTGTTTTCTTGCTGATGTTGTTGGAGTTTTATATCTTCTTAAGTTTTGTAATGGCTGATCTTGCTTTTTGAAACTCTACCTTTTATATCCTCCAGGCCTCCACAATGTCATTTTGTGAAATAGTTGCACCAAGGTATACAAATTTGTTCACATCTTCTAATTCGATGTTGCTTATCTTTATTGGTTGGTTTTGTTTTGCCTTTATTCTCATGATTTTACTTTTTGGCATTTATGATTAACTCTATTCTTTTAGCAGTTTGCTCTAATTTTTCTGGGTTTTTTGTTTTTAATGTGTCTTTTGGTTGAGCTTAATAACGCAATGCCATCAGCAAAATCCAAGTTATCAAGCTTTGATGTGAAGTTCCATCAGATTCTGAAGTCTCTTTCTCCATCTTCTACTGTCTTTCTCATCACCAAGTCGAGTGCAAAAAGGAACGGAAATCCAGACATGTTACAGCCCTGCTTGACCCCAGTCTTTATTTCAAACCAATCCGATCTTTCGCTTCCATCATTTACAACACAGTTGAATCCGTCATAGAATTGCTTGGTGGTATTCCATAGCTTTTCAGGATGTTTCATAAACTTTCTCTGTGCATTTTGTCGAATGCTTTTTCGAAGTCAATATTTAATTGATATAAAGTAGCTTGTCATTCATTCACTTGTTCAATGATGTTACGTAGGATGATTATTTGTTCTGTTGTCCCTCTGCCTGACCTAAGACCTGCCTGTTCTTTTCTTAGTTTATCATCTATTCCATCGGTTATTCTGTCTATCAGTATCCTTCCAAGAGTCTTGCTCATCACTGGTAGTAAAGAAACCCATTACCTTACACCTGTTAATAATAATCACAAAGCAGAAGGACAAACAGACAGACAGACAGACAAACAGACAGACGGACAGACAGACAGACAGACAGATAGATAGATAGATAGATAGATAGATAGATAGATAGATAGATAGATAGATAGATAGATAGATAGATAGATAGATAGAAAGATAGATAGATAGATAGATAGATAGATAGATAGATAGATAGATAGATAGATAGATAGGGGATCGCTAGTACATAAAGTCTTGCGTAACGTTAAATGACCGTGAGAAAATAAGCCTTGTCCTCAAAACTCCTTAAAGTCGCTGTTTGCGAGGTAAAACGGGTAGAAATAGAGAGCCATTTTAACCAAAAAGGATGTAACTCCACGTCAATTTCACGGATAAAAAAACAAGTTAAAAATTGTTTCAAGCGAATTGTACACAAATTGCAAGGTTTAGCTGAAGAGTCAGACAAATTTTGTTGTTGATTTCACAGAGCCATGGCTGGGTTGCCCGCAATGAAATAGACAGGCCTACGTCACATTGCTGTTTGACACAAACTACCCAAAAGTTCAAGATCTTGTTACAATGACTTTAAAATTGGTTGTCTTAGTTGATATGAGATATCAATTTAATTTTAGAAATATATTTTGAAACTTTGAGTAGATTCTATGGGCGTATTCTATTTTGACTGACATATTCCTGTGTATTGGGCACGTTTTTGTTTGTTTGCATGTTTTGGGAGGTTTTTATTGTATGTTTTTTAAATAAATATCAACTATCAACTTTCAGATTTCCGCGAAAATAAAGGGTTTTTTTCTCATCGTACGATTATAAGTAAAGGTTTTTCTACCCTCTATGTCATGTTTAATGAGCACATGTATCGTGTGACCGCTCGGAGTGATTTGATGGATCCTTGGGTGTTTAAATTATGATAAGTCAGTTTTCTGAGTTAATAGTTTAAAACTAGAGACGAGCTCGTTGCAAGCAACGATTAGGTTTTCCGTCGTAGCTGCGTCATACTTGTGACGTATTACAAAAAATTGATAGCTGACCATTGTACAATATTAGATGTGTAAACACCTAGAGAAACAAAGTATTATATTTCTGTGACCGTGTAGATTTTACGGTGATAGAGAATTCGTCTGGATCTGCATCGCTCGTGTGCAGTACGAACCGGGTGAGGGAATGTTGGCGTAAAGTGTATAAGGTAAAAGGTTGGGGCGCGCTGTGGGCCGTAAGCTAAAACAAAGGGTAGGTTTGCCGTATTCCCGAAGGTCCACCAGTATACAGTTCCAGAGAAATAAACTGGCAATTGATGCAGGATTCCACATTATTGGTCGAGACTCAACGATGGCAACATTATAACAATTTAACAGACAGACATGTTACAAACAAGTCGGATATGGCCAGAAGTGGCCTCCGGACTCAAGACTGGGAGAGTCGGACGTGGCCGGGGCTGGCCGCCGTATTCCAGACTGCGCATTGACAATTGTAAATAACTATTTATAAGAATCTTAACAATGAGAATAAATTACAATTAACAGGTAATGATATACGTAAGCTGAGTGAAAGGTTCACAGATATAAAATAATTAAATAAACTCAATGAGTCTTTGATGTCCACGAAATGAAAATCTGATAATTGCACAATGTTGTTTTAAGAGATTAACAGTCCTTGAGACATGACACTCTGTCTCTATAAAATCTTATAAGTGTCAATCACTAAATAAAAAAGTAACTACGTAAGAAATAAACTGTGAGAAAGAATTACGAAACAGATGTTGAATTTTACTAGTAAAGTAAAAAAGAAATTATAAGTGAACAGTGCATTTTGCACGATGATACTACATGGTTATAAGCAAATACAGACCTTAACACGTTGTCTCTAGTTTGATTTGCCGCATTTTATTTACAGAGTGGGACTGTGGTTATGCCCGGTACGATGGTAAAAAGACCACTGGCAAACGTTTTACACGCATTTTTATCGAACGCAAGCGCCAATGAATCTATTAGTATATATGCGGAGATCCTGGAAATTTTACAAAGGGTTTTGAAGAATAATTTTGTATTTCGAGGAGGGGGAACATGCACGGATCAGAAAAATTTTCCGGGGTGGGGGTTGAAAAGTCAGACGGTTATTGGAGTTTGCCAAGGGATGTCCGAAGCATATTTGGTAAGTTTATAATGTACACGTAATTGAAAGAAATTTCGCTGGGGGGGGGGGGGGGTCTGGAACCCTCGGTGAGTATTGCGTCCGCGTACGAAAATAATGGCAATTTTCAAGAAATTCGGATGGACGATCTGTGTCCTAGGTCGTCCATCCGATTCTTTTTCCGACTAAAAGTTACAGACCTGCAGTTAGAGATTTTCAAACTCTTATTGATTATGTCAATTTGTTTGTCTCAAAGAATCATTTTTTAAATCAATAAAGTTTTACCTTAAAAAAAAAGAAAGAAATCGGGCACAATTTTCAATGTTAGCATTTTACAATTTTATGGTCTAATAAAATTTCAAGAAACAACTCTTCATTGCTTTATCCGAAATATTGCTTGAAAAAAATTTACATCGCATTTTTTAAATTACAAAAGGATATTCAAAATGAACTTGGATTAACCGCTAACAAACAGGCATAAAGAGAGACTGAGAACCAATTTCTTCTCCTTTTTTTTTTACATCAAAAGAAATTCAAAAATAAATCAAAATATATATTTTTTCTTTGTATGCGTTAATGAAAATGTAGATCAGCAAGGGGTTCTTTTTCGTGCAAGCACCTACTTAACAGATTGTTACACGGGTCTACAACGATGACAAATATCGAAAAGGCAATATTGTGGGTGAAGGATGAATGTGTAGTTTGTTTTTTAAGTTTATTTTTGATACATGTAATTATATTTATCTGGATCGGTTATGTTTGTTAGTTTGTTTTGATTATTAAAGAGGGGAATAAAGAAATTAGTAATTTCCAAGCACGTAGCATCGTTTTTGAAAGTGGGGGGGGGGGGGGCAAACTCATCCAACAAATCTTGACAATCATAAAAAGAAAAAAAAATTGAATTTTCCAAAATTTTCAAAATTTCACTCATAATTTCATGATTTTCATACCATTTTTTTTACATGCTACCAAAATGGGGGGGGGGGGGCAACTCCATGATAATTCATTTTTTTAATGTAAATTTTATAAAAATAGTTGCTTCGAGAAAAAGTGGGGAGAGGACATCTTTATGTCATATAACATGTGAAACTGATTTCATTCCACCCACAAGCTTGAAATAATGAAATAATTTTAATGAAAACAATATAAATAGACGTCATAAATCCCATATATAACACGCCATATAACCACTTGATTCTGCGCGTCTTTTTAATGAATTTATAAACAGCGGCAAATTCTAAAATGTATTTTTAAAGGTACTGTTAGCTGCAAGTCTGTAGACCTTGTATGCAAATTTTCGGATGGTAGTCAATTTTTCCGGGATACAGACAGAGCGGTACATATATGCAGCTAAGGTAACTAAGAATGATCCCAATAAAATACTTGTTGAGTAATGCAAGCTTTTAAGAAAGCAATACTTATATTTGTTTAAAATATAACACCCAAATACTTCGTCTTACATTCGCTATTTCTAGAACAAGCAGAACCAGTATCAGTCTCACCGGCCTCATCATATACATGTACATTGTTAGAATTTTATTGTCCTAACATTGCAATGCTCTGCATCTTTTAAAATTTAAACACTTAAAGTGTTCATCTATATGGCTACACATAACGTACACACGTGATTCAAAATAACCCAGACGGAAAACGGTAAAAAATTCAGTCATTGAGTCTACGTTTTATAGAACTTGTAAGAAAACACAATGCGGGTCTGAATGTTTGTTGATATGTCAATCTATCAATATACAGTTTGTTAATTATTTTCGATTGCTAAGGCTACAGCGTATTTGATGAACATTGAACAACATTTTTTCCATGCCACTTTTTTCCATGGAAGATAGCGAATACAAGTATAAAGCATTTATAATATTTATTTAATTACCTCTTTAGAATTGTGTATGGAATAAATAATTTATAAGTTGCTGCTGAAGGTTGTTTGGTATTTTCGTTTGTAGATACTTTGCAAGTAAAAAACCTGGAACGCGGGGCAAGTCATAATTAATATCCCTAATAACCGTAACTTAAAACTAGCGGCTTTCGATTCAAATATTATCGTATACGAATATAAAGTTCACTTTTCAAAATCATCTCCACGATGATAATTATATTATATCCATCGCAAATCAGTATTTTTTTTTTTTGCTTTAAAAGAATTGTTCTATCGGGAGCAATCCCGCGTTCGTTTAAATTGTCATGTCACACCCCTGCGAATGTGTTCGGAATGTTTTCTTTATCGTTGTTAAGTATGTAATAAATCTAGAGGTGCTCGAATGAAAGTTCACAAGACTTCACCGAGATTTGTTCAGTTCCTGTGAATTTTCGAGCGGAAGTATAAGTGTTCGGATAATATTCTCAAAATACGTAAGTACTCGTCGATTTTCTTATCATATCCTACTTGGATTTATGCTAAAACATCAACATCTTTTAAGATGTATGTCTTATTTCACCATCTAGCGGTTTTTAAAATTAAACGATGATATTCAGAACAGAGTTATCGTTAGTTAAAACCACGTGAAGAGTGGTTGATAATATAAACATTGGGCTGCATAATAAAATCATAGCCATGATTGGTGCTTGTGGTGTGCAATACCATGTTTTTTTTAAAATAATGGGTGAATGTTTTGCATAAAAACTTAGTATATCGAGCCATTTTCAATGAACATTCTGCATAAAATAGTACAGTCTGTTTCACTATTGATGTTATTACTAGGTCAGGCGCGGATCTAAATGTAATTCTTAGGGGGGATCTCTATTACGCATGTTAATTGTCGCAACAGCAGAAAAAACCCTTTTTTTTGTATTGTTACATTTATTTCTAGAACACATTTTATCCACCAATTAATGAAGATAAAGTTTAAAATAAATAAACCTCTAGAATTTATATTTGACTACAAGTACCTAGGTTCTTTAAAATAGACTATAAACACGAGGCATATTTTTACTGCGGAACTGAAAGGGTCAAATAAAACCACGTGATCTAAAATTTGAATGACAATAACATTTGCAGGGGTGTGTCAGTAGGATACACATTGTGCTTTATATGACGGCCGTGTATACGTATTGTAGAAAAGTTGAGTTTAATTACCATGCATTGGAACCATTTTATTAACACATCTCCCAGTACTGAAACAATTCAAAATCTCTCTGTTACAGTAACACAGTGGGGCGTTAATCGTGTACGTCCAGCTCTACAAGCACATGCACTGTCGTCTAGGCGACGGCCTGAATACAGCTAGCGACTCTCCTATCGATCGGTTACCTGAGTCTCGTAATGCATCTAAATATAGACAGGGGCACAGTTATGAAACAAACAACAAAAATAAGGTCAAAGAGGTTTATCTATATGAAATGAAAATGTACATATGTATAAAAACATTTGGGAATTTTATGTGGAATTATTTTTGCGCGCTATATGTATCAGTTAGTGCATTACAAGAAGCCCTTTCATAACCTCATAAACGTGCGCACCCCCACAAAAATGGACCAAACTGACAACAATTGTTTAACATTAAATTGAATACTATAGAAGGATTCAAAATTAATTTCTTTACAACTTTGCTTCAATAATGCATTAGAAATATTTATTCCTTTTTAAGTTATTGACAAGAAACTTTGGACGCCTCTAACTCCCTAATTATAAGGGCCAGCCCCTTTTTCGGTATACCGAATGAAAGGTCTGGGTAAGACCAAGAATTTTTAAAATACATGTTATAACAAATTTTTATCAGGTAAAAAACTAACACGGAAAATACGCGAATTTTTTGGATTTTTTTTCTTACCTTTGTTTCAACATCTATACCACCCCTTTTATTTGCATTTAAATAATAAATAAAATATATCTCGCACAAATTCAATGTATTAGCTTCCAAACCAGCCTATCTTTGAGACTCTGCCAGTCATCGTTAAAGCTAAACCCCCTGGACAAAAGAAGTCGTTAAATTGTACTAAAAGGGGAATAACTCAAAACCGGATAGGGATTTTTCTCAACTAAAATATGCAACGACAACATCACGCGGCATGTTATCAGTCCTGAAAATTTCAAAACAATCGGTGAACAAACGAGCGAGATATTAAGGATCAAAGTTGGCGTCTAGAAGAAAAAAAAAATAAGAAGAAATTTGAAAAATTTTCAGAATAATAGTAAGGTTTTCCGCTGAGAGCGGAAAACCTTATATAACACTGTTTGCGGAATCAGCTGTTATACCTGTATAACATCATTATGGGTCAAGAGGTCAAAATAGCGCATGAATAATCTAGATCACTACTTTTTCTATGTGCTCAAACTAACGGACTGAAACACACCAATTAGATATCGTAATGATAACATAATTTAGGTATTAAAAAATAAACGTATTTTGTTATACGAAGTTTTATTCGTTCATTTACATTAAAAAATATAACGATAATTGCGGGGGATAAATGATTCATGTAAGATAGGCCTGTAAACAGAATAGTGTTTATGGATCGACATCGTAACGAGGCGTTCTTGAAAACTACAATGTCAAAGGAGTTAATTCAGTTAAAATTCGTTTCAGATTGTATTACAAGCCTCGATTAAAATCGCAAACGCAATATCACAAACCTTTCGTGTTTAGTCCATTCTCTGATCACGGTCGACTTTGTGCTTCTCTGTCCGTTTTGTTCTGTAAAAATTCTTAGAAGTTAAAATTGCTTTCCTTTATAATGTCGGAGGAAAATCATTATACTCTTGAATCTGATTCTGCGATAGAGTGTCCCCTGCAAATGCCTAAGTAGGTTCTAACTCAACTTACAAACGCTTTGTTTTCAATTTTCCAACTGCTCTGCGACTTCGACAGAAATGTTACTATTTCGCCAAGCTTCAATTGTTTTTTAGCTCACCTGAGCTGAAAGCTCAAGTGAGCTATTCTGATCACATTTTGTCCGTCGTCCGTCTGTCCGTCTGTCCGTCCGTCCGTCCGTCCGTCTGTAAACTTTTTACATTTTGAACTTCTTCTCTAAAACCGGTTATCCAATTTCAACCAGATTTGGCACAAAGCATCCTTATGGGAGGGCGAATATAAATTGTAGAAATAAAAGTCCGATCTGTATTCAAAGCGGAGAAAACCTTGAATCTGTAGATAAAGGGGAGTGCATTTTTAAAAATCTTCTTCTCAAGAACTACTGAGTCCAATTCAACGTAGTTTAGCATAAATTCTTATGGGAAGGAAAATATAAATTGCAAAAATTAAGGGCTAATTCTGTTTCAAATCTGAGTTATTACGAAAATAATAATAAAGGAAAGGCGTGTTTCAATCAGTTTAATAGCTTCGGGTTCGGCATCCGGTAAAATGGGTAGGCAAGACTTGGCCTGGGCCAAAGTATATTTGAATTCGCTGTAAACATTGCTGCAAAATAATGCGTATTTGGAATTGACGAATGCCGAGCTGCCCCGGCTTTTATTTTGCCACGGCCCGGGTTTGCATACCCATTTTACCAAGACTCGTATTCCATACTTCTAAAACGAAGTTCTTTGTTTAAAGCGGCCATGACATTATACGAAAAAGGGTCGATCTGACTATGATGAATTTGCTCGTTGTGCAACAGTTCGCGTATGAAGGGAAATTTTTGAAACATGCAAAATATATTGGTGTCAATTTTGTGAAGTAAATTGAGGCTAAATATTTCAATGCGTTGACAGTTTTTACACATGACGTTGGTGTTAGCTTGTTCTGATTTTCGTTTCGTTTTCATTATTTATGCTTTGTATCCTGGGAACTATCGTCTGTATTTCGTGATGTATACGTATCAAATCAAACAGAGACTTCGGTAAATCAAACAGTTTACTGTTTACCTGCGCAAATTAAGCAAAATCTGATGTATCAAAATCTGATGTATCAAAAAAGTACTGAAATACAATTCATTATATCGGTAATTCGGCATTATCTTTTGCGTAATGGTAGATTAATGCAATAGGTTTTGTTGAGATGCTCGGCATTTTCTCGAGTTTATTCAGTTTAAATGGAGTTTGATATCGCTGACGGAAATATGTAGGTATATATATGTATATATATGATTCATTTCGAAAAAAATAAATTGTGTTCTTTATTTGTTATAGTGCATGTATCTGTATGTGTTTAATTGTTTACAATTTCTATTTACTAACCATATTTGAGTGTTAAGCTTCGGTTTATAAGCAAGATACAGAGATTTGCTTACAATTCTATGTTTGTACACAGATCTTAAAAACTTAAGATTAAAAAAGTAAAAAATTTGTCAATATTTATTAAGAACATTTTCAAAGTCTGTTCTTCCAGAAACCAACTTTAACAACTTATTGTATTGTAAACTTAACCTTTTTTCGTCATTATTACTCCTACTGTACATGTGATCCTTGACTGTGTTTGTGTACATTTGTATAAACTGATTTTGAACCTCAAATACCAGTGAACTGGTCTTGAGTGAATAACAGAATTGAAAATCTTAGGTCATTCTTTTTCTCCATTTTAAATGCTGAGTAGGAAATACTAGGGTTTATCATCTCTGGATAAACCAGGTTATTTTAAGCATAGGTGTTATATGTTAATGTTTCAAGATCCATAACTCTTGTTAACTGTCATTGTTGCAAGATCCATAACTCTTGTTTAATACAACTATATAACTGGGCATGCGCGGTTGCTACTTCCTTTTCCTGCTCAATCCAAAGTTGATAGGTGGCACAAATTCATCTTAGAAAAAATATCCAGTGCATCCAAAGTTGAAGAGGTAAATTATGAATTTAATTTGAATAAATTGCTTTTAAAACATAAAAATATTAATTTTGCCGTGAATTTAAGCATTATTAATTCAAAAAAAAAAAAAAAAAAAAAAAAAAAAAAAAGGAAACAAGGATTTTGAAAAATTGTAGTATAACCAGAAATTTATTTTAGCCTAATAATATTTCTTCAAATTTCTTATTTCACGAGATGTTGAGAGCTAGCAAAGTTAGGACGTCGAAGTCCAAGAGCCCTTATGCCAGACCTCCCACGAGGGGAGCGGTTGTAGCCTCCCGGGCGTCTACACGGATGCCAAATGTGACTTCGTCCTCCAGCGGTCCTTCCACAGTTGCAGTTACCGAGTCTACAGGTAGAATATATGATAGAAGCCAAAGTTTGCCAGTCCCTGTAGTACAACCAACTGTACAACCTGTTCTAGACCGGGCAAGGGCCCCATCGGATCAGACGGTCGAGCCTTCAGTAGCAGGATCTAGCACCAATACAGGTACAGATTGTTTGTTCGACATTGAAAACCCCACACCTTTTCATAGTGTAGTATCGTCACTTGGGGCTCATGTACCCATAGCATTGAAAGAAAAGATATGGAATAACGATTATATTGCACTTAACAAGTTGTTAATGAAAGAAGCTGCATCAGATATTCAGCATCATATTGTATATCATGATGGGGCGATTCAGGTCAAACCAAAATACAAAGATGAAACAATAGTGTCCATTTCACAATGGACAGATGCTTTTCTAATTTTTGCTTCGATTTATTGTGCCAAGCATTCTTCGCAAGCTGTTTATTTATTTCGATACATGGCTACAATTAGGAAAGGCGCAGAGCGTTCACCAAATTCTTGTAACTGGAGGGAATACGATGTTCAATTTAGGTTGAAAAAATCAATTGATTCCAGTCTCAGCTGGGGTTCAGTTGATGCAGAATTATGGCTGTTTTACATGCAGCCGGTAGTCCAAAATAACATTCCAACCCCTACAAAGCAGTTTAAATGCTATTCTTACAATTTTCAGGGAGTATGTGAAAAACAAAACTGTAGGTTCTTGCATATTTGTGTCAAGTGTAATGGTTCACATCCTTCTTTGAATTGTAGATATTCCCAGAATAACAGTACGGGTAAACAATACCCCCCAGTTAAGCCCGCATCACAGCAATTCCGCCCTAGATTCCCACAGAGATCATTCCGCCCAATTACACAATAAATTATGGCAATTGGGATCTACTCCAATAAAAGTTAATAATCTTCACAAGATAGTTAGAAGTTATCCAGACAGAAAAGTTGCACACTTGTTAGCACAGGGTTTTGAGGGAGGATTTTTATTAAACTATCATGGCCCTAGAATTAAGGTTGAGTTTAGGAATATGAAGTCTGCGATTCAACACTCTAATGAATTGGCAGAAAAGATTAAGAAGGAAATAGATCTTGGTAGAGTTTTAGGTCCTTTTTCAGCCCCACCAATATCAAATTTAAGATGTAACCCAGTTGGTTTATTACCAAAAAAGCAAGGTGGATGGCGTATGATTACAAACTTGTCCCATCCATTTGGAGAGAGTGTTAATGATTACATTGATCAGCAATTTTGTTCCGTCAACTACTCTTCATTTGATGATGCAATTAACATAATTCAAACAAAGGGACAAGGGGCCCTCATGGCAAAAATGGATATTTCTAGTGCTTTTAGGCTTTTACCAATAAGTCCAAGAGAATTTTGTCTGCTTGGTTTCAAGTTTGATAAATCATATTACATAGACAAGTGTTTACCAATGGGATGTTCTGTGTCTTGTTCATTGTTTGAAAAATTTTCCTCTTTTTTACATTGGGAATTGGAGAAGAGGTCACAAAAGGATGGGATCGTACATTACTTAGATGGTTTTTTATTTGTGGGATCAGCTGACTCTAGTGATTGCACAGGTTTGATGCATCAATTTCTAGAACTGTGTGAATATTTGGGAGTTCCAATTGCACCAGAAAAAACTCAAGGTCCATCTAACTGCTTAGAATTTTTAGGACTGGGAATTGATTCTGTGCAAGGTACAATTTTTGTTCCAAAAGAAAAAGTGGATGAGTTGTTGGGCAAGATTAAGTATGTCCTTGGCAGTAAAAAAGTAACAAAGAAAGAATTGGAATCATTAGTGGGTTCATTGGCATTTGTAGTAAAAGCGTTGCCTGCGGGTAGAGCATTTTGTAGGAGAATTTATGGGGCACTGCAAGGTATTGCTAGACCTTTCCATTTTATTAGAGTATCAAATGAAATATAGTTAGATCTTCAAATGTGGGTTGTATTTCTAGAAAATTTTAATGGATTTACAAAATTTTCAACTGTAGACTGGTCTATGGATGATACATTTGAATTTTATACAGACAGTTCAGGAGCTTATGGGTGTGGTGTTGTATTTGGTGATGAATGGAGTTGGTTAGCTTGGCCAGTAGATTGGTCACAGGACATAAAGAAAGATATTACTTTTCTGGAACTTGTCCCAATAGTGTTAGGAATTTTTATCTGGGCAGACAAACTAGCTTGTAATAAATTACTATTGCATGTTGATAATTTAGCACTTGTTCATATAATTAACAACAAAACATCACACAATAAGAGAGTCATGATTTTGTTGAGAGCCTTAGTTCTCAAAACTTTGCAGAAAAGCATACAAATTAAATCTCAGCATATTCCAGGTGTTAAGAACAATAAAGCAGATGCTATTTCTCGTTTTCAGTTTTGGAAGTTTCATCAGCTGGCTCCTGGGGCGCAGCCTTATCCTTGTCCAGTTCCTACACAATTTTTGCAAATTATTCATCAATTGTAGAGGATCTAGTAGAAGCTAGTATTTCTGAGAATACAAACAAAGTTTATAAGCAAGGCATTCAAGCATTTTTCAAATATAGGGTAGATAAGTCTCTACAACAATTGTGGCCACCTCCTATCGACCATGTTATCAATTTTATTGCATACATGTATGAACGTAATTGTGCATTTTCAACTGTTAAGTGTTATCTGTCAGGTTTGAGTTTTTTCATAAATGTCCATGGTTGGACAAATCCAGTGGAATCGTTTTTGATTAAGAAATTGCTCAGTGGATACAAAAGGTCTACATTAACTAGCGATATTAGAAGGCCTATAACATTACAAATGCTCCTCAGTATCATAGATACTTTGCCTCAAGTAACATATTCAACATACGAGGCAATGCTATTTCAATGTGCATATTTGTTGTCAATTTTTGCTTTGCTTAGAGTTAGTGAGGTGGTGTCCCTTCAGTCAGATTGTGTACAGCTATTGCAGGACCAGGTTATTATCCTTATCAAAAGCTCCAAGACTGATCAATTGTATCAAGGCTCGTCAGTGAAAGTTCTAAAGCATGCCCAGTCACAAATTTTGTTTTTATTATTGCAGAAATTTCTTGTTGTGAGGCATACTGTAAGATCAAATAAATTTTTCGTGCATTACAACTCCAAACCTTTAACTCAATATCAGTTTTCAAGCATGCTAAACAGGTGTTTATCATTTTTGAACATGCCTACATCTAGTGGTGTTTATAAATCCCATTCCTTCAGAATTGGCGGGGCCACCCATTTATATTTAAGTGGCATGAATGAATCTGAAATTAAAATCATGGGTAGATGGAATTCCTCAGCTTACAAAGCATACGTCAGACCAATTCTTTAAGTGTAAATTATAATATGTACTGATTACAAATTATTTCAGATGGCATATGGGTTGTCGGATCATCTATAATTCATTGGGCCCAGAAATATGCACAACAAAATATTGATGACAACTTGGGACTAACATCACAAAGAATAATTTGGCAGGGAATTAGGGGCATGGTTTGGTCTCGGTTGTACCAGACGATCAAAGAAATGCTAAGGCAATGTAATAGACATCCAACACTTTTAGTTATACATTGTGGTGGCAACGATATTGGCAACCCTCGTAATACACTAAAGGGCTTACAAAAGTACATGAAGTTGACCGTGTCTAAAATAACAAGGCTATTGCCAAAGACAATAATTGTGTGGTCACATATCTTGCCACGTAGAAATTGGTCATTATGCCTTTCGAACAAAGATGGGGAAAATTGGAGAACTAGATTAAATTCAGCTCTTGCTACATTTGTTGTTAAGAAGGTATGTGGGGCCTCCATAAAATATCCTGATATTTTAAGTACACAGGGTACCCTATTTCGAAAAGATGGCATACATTTGTCTGACTTGGGAAATGAACTATTTGTAACTTCTTTGAAAAATGCATTGTTGCAATTCATGTCATCCACTGACAGATTTTATCCACTTATTAAACAGTAAGCTTTGTCATGGCCAGCTGATAATTTGAAGTTGTGAGTTGAGTATTGATGCAATTATTTTTTGTTAACTGTGGTTGTATGTAAAACTGATTATCATTGCAACTTAAGTCATTCTGTACTTGTATTGTTTGCAAAATTGACCGCCTAGATTTGTTGGCGGATGTACCACTGTTCGTGGTTCATTTGGCAGAATTTTGCAAAGAATGCCACCTCCATGGGGCAAGAAAAGGTCATTTGAATAATGCTGTCAGAATTGGCTACTGTTTACTATGTTAATAAATAATTTTATTAGTGTCTTAAAATAACAAGTTAAAAATCTTAAGCTGAATGTAATAAACTCATGTGAACAAAATATGACTCAAACCTAGGCGAACTGTGAGCTCTGTATCTTGCTTATAATTCTACGATTGACGCTGAAATTTTGGCTGAACATTAGAAATTCTATATGCATTAGAGTATGTTAAATACTTGTACAAACAAAATAAAAGAATGATATTCTCTATATACCTACTCTCTGGGGCCCCTTCTTTATACAATAAATAATGTGAAATCTACATCAATTTTGATAGTTTTTCAGACACGAGTAAATAAAAACGACATCTTTAAAACAGTTTCCATAGTTCTGACACATTTCTGTTGCGGGGATAAAGTAATTATCGCTATTCCTAAGAAAATATCACAGCGGAAAATTATCCTGGTTTCTACGCGAGGTAAATGACAGTCTTGCGTAGGATTTTCTTATTCTGGTAAAAAATAGTATTTCATGAAGGTACAATGTCAAAAATTCGAATACTTTACAATATTTGTTTTTTGTTATTCTACCGAGGGACCATATGGCACAATATCTTTTGAACACCCATTGTTGGTCAGGTGAGCGATGTGGCCCCGTGGGCCTCTTGTTTTTTTTATTGTACGAACGAATTTTCTTTTCTGTTTCACTTTATTATAATAAGAAATTGTTGTCCTATCAAAAGTAGTGTCATATTTATTTATCATGATAATCAAACACTTGCAACATTGTTGTACTATTTTTTCTTACGTCATCTGAGTCGAAGCGGCTTACTAGGTCATCACAAAAAGAAATTATGGAGCATTGTTATTGCTATAATTTGCAACAAATGTAAATATAAGAAATAAGGTGTCATTTTTGGGTGTATATTTGGGATATAAATACGGGTTGGTACGTGATCAAACCTTCTATAAAGCCCTTCCCAATATACATCCAAAAATGATACCTTATTTCTTAAATAAATTATCCCAAACAAAGTATGTTCATAAAGGCTTTTGAATTCCAATGACGACTTCATCAATTTTAAAGAGCGTTGTCACAAAGATTATCAAAATCATCTCTTTATATAACGAATATACAAAAATAACCCCAAACAAATTGAACCTTATTGATTTTATTTCTATCTTCAAAGGTCATACACTGATTGAACATAATATTGAAAATTTTGTTCAAAAACATTTTTTTCTTTTATTAAACTTGTACTGAAATTTTTATTCTTTGTTCTTTTACGAACAGTCATAATTCCTCGATTGCACACCTGTGTGGATTCAATGAACTGGGTTTCATTCCAACGTATTGATTGTAAAAGCAGGCAATAACTTTTTTTTGACTGGCAACACTTCAGATAAATATAATGGTCCTTTATAGAAAATTGTTATTGTTGGTTTCCACATAGCGGTGTAATGTGCATGTTTCCGATAAAGAATCTTGCAACGCAGCTATTACAGTAATTTCTGTAAATAAAGGCAAAGTAAAATTACATAAAGAATCATAAAGTAGCTCTCTCTCTCTCTCTCTCTCATTCATTCTCTCTCTCTCTCTCTCGTCCGCCTGTCTCCTGTCTTTCGTTTGTCTTTCTGTCTGTCTGTCTCCCAATCATTCTCTCTCTCTCTCTCTCTCTCTCTCTCTCTCTCTCTCAGAATTAAAATTTGTATTATCTCTCACTGTAACTTTACCTGCATATTGCTTCAGGAAATCTTGTACATCGCTCAGCATGACAGGCAGGCATGAAACAAACCGGTCCGTTGTCACATCCTGAAATAAAAACGAAGTAATGTAGATTCGGCTGTTTAAAGAGGCTGATCACAGTGATCGTCAACATCGACATGTACAAATTATATTTTAGCTCTAAGTAATTCCCTAATTGAAACTTTTTACTGAAGAATTTGTATTTTACGGAGAACGTTATTCCGTGATTGAACGGTTTTGCATCAAATTGAGAGTTTTATTATTGCACACGCCGAATTTTGATCATTATTCGAAATAGTTTTTTTTATTGAGAACAAAATTTGAGTATATAAATTATTGTATGATATATTCGCTCTCTCACTTCTCACATACTCACATCTTTTATCCCATATTGTAACACTCATATAAATAAAGTGTAGGGTATTTGATTGTGATAACTATGAAACAGAATGACTAAGCAGTAAAATTACAATCCATGGAAACAAAAGAAAACCCAAAACACATAAGAAATGCAAAAGTGATGTAATATTGTACACATGTCACATTTATGATGATTAACAAACTCATTCCATGGAGACCATGCTTTTTCAAATTCATCAATTTCTGATTTCTAAATATAGATATACTTTTCAATCTTGTGTCTTTGATTTAAATAGTGTAAAAGCCCTAAAAATGTGGCGTCTTATTTTGTTCTAAACATGAAAATATATATTGCTTTGTATATAGGGTTACAATGTTTAGAATTCTGAAATAGTTTATATCTGACCGAAAAATTAAAGCAGAATGTGCTTCTCGCGAATTTACGCGAATATTAATTGCTCGCGTTTAACCAGGAATTCACAGTTTATCTATTTAAGTGTTGTTTTTCTCGGTAAATATTGCTACCACCTTATCGTCCTCTTCATTCGAAATTTTCAAATTATATTAAGATACAAAAAAACTTCTTTTGATATCAATTAATCGCATTCTGTTATATTTAGTGGTAGATTAATTTTTGATATGTATATTTATGGTTTCAATTATTATGATTTTTTGTATACATCGCACACAAAAATTGTCTATATGCAATGCAGACTTGAAAAAACACTTACTTTCCGGCAGGTCCAGTGGACAATCATACAACAGGGACAATGTCACCTATAAACGACAATTCTAAGACATGAAAAAGGCCAAAAGAGGTTTAAAATAACACAAAACACAGTCATCTATCTATTTTATATACCTTAACTGGAGAGAGAGAGAGAGAGAGAGAGAGAGAGAGAGAGAGATTTTCAATAAGAATTCATGTAAAAATATGTATTTTTACCTTGGAATGAAATTCTAATGATTAACGCTTTATCTTAATATAAAATATTTTATTGGAGTTAAACTGGTAATTGAATTTTATCCAGATGAAGAAAAAATTGTATGACTGAAACAAACCGATAGACAAAACAAAAATGTGAAGAAATGTATAAAGAAGCGTGTCCGTTATTGATCTGAATGCCAATAGTTTAACTATAAACAAAGCATATAAAGTATAAAATACATGTATAGGTACCTGTAAAGTTAGAACACTTATTGCAATAACACAGACTTTAAACATCCTTATACTTTGAGAGAAGTATTTGCGTGTTTCATTTGTCTGTCTTTAAATACTAAAAATAAGGGGGAAAACCTTAATTCAATTTTTTTTAATTCCCCGCTTATTTATGGAAATTCAAGTACAAATGTACATGCAACACTTTGTGATTGTCTTTTTTTATTTATGTAAACATGTTGACGATTAAAATGTTTGAGATTAATCGTGGATTTCTGTGTACGTGTAGGTACGCATGGATACATATCTGGTTGAGTAGCATGTTTTTACTAACTTGATCAATCATTCCGACGAAGCGCCGCATCGTTGTAAAGCTAAAGGAGTCTGGTCGCTTTATTAATTGAGCAATTAAGTGAATTTATACATACGATGTAGTGTATTGTTTATTACCAAGAACCATAAGACTTATAGGTTTAACATATATACATAAGTAGAGTGAACAAACATAATTATGTAAACATTTAAAAAACAACAAAAAAAGAACGACCATCATAATATTGTATTAGACCGCATGTGCACATAGCAGTCTGCAAAATGCACATGACAGAAGTAAACAGGATAATGAAGAGTATATTCTCAAAACAAAAACAATAGTTATAATTTTATCGTAATTTTGAGCATTTATATAGGTATTTTCCCAAATTGCACAACTCTTTGATATTCTTTGTTGAAAGTAATTGAACAAATTTATAGACAGAAGGCTTTTCATAATAATATTTTTTTTTACATACAACTTTCTTATTTCCTTATAAAATGGACATATCAAAATAAAATGAAATTCATCTTCAATCTGTTATAGTTAACATAGTTTACAAACTCTCTCTTAAAGACGGCAGCTAAAGTTCATTTGCTTAGGGCATCCTTTAGAAATAAATGGTCACGGAATAAAAATTTGTTTATAAAAGATATCAATTCCTGGCCGAAAAAAACCCAACGTTTGTTGGATCCAGTTCATTTGGCCACATTATATTCTCGAATATATTTGCTGTGGTAGAGTCCTCCTTTTGATTTTACATCCGGTGTGTTGTTTTTGCTATTTTTGTTTTTTCTATTCATTTTATCTCACTTATAGAACATGGGCATAACTTAGAAAAAAAAATCACTGTTTCTAATGCGTCAATCGTTTTAATAACAAGAGGCCCAGGGGCCACATCGCTCACCTGAGCAACAATTGCCTTAATTCTGATCAAATTAGCATTACCGTATCAAATTATCTTGACAACTGAGTACAGTAGATCTTGCTAAAAAAAATTGAAAATCTGCCAATTTTTATCCACCTCTTATTTTTTGGTAAATACCAAGCCCCTTTTGTTGTTGTACCTGTAAGAAGATTTTTTTCTATTCCTATATACCCCTCCCCCATTTCGTGGCCCCACTTTTCTCTAGGGAATCATGGTTTCATCAAACTTAAATCTGCATAACCTGTGCTTTCACACTAAGTACTAAGTTTTGGACAGAAAACTTTCCCAGAATATTTTTAAAGATTTTCTCTATATATTCCTACGTAAAAATTCAAACCACCATCACGGTTGATGTTTTGGAATTCCAAATTTTCATTTTACGATTGCTTCAATTGATACAGTTGATGGGAGTTTTTTTTAGTATTTGGAAATTATCAAAATGCGTATTGGCGCTCATTAACGTAATGATCAATCACTTCTAAAAATCAGTAATACATCTTACAGTGCCTGAGTGCACAAAATTAATGCTCAACTTGTATACTAGGTATTAATTAAAGCAATTATCTGAGACTCAACAGAAATAAATCATTTGAACACTCAGAAAAATTTCCTATATTTATTTCGTCGTTAAATAACTGAAGGCAGTAGTTCAAATAAAATTGATTATTACCATTGATCTACAATACGTCATTATACCATAGTCAAAAAACGATCGTTTCTGGATTACATAAATAATGTAATGATTATAATGTTCATAATACTGAGTAATAGTACACTGTCCTTATTTTACTCTATGGCTTTGAGCCGTTTATTTCATACACAAAAAGTAAAGCATCACTGCAATTACAAAATTGAATTTACTCGTTTTGACAAAGTTGATATTCAAAAAATAAATGCAATTTACTGGAGCAAAAACTAATGATGTCAACACCCATGAATAAGATAATAAAATTTGAATTAATTTGGTTAAAATTAATTACATGTGCCTGTTTTTACATTATATGAAATGATCTAAAATTCGGGCATTATTTTCGATGTAAGGAAAAACGAATTCCCCTAAAATTGCCGATTTTTCTATTCGAATAATGTTAGTTGATAGATCTTTCCGTTAAAGAGCTAACTTACATATCATCAAAATCCATTTTCAAAATAATATGATAATAATGAATCATATATATATGCAATCTGTGTATATTTTACCTGAAACCAGCGTCGTTTTTAACTTGTTTTGATACACGACATAGATAGTTACATCCTACCTTGTTAAAATGGTTTAGTATAGTACAAACGATAAGGTCATTTAAATTTATTTCAACATCCTGATGTACATTTGTAACTTGATTGTCGGAAAAGCTCAAAAGGTTGAGCTTAGCAGCTCTTCTGTGCTGTTTCAACATAATGGGGTAACATGAAAACTGCCAACAAAGTACCTCGCGATGCAGTTGTTGCAATATCCTCTGTAAAAAAAAAATGAAAGATTTTATCTCTTTTCTTTAACCGACCTAGTGTTGATTTGTATTTTTCGAGGCAATACAAGGCCTATATTTATATTTACTTGCAGGTTGCAGCAGGGTATTCGTTACACATTCGTCTACCGTCGTAACAAACTTGAGCTTCGCATTCTTGGGATCTGCAATCTAAAATAATTCGAGTAGGTCAAATCTAGTTTTCTGCTTAAAATTCCAATATATTAGTAATTCAAAGCATGCCCTCCATTCCGATGAATTTCAGATGAATGTCGAGTAAACTTTTACAACATGTAGTTTTCAAATTAAAGTATAAATAAAAAGATGTATCTAATTAATGCAGTAAAATAAGAGAATGACATCAATAAAATACAGACGTGTATGTAAAAAATTTATGCAAAATTCGCAAAAGGGTGATTATATTCGTTTTTCATTCGCCTTTGTAGTAGAAACAATGCTTATTTTAATTTTAAAGAAGTCAAAGAAACAAAAGGACACATCGTCGATAAAATAACCGAATATATTGTATGATCAAGACTAATCAAGAATACCCACTGTTTATCGGTTAACACAATGCTACACTAGAATGATGCTTCAAAATTTTTAGAAAATTAAGTATTCCCCCTTTTTAAAATCATGTTTGCCCTATCAACAGAATAAATCCATGTTAATTCAATAACAGTATGTAACGTTACCTGTAGGGATTCATTCTTTAGAAAATAATGAACAGAAAAAAATAATAGGTATAATTATGAGCTTGAAGTTTCTTTTGTTCAGTAATTAAACAGTTTCATGTGTGTGCAAAGGATTAAAAAGCTATGTCGCAAAATAATCTATATTCACGCAGTGACTACAGAGCAATATCAACAGCATGATATTCGATTCATTTTCTTCCTATACATACTAATTCCTTAAATTTTAAATTAATAGATATACATCCTTTTAATCATTAATTTCATGATTTTCATAAAACGTATTTAACATTCCTTTTTTAACAAAATGAAACAGATAGAAAAACCTGATTTAGGAGCTCTACATCAGAGCAACCAATCCAATTTGAAAGTTTTTGGGATGCATTAAAACAAAACTTAAGACAATGAAAACAATCGGTTTTTAGGCACAAATAAAAATGTCATTTTAAAATGTGGTTGTCTGTATTTGCTCCCTAAATAAATAGAATAAACAAACAAGTGCTTAGTGCAGGTTAAAAAGGACAATGAAACATCCGAAAAATGTCACCTGGTCGGCCAATTATCTCTTAATGCGGCACACCAACGGGTAATATAGGTCACTATATTCCGTCGGGGTTTTTTTGTTTTTTTTTTTTTTGTTTGTTTGGTTTTTTTTTTTTTGCACAGAGTTTCAAACTGAATAGCTTTCGCAGAATTTGTTTAAGGATGAGACAACAGCAAAATATCTGTAAGATGTTGTTCTCCTTCAATACTAGTAATTAATTATTTTGAGGGGAATAAATTTATATCTCTGGTATAATTTTATTTTTATATTTACAGCTAAACTAATTTCTGTTTTATTTTGCATCGATTGATAAACAAGTTTCAGAACGTATATCAATATCTCTTGTCGGCATGAATGTTTGCGGGAGGAGTAATTGGTGCGATAGGAAGCCTAGTAGGTACTCGGGAAAACCCGCGTGTCTAAGCGGGCGACCACCTTATCCTTTCACATGCGTCCACTGTTGATCACGGCATGTATTAAGATTATTTGTAATATCTAGCATGTAAAAAGTGAGAACGATAGTGTGTTTAAGTCCTGTCGAAAACTTGAAATTATAAGTTTATTCATTCAATAAACGTTTATGAAATTATTATTACTACAACCCTTAAAATTGCAATCAGAACTTTGTTCTTTTTATTTTGTTCAAATGAGTTTTATTTTGATATTTACATAAGTTTATATGTGTAAAAAGACATTGTATTCAAGAACTGTGTTCATTCTGGCCAGCTTTTTGGTCCAAATTGAGATTTTAAGTTTTGTGATATTTTGTATAATCTGCACTGAACATCATTTACAGATATATAAGAAACTACAATAAAACGCAGTCTTGTCATAGTCACAATGGAATTGGCCTTCCCTGTACAGATAATTATATTCAAGGAATAAGGAACCATTCTTTGAGTATTATATGATGATCATATACGGTTGGCGTCATCAAATCTAACAAATCCCTAAGGGCTTTATGATCGATTTGATTCAAAACATAATTCGATCCATATTACTTATCTTTTATACTTTTCGAGCAATTGTTCGATTAAATATCAAAATACATATACTAGTAGTCATTGGTGAAATGTATTGAACTATACATTCCAAAATTGATGGGTAGTGCCATCACAGTCAGCGTCATATGAAAAAAAAAAATCACAACAAAATTCATGCAATTTTATTTTAACTTCAGATGCGTTACAGAAAAGTTCTAGGCAAAGATGTTGTTTGAAACGAGCAACAATAGATCAAGTGGAAAGGAAGATTTTATGCGTCTAATTAAATTCAAACTGCTCCTTTTTTAATCAAAGGTGTTGATTGTTTAATTGTTATATTAACATTCTGGTGTCATATGTCGGAAGCCAATATAGAATCGAGCGTAGCAGTCGTTGCAAAATCCTCTGTGAAAAAAAAATATTGTATTTATTACAGTGAGTTTAAATCATGTAGCATATATCTCATGACGAGAGAGAGAGAGAGAGAGAGAGAGAGAGAGAGAGAGAGAGAGAGAGTCTAAATAAAATAGTGCATTTTATTACCTGCATCGGGCCCACGGTTTTCGTGTACATCTTTCAACATCACAAGCAGGTGCAATGCAAAACGTAGTTTCGCAATCTGAAATGAAATATTAAATAAATTGTTTAATTTCATCACAAGTTTTATTTCCCACTAGACCATGCTTGCAACAAATATATTTTTACTATATATAGTTCCACAGATTTTCACATGTCATGTAAGACAAAAATCATTTAATGTACTTAAAAGTTTTGTCGTCATCTGGTCCGGTATTTTAAAAAAGAAATGATACATGTAGGAGACTCGAAATCATTAAGTGTCACCTGTTATATACGTAGCATCTATCAATGTAAGTACTTAAATAAAGTTTAAACCTGTATTCAAATTAACTAAATTGATAAAAATGTTTCAATTCTTAATAATTTTATTTATAACCTCGTTTTCTTAACTTACTGAAATGTGTTGATTTATGCACTTACGTTCTGGCAGGTCCAGTGGATAGTTGGGCCCCCCTTGTACCAACGTCGTTGTAACCTGTATAGTATAGTTAATAAAATTTTATTATTTGTCTCCAAACACAAAAAAACTGATCTGTGGTTGTTCTTTTCGGAAATAATTTTCTGTGTGCACGAATTTTCTTTCCAATATTATCACAGATATCATTTTCAGATGTTAGTGTACTGTGAAATAAAAATCATTAATTTATTTTAAAGGAGATCTTTAATTAAATATACATTCAATAAAACAAAACTAGATAGATAGATAGATAGATAGATAGATAGATAGATAGATAGATAGATACCTGTAGGGTTATGAAAATGATTGCAAACAAATACGCCCTGAACATCTTGAACGTCTTCGCAAAGGTTACTTGTACCAGCATAAAACCATGCCTTATATATAATAACAATTATAGTGCACTTTAAGTCGTTCAGGTAAATTGAAAATTTTCAAGTTTTTTGAAATCGTTTTTAGTTGATTGTTTGGAATTGAAAATTTTCATTTTACGTGTGGTTCAATTAATACAGTTTATGGGTTTTTTTTAGTATTTGGAAATTATCTAAATGCGTATGGACGCTCATTACCATTATAATCAATCATCATGATTACTTCTCAAAATCAGTAATACGTCTTACAGTGCCTGAGTGCACAAAATAAGCACTCGACCTGTATACCAGGCATTACTTGAAACTCAACAGACATAAACCAAAGTTTTCTTAACTAATTTCATCTTTAATAATATCGGAGGCATGGTATTCAAATAAAATTGATAACTACGTAGTTTACCATCTACAATACGTCATTATACGATATTCATGAATGAATTTTTCTGGATTTTAAAGATAATGCAATATTAATAAGTAAATTGTCTTTTTCTTCCAGTCGCTTATTACTTAGTTATACCAAACGTAACGTCTTACTGCAGTTAAAAGATTGAATTTACTCTTTTTGATGAAGTTGAAATACACAAATACTTTTTTTTTAAAAATGAAATGCATTGGAGAAAATATTTATGATGTGTAAGTAAACACGCATGATTTATATGATAAACTTTGAATAATTAAAGTTGGTTTGATTGGCTACCTATTTAAGCATTCTATGTAATTATAAAAAATTCGGGCATTATTTTCAATTTGAGGAAAAACGAATTCCCCCAAAAAATTCCGATTTCTTCTTCGTATGAATTTAGATGAAAAAGACAATAACTAACTGTCAACCATTTTCCGTTCAAGAGCTAAATTTAAAAAAACATGTTATATATCAAATGTATTTATTTTCCGATAAAGATAATTGGATTATTTATTTATGAATCGCCGTAGAAATTCCTAAAGTACGAAAACGTGTTTCCAATTTATGTTTTCTTTATTTGGGATTTTTTAAAGAAAGAAACACATGTAACACTTCCATTCAAAACGTATCAATGTGTTCAAATAAAGCAAATAATTATATTCTCTTGTCAGAAAAAAAACAGCCCCTGATATAGGGTGAAAAGGATAGGGGTTGAATGTTGTTTAATCAATATATGTTTCTTTAATGGTATACGTACATGGACACGTGGGTTCTCTCCGGGGACTCCAGCTTCTTCCCACACCAATGACCCCTCGCGCTAACATCCGTGCCAACGAGAGATATTAATATAAGTTGTAGAACTTGTTTATCAATCATTGTAAAATAAATAAAGTTCAGTTCAGCATACGTCTAAAATTCACACTTTAATGTTTAAAAACTACACTTATATTATGTAAACATTACACTTTAATCTGTCAAATTTACAAAATGTGTTAAGAGGACTTGATGGTTGTTGTCATTTTTAGACTGTGTTAATCTTCTTGAGAAGAACTCTTAATATGAAGATATTCAAATTTTAGAGCTTAAATATTTTTATTGAATTTTTATAAACTTAATGACAATTAATGGCTAAAAATATCATATCTCAAATTTTAGGAAAGATCTGATGGGTAATTTGTGGTTCATCCAACCTTCTTAAAATAAAGAAAACATATTGTATAAATATAAATATTATCATAACAATATCTTGATCCAAAGAGTCGGTTTAGGCCACGCTGTCAGACATGGATCATCACATAAATATATAGCCTACTATCATATAACAATATCTTGATCCAAAGGGAAAGCTTACCTACCTGTGATGATCTATAATAATCGAGATTAGGTTAAAAACTTACATGACAAAACAGTTCATGTGAACAGCTTTTGCAGAATACATGTACCAATCCGCTTCGTGCCTTGTGGCACATAAGGGTCAACAGCTAGAAGGTCTCCATCCATCTCTGTCTGCAGCCGCAACCCTCGCCTCAGTCCAGGATCTCCATCTCTGTTAGCAGTCCAGGATCTCCGTCCACTTTCCTCTCTCTCTGTCTCGTCTGTTCTTCTCCGTGTTGTTTTGCGTCTTCCTCTCTTTCTTCTGCCTTCATGTGTCCAGGAAAGGGCTATGTTGCAATCACTCGTTATTGTTGTCTTTTTTGGCCTAAAAATTTCCATCTTCTGCATTTTATTTCTTGGCTCAGTGGTCGGTCTCATGTTCGATAGCCGTAATATTTCTTGTGTCGTTATTTGGTCCTGCCATTGCATCTTGAGATTTCGTCTAAGGCTGTTATTATGAAATACATATATTCTTTTTTCATTCCCTTTGTTCATCTTTCACGTTTCACATCCATACATTAGCACTGATGTGACTAGTGTCTTATATATTAATCTTATTTTTGTTTTCTTGATGATGTTGTTGGAGAACTATATCCTCTGATTATAAGCGTTGTTTTTGAAACCAATACCTCTCTATCCTCCATGCCTTCTCCTTGTTGTGAAACAATTGCACCAAGGTATACAAATCTGTTCACATCTTCTTATTCTATGTTCCTTACCTTCATTTGTTGGCAATTATCATTTATCCTATTTTTTTAGCAGTTTGCTCTTATTTTTCTGGGTTTTTGCTTGGTAACGCAATGTCATCAGCAAAATCCAAGTCATCAAGCTTTGATGTGAAGTTCCATCTGAAGTCTCTTTCTCCATCTTGTACTGTCTTTCTCATCACCAAGTCTAGTGCAACAAGGAACAGAAATCCAGACATGTTACAGCCCTGCTTGACCCCAGTCTTTATTTAAAATCAAACCGACCTTTCATGTCCATCTATCACAACACAATTGAATCCGTCATAAAATTGCTTGGTGGTATTCCATAGCTTTTCAGGATGTTCCATAAACTTGTTCTGTGTACTTAGTCGAATGCTTTTACGAAGTCAATAAAGTTGATATAAAGTAAAAAGTAGCTTGTCATTCATTCACTTGTTCAATGATCTTACGTAGGATGATTATTGGTTCTGTTGTCCCTCTGCCTGACCTAAAACCTGCCTGGTCTTTTCTTAGTTTATCATCTATACCATCTGTCTATCAGTATCCTTCCAAGAGTCTTGCTCATCACTGGTAGTGAGGAAACCCATTAGCTTACACCTGTTAATAATAATCACAGACAAAGCAGAAGGACAAACAGACAGACAGACAGACAGACAGACAGATAGATAGATAGATAGATAGATAGATAGATAGATAGGAGATCGCTAATACATAAAGTCTTCATTGCACAACGTTAAATGACCGTGAGAAAATAAGCCTTTTCCTCAAACCTCCTTAAAGTCGCTGTTTGCGGGGTAAAACGGGTAGAAATAGAGAGCCATTTTAATCAAAAAGGATGTAACTCCACGTCAATTTCACGGATAAAAAAAACAAGTTAAAAATTGTTTCAAGCGAATTGTGCACATATTGCAAGGTTTAGCTTAAGAGTCAGACAAATATTGTTGTTGATTTCAAAATGCCATGGCCTGGTTGCCCGCGATGAAATAGACAGGCCTACGTCACATTGCTGTTTGACCCAAACTATACCCAAAAGTTCAAGATCTTGTTACAATGACTGCAAAATTAGCTGTCTTAGTGGATATGAGATATCAATTTAATTTTAGAGATATATTTTGAAACTTTGTAGATTCTGTGGGCGTGTTCGATTTTGACTGACATATTCCTGTGTATTGAGCACGGCTTTTGGGGGGTTTATTGTATGTTTTTTAAATAAACATCAGCTATCAACTTTACGTTTTTTCTCATCGTTCTACACTGAGTATTGTCTATGTCTTCATTTAAACGATTATAAGTAAAGTTTTTTCTACCCTCTATGTCATGTTTAACGGAGTGATTTGATGGGTCCTTGGGTGAATGTTCGATTGTTCAAATGGGCCTGCAGGGTATAGAAAATAAGGTTGACATTGTAATACCTGTTGTCTGTTGTTTTAATATACTGCCTTGGTATTATCTAGATTGGTGAATCTGGTCTTCTTTTTGGCGGCTTTCACGGTGATCGAGTCTTTAGACAATTTGGCAACCTGATGGGCATATACCTTGGCATGCTTTTCTTGAAATTAATTTTTGATTTATATACTGTAGCTTCAAGTGTTTAAATTATGATAAGTCAGTTTTCTGAGTTATTCGTTTAAAATTATACCGCGGAACTGTCTCATCAAGATAGTAAGCATGCATGCACTGTTTAATTGCAAGTCCGAAAGAGGAAAAGAGACGTACACCATTGGACAAACCAGTCACATGATTGAGAACTTGATCATGTTTGGAATATACATTGCAGTAGCGTCGGAAGCAAAAGGGGGGGCTAGACTTATCAGAAATCTTGATAAGAAAAATATATTTTAAAAAATTCAAAAAAGGGGGTTTTGGTTACGGTTTTGCAGTGCGTCGATTTACCCAAATGGACCCAAATGGAACGTAAAATGACCCAAATGGAAACCCAAATGGAAACAAATGGAAATTGAATAGCATAATTGAAGATTTTATTTAATAATTTCAATCATTATTTTAAATATAATGGGTTTTGTATAACTGCGCAAAAAAGTCACCCCACCCCACTCCCACCCGGTTCCGACTCAGGCTTATGCATTGTAAAAGGTTTTTAACACTCTCCTCGTGGCAAAAGGCTATCCATGTGCATGTGTTACGATAAATATAACCGTTTAATTCAATAAAATCAGAGGTATATTAAACTATCGAAGTTTAATTTAGATTAACCCGAATTTGTACGGTCTGACAGTGAGGAACAGAAATCGTGGATTTAAACAAATCTGTATTTGTAAGACTGCGAAATTGGCTTTGATAATTCACAATTTTTTTAAGATTGAGGTAAGGAAACTTTCCACTGCATTAATGTCTTTGTTCCGAGGCTTCAATATTTTAAAACCTTTTTGTTATGTAATCATTGCATTACATACAACTAATCCTTAAACCCCCTGTCCCCCCCCCCCCCCCCCGATCTCCCTCCATACTCTGAAATATCTTATCCTCTGTTATTTTTTTTTTCTTTGTTTGGGTTGAGATTGAAGAACATACATCCTTAATTCCACTCTTAATCTTAAAAATATCTAACTGATCTCCAAGGTTATTAAGTGTTCATATCATTAACATTGAAACAACTGATCACAATACAACCTTAGTTTTGATATAGGGCTCATTTTCTTCCCATACATACATACTAGTATTCAGTAAAAATTTAATTCAGAGTAAATCCAAATCTATGAAAAAAAAATTACGAGATGCAGTATTTGCTTTCACTTATTTATTTCATGATTTTCATAATGTATTTATTTTCTAATTTATTCATAATTCCTTTTTTAATAAAAAGAAACACATTGTACAAAATACTCACAACATTATGTGATGAAAAAAGAAAATGTTGACACTTTGTGTCACATCAATAAAATACTGTACACAGAACAAACAAACAATCTCTTTCACTCTTCACTGACCTTATTTACATATGACCTTGGCCTCATTTTGACCACACAACATTTGAACACAAGTTCATGAGATATAAATTACAGTAAAGTGAGATAACAATGTAAAACATCCATACACTCAGCAGAGGGGATTCACTCATGTCCTGGAGCACCTGAAAAAAATTCAAAAACTGGTTCAAAAAAAGAATTTATCTTTTATACATTGTATATAAAAGAAAATGAAAGTCATGTACCTGTACAAATATTAAACTTCACAATTAAAAATAAATCACCTTTAAGTTTAATTATATGCATTGGTATAATACATTATTTTGAAAAGAAAAAGAAAATTGATATGAAAAAACTTCCTAAAACTGAAATTGGCATTGGAATTACATGTAATTTGACGAAACCAAAAAATTTGGATAGATAACAGCAAATACTGGTTGAAGCACCATCTTTGTGGAAGAAAAAACCGATAGCTTTATCACAGTAGCCTTTGTAGTTTACAGGTTTGTAACATTTCATTTTTTTTTTAAGTAAAGAGAATTCATCAACGGTTAGCCAAATGTTAGCTGCAGGTCTGTAGCTTCAGGTCTGAAAAAAATTTGGATGGACGACCTGGGAGCTACAGTGCCTCCCATAGTAAATAACTGCAAAACTAGCACAATTTTTGTGCGACGTAAACTGCAGTTTTTTATTATGAGGCACTATAGCTCCAAGGTCGTCCATCCAAATTTTTTCAACCTGGAGCTACAGACCTGCAGCTAGCCAAATGTTTGATAGCATAGCGAAGAGAAATATTTCAAAGTATGGATTGGTCCATTGAGTTTTGACCCTGTCTATTGACATTTCATATTGAAGAGAAATATTGCAAAATATGGATTGGTTCATTGAGTTTTGACCCTGTCTATTGACCTTTCATCTTGAAAATAAATATTGCAGAGTATGGATTGGTCCATTGAGTTTTGACACTGTCTATTGACCTTTCATATTGACACCATTTTGATTTTGTGTACTTACTTTTGCCATCACATGCCACAATCTTCACCTTGTCACACTTTGCCAGTTCCTGAACGTCGCGGAAATCCACGTTGTTCAACACAAATGTCCAGACATTGTCGCAAAATCGGTAGGTATTCAGTTTGCCCTGAAAAGAAAAGATACAAGTATGTGATGATGGTACATATAAACATGCAACATGTTTTTTCAGAAGAATAAATGTAAATATGTAACAAGTTTTGAAATAAAGGCCACTGTGACACAGACCATGTATACCATATAATTACCGTGGAATCATTAAATTTTGTGGGGGGCAAATTTTCGTGGATTGCTTAAATTTTACAGGTTTGGGAGGACATAATTTTATCTCATCTCTTATATCTACAAAAGGAAATAAGACTTTATTACCCTTGTTATTTTATTTTATTAATTCGTAGAGGGTGTTAATTTGTTGAAGAGAAGTACCCACGAATTCAACAAAAATTGAGCCATCATGAAACCTAATGATTCCACAGTATACAAAATTTTTTAAATTTCAAATAAAAAGAATACAATATTGTTAAATCTGATAAAAATCACAGTTTTACAAATGTATGAATAAAATTAGAAGCAAACTACTGATTGGCTGACAAAAGAGCTCTATTATCAGTATGAATTCTGAACCTCAGACCTCCTCTATTTTTCTCCTGATATCTCTTTCTCACTCTTTGACACCAATTTCCCTAATTCTTTCAGACTCCCTAAGGATTCTCTCTCTCTCTCTCTCTCTCTCTCTCTCTCTCTCTCTCTCCCTCTCTCTCTCTCCCTCCCTCTCTCTCTAAGTCTAAACAAGGAGTAATAAAGACTATATTTGTTTTCATCATTTTAATTCTCTGACACAACTCTCCCCCTCCCCTCTCTCTCCTCTCTCTCTCTCTCTCTCTCTCTCTCTCTCTCTCTCTCTCCCTTTCAGATTCCCTGTTGACTATCTCTCTCTCTCTCTCTCTCTCTCTCTCTCTCTCTCTCTCTCTCTCTCTCTCTCTCTCTGGGATCAAAGGAGCAATAATGGCTCTATGTTTTCATCATCTAATCCTTCCATACCTTGAGCTGTATCCTGTTCTTGACCCTGTTTGCCAGGGCTGTGTTGATAGCTTTGTCAAACTGCAGTAAAACTTTGAGAGCCAGCTGGGGGGTGATTTGTCCACCCTGAAAATATTGGAATATTATTTTAAATTTACTATAGCTTAATTAGAAGCAATTCGTGGAAGTAGTCATTAAGTTCATTACAAGATCAGAATATTCCTCTTTTTTGTTGTTGCATTTTTATGGTTTTGACAGTAGCAAGCATTAACACATGATTAATACAGTCATCAAATTCTTAATCCGAATTATGAAATTATTATCTCAGTTACTTTATTTATACATGTATTAGACTCCCATATCTATAAATAGGATATCAACAAAGTAAAATTTAAATATAACAAGACTGTTATCTACACAGTCCTCAAAAGGGATTTTTTTTTACATAACACTCATATGCAGGTTGTCTCTTAGACCCGGGGGACGGGGAATTCCCCCGCCTATAATGCCTTCTTTACCCGGCTATTATTTCATTTCAAACACAATGTAGCTCTAAGCAAGACCCCAAGACCCCCTTCTACTTTTATATTTCTTCCTTCTACTTCAATTTTTAGAGACAACCCTGCATATGCAATTATCTACTTTAGCTATAACACTAAGTATTCTGCAGGTTGGGACCAATCTCCCGAATGGGATTAAGAGCAGTTTGGGATATAAATTTAAAGTGCAAAAAATAATTTTTTTTATTTTTAAATTTTTGATATAAATCCTCATTAATGTGAATCAAATGCAACAACTTTTAGTTAAGAAGTTTTTCTATATTTCTATAGTTTGTAAGATTGATCCCCAAGAAGTTTTGGATAAACTGAGGAATCAATCTCAGTAATAGTACAGCTACAGAAAAAGTTGTTTACCAAAAGTTGTTGTATTTCATCTATTCTAATGTTGATTTATATTAAAAATTTCAAAATCACAAATTTTGTTGTTGCACTTTAAATTTATATCCCATTTGGGCTATTCTATCCCAAACGGGCTATTATATCCCATTTGGGAGATTGGTCCCAACCTGTTCTGAACATAGATAGACCTCATATATTCAGTTGTAAATGTTTAATCAATGGATAGGAATTTAATTATTTGTTTTCATTCTTTTCAGAAAATTAGGAGTTATTGATATCACCTTACTGATTTATTCTCAATAGCTTGCCATTAATTAGAACATGTACTTTTCTCACTAAATTAATCATGTGGAGAGTAAGGCTCCCCTGCTGCTTTCCTATACAACAGGTAGAGCTTTCAATCCACAAGTGACACCCGACCTTGACTTACTCCAGTTATAACCGGGGCTAATCGAACCGCTTGCTGACACAAAGAACTGTAATGTTATGCGAACTGTTACTTCTGAGTGGATTAAGATTTAATTTTTTCGGTGTAAAGTGACAGCGTACCTGTATTAGTTCGTCTAGACTCTCTTGTAACGTGTGCCCAAGGGTTGTGTTTCGATATAATTGGTAACTCATATTAACTCGATATCAAATGCGCTTGCTTTCTTTGATTTTGTGCAGTTACTTGTGTAGTTTCGGAACTTTTATGACAGTAGCCTTCTGCCGTGATGAAAAACATCGAAATGATTACGATGTGCATTAAATCACGTGATAGTCTACCGTCCAAAATGGCGGATGGTAGCAGAGAGACGGAAAGTCAGCTGCTAGGAAAATTCGTAGAAAAGCAGACTAAGTATGGCACAACGACGCGGTTAGTGGCAAAATCGTCGTTTGTCGTGAAGCATAAAGTGTGTCAGTCCGATACTTTGATGGGGATCGCCCTAAAATATGGATCAACGGTACGTAATTAATGTGTTGACATCTGTTATCTCTTATAAATGGTATCGTGTTTTTGTTTTTAACTAAGGTAGATTTCACTGCCGAGAAACCGAAATATTTTTACGTTGTTATATTGATAAGAAATTGCGGTGAGGACTAATCGCCGGAATGGCGACGGAATAGACGTGGTGACATGTATAAAAAGGTCGATAACTTGTGTTAGGTATAAGCTATCACCATTCGGTTTTCAGTTTTTTAATCTGTGGATAGAGGGCTATCGAAATATGTAAAAACGTTTTTGATAGGTACATGTTTAATACATAAAACCTTGACCGGAATGAGCTATGGTCGCAAAAATCAGCTGCCGGAATGACGAAGTCGACTTCAGAAAACACCTAATATCTCAAAAAGTTTTTAATATTTTTTCATTCGGAAACGATTTTTCTAATCACAACGACCAGGCCTATAAAATGTGAAAAAATTAAATCGATATCTTTAGATTTAGTATGCAAAACCTTGACCGGAATGGAAATTTTTTGTTAAAAAAGAATGTTGTAATCGTGGAGTCATCTCTAAATAATCACCTGTATCATAAAAACCATTGATTTTATTTCCATTCGGTCAAGATTTTTTTCATCCTTAGTTATACACCTTTCAGATAATATATAGTTTTATATATCAAACTGGATTTAAATGCTCAAAACCTTGACCGGAATGGAAATTTTACACGCAAAATTTACAAAATTTATTAGATGCACTCAGGTATCGCTCAGGTAAAGAAGCCGTACTACAAGAAGGTGTGAACAACACAAGTAATAAAAACACAGAGAGTTTATTAAAACAACAAATTTCAATAGAATAACAGAAATTTAATCACGACAAGGGTCAATACATAGCCAATCTGTACAATCATTATTTACATCTGCACATTTTGAATGTTTCCAAACATTACAAAGCTTTTTCCCTAATTTAAAATCACAGCCTACCATTTCATCCACCCAATCTGGAAATCCACAAGAACAACAGCAATTAATTGTTAAAATCTTATGTTTTAAAACTGTAATGTCAGGAGTTTGTGATGAATTTTGCGGAAATTGCGTAAATAAACCATTTTCTAAACATTCTACAAGATGGTTTCTCATACTTTCTGATTTAAAAGAGGTTTTAGTTTGAAATGAATTATCGGGATTAAAACAAAATTCTACAAGGTTAGCAATTGCAAATAATCCACAATCATAGCCATTTTCTTGTTGTTGAGAATCTAAAATTTTGATAGGAATAGAAGTCTTATTACGCCCATAAATAAGAGAGAGTTGAATTTCAAGAGATAGAGTGTTTACTGTTTGGTTCTTGCTTTTGCTAAGACTATCTAAAATACAAATTTCGTTATTGTTATTTTGAAAAGATGTTACCCAATGACCTCTACCCGTATGATGTATCTGAACTGAAGGTGGTTGAGTATGTTCAAATTTTTTATGGCATTTCCATGATTTAGTTTGTTCGTCAAATAGTGGTGCAAAATTTGTTAACTGTAACCCATGTATATGTTCAAACTGCTTTTTGATTATATCTAATGAATAATTCACAATATCGGAACACAACCACCCTTTTGGATCTAAAATATTTTTCTTGTGCGAAACTGTAAGCCCAGAAACCCATTTTTCGTCTTGAATAACCTTATCGGAAGCCTCTTTACATTCTAATTTGATTTTTTTAACGGGAATGTCGTCGCCAACATCCTCTTGTTCTAACGCGGCGGCGGCGGAATCCGGAGCTGGTATAACTTTCTTGTCGCAATCATTCGGTCGCGGTTTTTTCCTACCGGATTTTTTATCGTTACGTTTCAAACTATTCTTAGACAACTGCTTAAGATTAATTGTTTTCTTTGTTTCCGAAATATTGTCCCCCATTGTGATTCGCGCTGCCAAAATATGATAACAAGTACCCGTGGCTGGGCATTGACACGATTCTTTAGGAAATAATGTTACTGCGTATTTTTTGTTATTATTACCGTTAACAATGAGAGCCTTCTGATTTTCGACAAAAGTTACACCATTATTCGCGACTGTCAATTTGGCTAAACACGTCTGTGATAAATTTGAATTATCAATACCTTTTAAATTTGTTTCGCTAATTTCGGGAACGGTTTCCGCGGTAATACATTCTGAAACAAAAGGTACATGTTCATCGGAGCCGACATCGACATTTTCGTTGGAATCACAAATATTAGAGCTTACATTGACAGTAGTTGTAGAAATACAATCATCTGCTTCTATGTATTTAGCTCTTGTACATTCTTACTCACTTTGATGTAAACAATTAAAATCATCATCTGTTCCTAATTATCACGGCTTACACGGACAAGCAGTTTTTACATATAATTATATACATAGTTTTGATACATTCTAATTCACTTTGATTTAAACAATTAAATCATCATCACGGCTTATATTGACAAGCAGCTTTTAATTCAATTTTAGCTATGGTACTGTTCTACTTACTGTGATAAAAGCATCGTTGATATTTATTTTTAATAAATAATATAATAACCTTTTAAATAAAAAATAAATAACCAATAACAATTTCCTTATCTTAATTTCGCGTATATATTGTTTCTTTTTAAAATGATGTTTTAAAAAGCAGATGTAAGATTATCTACGTATACGAGTTCATGTAGTTCATAAATGTTTTTATTACAGGTGTTGTTCACACCTTCCTGTAGTACGGCTTCTTTACCTGAGCGATACCTGAGCGCATTAATAAAATTTGTTAATTTTGAGTGTAAAATTTCCATTCCGGTCAAGGTTTTGAGCATTTTAATCCAGTTTGATATATAAAACTATATATTATCTGAAAGGTGTATAACTAAGGATGAAAAAAATCTTGACCGAATGGAAATATAATCAATGGTTTTTATGATACAGGTGATTATTTAGAGATGACTCCACGATTACAGCATTCTTTTTTAACAAAAAATTTCCATTCCGGTCAAGGTTTTGCATACTAAATCTAAAGATATCGATTTAATTTTTTCACATTTTATAGGCCTGGTCGTTGTGATTAAAAAAATCGTTTCCGAATGAAAAAATATTAAAAACTTTTTGAGATATTAGGTGTTTTCTGAAGTCGACTTCGTCATTCCGGCAGCTGATTTTTGCGACCATAGCTCATTCCGGTCAAGGTTTTATGTATTAAACATGTACTTATCAAAAAAGTTTTTACATATTTCGATAGCCCTCTGTCCACAGATCAAAAAACTAAAAACCGAATGGTGATAGCTTATACCTAACACAAGTTATCGACCTTTTTATTCATGTCACTACGTCTATTCCGTCGCCATTCCGGCGAATAGACCTGCCCAGAAATTGCTTATGACGCGATCGCATGTACAGCTGATGTATTTAACTCTGCAATGGGTCTAATATATGCCGCTTGTACTAATTAAATTTTTAGTCAAATTGTGAAATGAATTGGTCAAGTTTTGTTGTCTTGATCTAAATTGTTCTTGGTGGCGGGGTGGGGGGGAGCTCCAAGAACCATGTGTTCTTCAAAGTTAAGCAATGTACAGACATAAACTATGTATACTGGTACTGTAATATTAATTTATACTGGCTGGTGGTAACTCAAACATATGAATATACTTTAATTATAATTAATACAACAAATAAAACAAATAAAACAATAAAAATTAGTTTTAGAAATTTTCAATACACACATTGCTATGTGCTCCTTCTTGTATGTGTAAATGTATAAGTAGTGTTCAGTACACTACTTGTGGACAAAAGAGTGCAATACACGGCATTTAGTTGACAAGTCAATCTCACATGATGGGAGAGTGCTGTCCTTCAACTTTTAAGGTTAATCACACTTAAACAGCTCAACGGCAGTGTATTATCACCAATAGCAGTGTTCTAAGTTCTAAACTTTTAAGTAAAGTTATCAATGAATGAACATAAGTTAATTTATTAATTTATTAAGCCCAAAGGTTCATATCCCTGTGAACTTTTTAACATTGCTGTTTATATCGCTTATATTTACATTCGAAAAAGTCAAATTATTCAGAATTATTAAAATAACCATGTTTTTAATGCAACCGTCAAGCTATAAGTGTGCGAGGTATTCATTGTGACGTCATTAAAAAGTTCACAAAGAATTGAAAGTTTTCGCTATTCTATAGGACTGGTTCATATAAGGAAGCATATTTGCAAATGTAAATATTTGATAACCAAAAAACAAGCTGCAACTCAAGGAAGTATTTTAAGTACTACAAGTATTGCATTTTGTAAGAGCCAATTATAAGAACTTATTGGTAAATATGTTTTTTTTGCAAAAACTGTTGTTTCTTTTATTAGTTAGAAGGAAAAAATTTTCAGAGGTGGCATAAAAAACTTTCTGTGCTGTTTTTTTTACTAATGTATACATTAATCATCCAATTTCCATTTGAGTACAGTTAAGATGTTTGTAGATGATGATGATGATAATGACGATGATAATCTTTCAATTTGACATTAAAAAATTTTTTACAGGTGGAGCAAATAAAACGTGAAAACAAATTATGGACAAATGACAGTTTATTTCTAAGGGAGTACCTGTTAATTCCAATAGCTAGTGAAAATGAGAACGATCTTCCAGAGGATTGTGAAATTGTTGAAGTGGACAACACTCTGCGCTCACGCTCGAGTAGTCAGAAATCTAGGTCAAACAGTCAAGTAAATGGCAGTGACAATGCGAACTCAACTCACACGCCAACAAAACAGAGTTCTGAGCCGGAGGAAACCAAAGAAACCTCGGGAAAAGACTTTCTTAGCAAGTTTGATAATTCGTTTGCAGTTTTAAAGTCCAATGTTAAGAAAATGGAACAAAATACCAGGTAAATTAAATTGAATTCTGGGTATTCATTTCTATAAGGAATTGGTTATATATATTTTGGTTTGTGTATATATTATATACTAATTATATGCATGTTAATGTTTTTGCAGTGTATTCTCCTAGTATGTATCTATTTTTCATTTTTTTTTTTTTTTTGATGTGGCAATTTGAAAGCTTATGAATTATTATTGGGTCGTAAAGTTTGATTAGTTAAGTCTCTCAGATCAGACTATATTTTCCACTTAGAAATTAAGTGATACATGTATTAAAGTCTTTTCTTTATACATACATAATCTAAAAAGTTCAAGCTAATTAAGTTCTAAATAATTCATCAGTTCTTTAACTTCTTTAAGAAGTATCAGTTTATATGAAATGTATATATATTAAAGTTTAGTATGTATATTAAAGTTTAGTTAGCATTAGAGTTCTTCTAAAAGTGATTTTTTAACATATAATCAGGGTTGTCTCTAAGACCCGGGAGGCGGGGAATTCCCCCACCTATAATGCCTTAATTACCCGGCAATGTTTACATTTCAAACACAATGTAGCTATGAGGAACTCCCTAAGACCCCATTCTACTTTTTCATTTCCTCCTTCTACTTCAATTTTTAGAGACAACCCTGTATAATTAACATTGAAATAGATACCCCAATTTAAATAACTATCATAATGAAACACATTGGGGATCTTAAACAAATGTGATCAGTTTGCTTAGCTTGTGCTTTGTAAATAGGCAATAAGGCAAACACTTATTCTGAAGTAAACATTTTACATAAAGCTAGTCATTACTCACAATACAATTAAGATATTTGTACAAGGTTATAAGGAAATGGAGCTAGCCATAACAGAAAATAAAAATTATTTGATGTGTAGGACGGAGAAAGGGGACATGCACACTTATAAAGTTTAAATAGTATGCAGATTATGCATTTTGATTGTTATTTAGTAAAAAAAAAAAAAAAAGTCAAAATATTTTACCTCAAGTTATAAATTTTAGTATTTTCATAGATTTTTATAATGTATAGAAAGCTCTTCTATTAAAGGAGAACAAAACAGTCTAAGAATGGCTATGACCATTGAACCATCTTAAAGAGGAATTTTGATAGACTTAGACAATTCTGATACATGTAGATTTACAGTTTGTCAGTGCATGAACTTAGACTTGCACTAATATGTTCTTGAAATAATTTCTATTATCAACATAAATATGATTTATCAGATCATCCATGATTATCTGATATATTTACCGTACTCAGTACATATTAGATTACATAATAAATGCATGATCTTGACTACTACATGCATTGATTTACAAAATATGCACTTAACTACATGTACTAACATTGTCAATAACAGTCATCAGTATTTTTTCATACTTAATAAAATCCCTTACCCTTTTCCACCATATCAAAATTTGGGCTGATTAATAAATAGATGCGAATGGGATATAAAATTATGGTGCAAATATTGAAGGGACTGATAGTATTCATTTTGCAAAATATATACCAATGTCCATGATAGATATCAAGTTTTAAAAACTTAAGATATAACATGTTTTGGTATTTTCTGGCAAGTTTTTTATTGTACACACAGTCATATGATCACTCAGCGAAACAAAAACTTCTTATAGGGTTAAAATTCTTAGAATTTAACAAAATTCTAATGTATTAAAAAAAAAATCTTTTTTTTACTAAAAACTATATCCCGGTACATGTATATTAATGTGGATATAAATAAGAGAAATGTTGAATATAACTAATATCAAATCTTTTGCATTGTGATTATATATATCCCATTTGCAGGCAGTTGTGTGTCTTAATTTGAAGCAGTCTGCAACAACTATGTTGTTCGCTGATGCATGCATCTACATCTTAATAATCTAATGAAAAGTCATCATCATATAGACTTCTTTTTAGCATCCTTTGGGTGGCCATCTTGATTTACCTTGAATTTCAGGGATAAAGTTTTGTATATTTTGTCATTGATGTCAATGTCTTGTTTGTTCAAACCAGAGCCTCTTTTTCAGCAGTTCCCCGACCTCTGAACCCCACCATCTCCAGGTCAACAATAAATATGACCTAAACGCAGTGTCTCCGGACACTGATTGTTAGGTTGCCATGGAAATCTGTAGGTACATCAAAATGGCTTCCTACTAGAGTCTCATGTGCTTATTCTCTTCTCTCCTTCCTCCTTTGCTTGTAGAACAAACCTGTTTAATTCTTTCTAGATAATGCTTTAATAACAGGAATAAGGTTAATAAATTTACATTAAAATTATTCCCATATTATTTAATAATTTCAGAGACATAAAGAACAGAGATTGGCAACTCCGCAATTAGCATGTTTTGTTATTGAAAAATGTTACGGGACCAACCTTACATGTACTTTAAGAACTACATAATAGTAAACTGAGATAATGACCTTAAACCAAAAGTGTATTGTTATTATGAAAAATGTGCATATATGGTTTTAGACATTTTTGAAACAAAAAATTGAAAAATAAGATTAATATATAGAAAATATATTGGCTAGCTATAAAATATTGGCAAAATCTCAAATGATGGGAAGCTAACTGCCTCCGTAAACTCCTCTTTTAATATTGTTTATAATCTTGTCATAAACTTATGAAAATATGATATTTTGAATGTTTTGTTAATAGGTTTTAGCTGTTTATATTTCAATATAATTGTTTATTAGAAAGATACACTGATTTCAACTGGGAATACTTTACTTCGATCAGTTGCCAATCTCTGTTATTTATGTCTCTGATAATTTCAAATCTCTTAATTCTGGTAGGGTTAGGATTTTCTTTTCTTTTTTCTGTTTTGCTCAACTTAATCACTAAAAAATTAATTGTGTAATATTGTTATTAAAGCATTATTAACTGAGGACAAGTTTTAAATCAGGTTTTTCTGTAGTTCTTGCTATAAGGGTGCAGTAGAAGCACAGCTACATGTAGCAGCTAGATCTTTTTTCAGGTATTAGTATAATTGTACATTACATCTATGTCACGTACTGTACAGAGCCCTCAACTCTTGCATGGCAAAGTAACTCTTTGGATCTGAATTTACACTGTTGGACATGTTTTTGATGTTTAGTAATTTTCTGCACAGGTTTTTAAGGATCTTGGTACATGTATTGTAAACAAAATGGTAAATGGAAAAATCATTAGTTTTGTATTTATTTTTTCATAAGCAGACTAATTTTTTACTATACAGATTAAGGACAATAGTGAGCTGCTTCCTTCTGCTTAAATAATTAAATTTGCATGATTTTAATAGAAAACATATCACTATACATCATTCTCAGCAAAGGGATTTATTTATTAGAAGTGTTATTTTAAAGGGATTTTTCAAATTATTATGATCAACTATTCGGTACTGGTCATGAATGAAAATTGTTAAATTACATAAATATATGGTTATGCAGAGAGAGAGAGAGAGAGAGAGAGAGAGAGAGAGAGAGGTTTATTAGAAGAAGATTCACTGATTGACATTCATTTAATTCCTAATTTTGTACAACAGTATAGACTTTTGATTTCATTTTATGTTTATTAATTTGCATGCCCAGTCAAACATTGTTATTTTTGATAACATAACCAGAAGGCAGAGCAAAAAAAAAAAAAAATTGAAGATATATACCATAACATCGATATATTAATGATGATATCTCTATGAGTTGAACATATTTTATTGACTAATGCCAAAAGGATTGGACACAAGTTCCAAAAACTTATAATGTCTTCTCCTTGTGATATCTCTATGATGATTTCTGAAAAAAACTTTCTCTCAATTTCAAGAAATTTCATTAATATTCCTCAGCATCAGTTTTTGTGGATTTCTGAATTCATGGACAGTGATCCATGCAAATATTAACAACCTCTGCAAAGAAATGTTTATAACATTTTAAGTTCAATGTACCTACTTTATGGGATTTTATACAGATCAAAATGAATTAAGTAACTTAAATGTAAATGTTAATGTTTAAATACTTGGTAAGTAAATTATGGATTGCATTGAATGGATTTTTTGATGATGAATAATGTAAATTCCTTATATTACGCGAGTACTTAATTCCGCGATCCCGCTGTTTTGTATCAAATGGCGAGAATATAAAATCGCGAACGCGGAACATTTATCCATATTTCTTATAGTTATCAACTCTCAGAAAATAATTGCGAGGTTTTAAAATCCGCGAGGGATGCTTCTCGCGATTTTACGCGGATATAAATTCCTCGCGTTTAATTAGAAATTTACAGTAATGTTCACAGCAACCTGATGTATTTATGAATCAATTTTTCTCATATTTCTTTTAACTCCAAAATATTAAATTCTTTAATGAACTCTTAAATATTTGCTTGGGTTATATCTGGATTTTAGGCCAAGGAACCATGAATAGTTTATTTATAGCATGTTTACAGCTCATTGATTTACAATATTATTATGTTAAGTACTGTATATAGGGTTATTTTTGCCCTGTGTTATTTTCGCCCTTCCACACTTGCAAATTTTATGGCTTGCCCAGTCTTGATTTCGCCCAGATCCAGTTGTGTTAAAAGAGATATAATTAAAGTGACATTGGAAGAGATATGAATTGAAACATTGAAATTCACCCAGTCTCAAATTCACCAAATGACGTTAGGAGAGCGAAAGAGGCAAAAATAAAACAGGGGCAAATATTTCCCTGTAACAGTATATACCATTTCTTGAATATTTGTTATTGACCAAAATATCTTAGTTAATAATGAAAAAAAAATTCTTGAACGAAGACAGATTTATTACCACTAAACATTTTGGTCATGCAGTATCTACACTATATACAGTTAAACTCAATTATAATGAACTGTTAATTATTAAAAGGCATTCTTGTATTTAAAAGAACTTGGGTCTTATCTTATTAATATATTTAATTTTCCATATCGATGGAACATTATGATAGTTAATCAATGTTTAAAAATGCCATGTCTCAAGGGCTTTCTTTTGAACTTTATCTATTAATTAAATAAATAAAATAAGAAAAAACAACTAACAAATTTTAAATGTTAATTGCTTTTTCTTTTTAGCTTCTATGAAGATACCCACAATGCATTGCCACATCCTCCGAAAACCAGTTCCACTTCCTCTTCTTCTCATTCTCGAGCTTCGTATGACGGGTACCAGAACAGCGGGTACCAGTTAGACGGTTCACCAGTGTTACAAATTAAATCTCGAACTCAGAAAGTGCAGTCATCCGTGTCCAGTCGACTCGAGCAGAAAAGTGATGAACTATTCCAGTTATGACCAGCGTTTACCTAGTTATTATTGTAATTTTGTAAAACCAAAACAAGTATTGCAATTGAAGTATTTTTAAAAGCCATAATAATGTCACAATAATATTGAATTATATGAAAGAAATGTTTTTATTTATTTTCTGTTTGATTATATCAGTAATTTGTAAAGTAAATAAATGATATTTTGATAATCTCTTGAGACTTAATTTGGTTAAAAAATTTTAGTCAGAGAATTTTTATAGTTTCTGAATATTTTTTTTGGGAGTTTAAAATTCTAAAACATTGTTTTGATCTTTGGCATAGTTAAATACATAAAATGGTCAATGAAATTAATTATTAATTATTATTACAGTAATCAATGTGGGTACAATCAGTAGCTAGGTGCTTCGTACACATTTTAAGTACAGGTAATAACATTATACATGTATATATCCCTGTATGATATTTACATAAGACCCCCCACACACACACACACAAACACATACAATATATGTAGATCCTAACTCTGTATATTTTTAATTAAATAATGTATATATTGACAATGTTTGATCTACCATTGATACAAAACCATGAAAATAATAGTTGCAATGGTGAAGAAACCTTGGGTTGTTTTTTTTTTTGTAAACAATAAATATGTTTGTACCTTTGTTTTGATTAATTCTTCACATAATTATGAATGTCAAATCATTTTTATCTTGATGTCAAATTTACCACCAAAAATAAAAGCATCAATGATCATAATAAAGATATATATCATTTAAATAAAAGTATTATATAAACATAATAATTTTACACATAATGTGATATTAGTTGATTTTTCTGTTTATATATACATGAACCAGTATGCATTTTTTTTTGTTAGATCTACTCGATAGATATCCTCCCTGTATATTTCCAATTTTAATTTAAGTCCTTTCGAGTGATTGGATGGTTTTTGGATGGTTTGATGGGATGTCATTGTTTTCTATTATGAATTTCACAATTATGTTTTAGAATACACCTGTAGCGCTTTAGCTAATTTGCAGTCATATTACTGCATAAGAATTGTTAGTTTCATCAGCATTAATTTTAATGAACCGATACACAACACAAATATATGATGCAAATTTGTGAATATGTATATTGATAGTTTACCTATTTAAAAATATCCATGACCTAAATGGTGTTCAGACTGCATGAATGTATAATAATTATGTCCATATGGTATTTATTTGACCACTAGATATATCTGTTTAGAAGAAGAAGCATTGTTAGTTGTGACCAGCAAAAGAATTGTAGTTAGGTCCCCTGAACCTCATTTACATGCAGAGATTAAGATTATACCATTGTACAATGGCTTATAGTCAACCATGTGATAGTTCATTGTAAACTGCTTCGTCAACGTAGTTAATAATTGAAACCAAGAGGGTTATGCTTTTGTTTAAAACATATACTGTCTAATTAAACATGATAGATCTTTGTGTAGCAAACTACTTGGAGCGGATCAAAGATCTCATTTTAGGGTTATGATTTTATTCAATATACAATCATAGGCTGTCTGTCAATGATCTTCTCCAAATGGGAGATTTGTTATGGGAGAACAATTTCTGTGAAATTTTGCATTGCTCATTTTACGTGTATTAATAAAGAGGTTTCTGAATAGTTATAATGTTGATTTTTGTTGCTTTAATCATTCATCTAGTTTTTCCCCCACAAAAAAAAAATGTAGACATAGAGCTATGGGTATAGCAGTTACTGTAAACATATTACATTTGGCTGTGTATTCTGTTTAGCGTTTTTGGCGGAAAAACGAAGACCGCTAAATCAAGTACATCGCCAAATGTAAGATATGTAAGTAGATAAAAAGTTACATTAAATTTTAGAAATGCGCTTAATCAAATCTACACTAACTTGTTCAAAAATCATATTCCGCTAAACATCGTACACGCTAAATATAAAACGTTACAGTGTAAATTTGAGGTACAAATTAAGTTTAGCTTCAGAGAGAATGTTCTTATTGGACATGTCTCACTTCTTCATTGATTTGATCATAGTACAGAAACAATTTCTCTTATATCTCTGAATAAATATATATATTAAAGCATAAAATGGGCAAATAACTTTAATCCTTATAAAAAAATTAATATACCCCTTGGAAATAGAAAATAAGAAGGCTTAAGTGTGTGTAGAAAATAAGAAGGCTTAATAAATACACTCAGATGAGTATAAAATTGAAGGTGTGTTTGCTACTTTTGAGGATGGCCATAGTTACTGACTAACTGCATGTATACAATTTGACCTTGATGAATGTTATTGCCCACGTGAACAAGGAGTCAAGGGCCTTAAAAGTCATCAAGTATTAACTAAAGTTTTACACTATATAAGATGTCAGAAGAATGACAAAAAGATGCCACTTTGTTCGTGTCTCAATTAACCCCAATATAAACCTGGGTATGGCAGCATTATTTTGTGCGAGAATGCATGTTTTACTGTGAACCAACATTTTTTACTTGCTATGAAATTATTCAGCAATTTACTAATATGATAAACTTGTTCACAATGACTAATATTCGGGAGTAGGCCTTATCCAGGCCCTTGTTGTTAATACATTGTACTGTGGTAAATTCATCAATTTTCGTTGAATACCAATTTTCGTGGATTTCGTTGTTAAGTTGATCCACGAAAGTAAATGTTCATTGGAGTTCAATTTCAACTAACATTTTGTATTGATAGGATCATTGGCCACGAAATTATGTATCCTTAAAACTGTGTTTTTCAGAAAATCCACGAAAATTGATACCCACGAAAATTAATGAAGCCACAGTACAACCATAATTAACTCAAGAAACTGGCAAGAAATATTCACAATGCTTAAGATTGAATTGCTAATATTATTATACATAAATCTAAATCAATACAGAGATTGTGCAACTCTGACTCATGAAATTTTCTCTTTTGCAAATATAAGTTGGTGTATGGTACTTCTCTAAAATGTATTATTTTGTAAAATGCTTCAAGTGGTCGACTGCATATTGACTCAGATTCACATATAATAATATATGCATTATTAATCTAAAAGCAGTAAGCATTATCTCCACACTACATCAATTATTTGCTCAAGATAACATCATATGCATTTACGCCTACAAAGAAAATTTCTGCAAGGATTGCAAGAAGTCTCAAAATAAGTGAGTCAGGTGTGTCAATTAAATTCTATTCATACTTGTAATAAAATAATGAAAACTTCAAATCATTGAAATGGTGGCCATCTCAAAGGGCCCCCTTGTACTTAAGGTTGAGGGCACTAGGGGTATGTGAGGAGCATATATGGCTCAGTGGTCAATGACTCTCATCCTCTTAGCAACATGGAAACCAGCGATAAGCACCAGCCTTATGCCCCTTCATGGCTTGGAGAAACTTAATTTTTTAACACTAAGATGAAGTTGAAGAACTGTGTGTTGGTATACCGATATTTACTTCTGGCCTAGAAATTCGGTTCAAGGTCATTACACTCTTTCTTTATCCAAAAGCACTCAAAGGTTGAAATGGGGGGGGGGGGGGGGTAGTACATGTATATGTATAAGGCTGATTGGGCCTAGGGAGGAAATTATGCTATTGGTAATGACTTTACAGAAATATGCCTGAACTTGAACTTTCAGTTAGAAATTTGGTTCAAGGTCAATGCAAATCCTTAGCTTACAAGCATTCATTGTTAAGGTACAAGCCAAGGGGAGAAAAAATTTTGGCTGGACATCATCTGTACAAGAAGATTCCCTACACGTATATATTGGCTTTACCCAATGACCTAGTAGTTGGTTCAGCCTTACTGCAAATGCTTTTACCCAAAGGCCCTATGAGAGCGACATACATGAGTTAGGTTGAGAAAATGGGATAGAAAATATGCTCCATACAAGGGCCCTTATAAAGTGATTTGATGGACACTTTCAGGTTTTCTTCTAAATAGTTTGTATAATACTTAAACACATTTTAAACAAACTACAGGAAAATGGAAAATTGACATAAAAAAAAGACCAGTCCAAAGAGTTTATTGCAAATAACATACATGTATAATATTTACATTTGCATGTAAACTATAAAACTACATCAATGTCATGTTTTGACCCAAAAAAAAATCATATTTATCTTAGAAGTTTTTGTCCCACACCTGCCTCACTGGACTATAAGCTGTCCAGTACGCTCATTAAATTAGATTTACAGTGTAGGGACCTTCACTAAGGGACTTAATGTGTGTGTGAAACTGGACCCTTAACACAAGTAGAACACAAATAAATCATTTTTGAAAGTACACAGAAAAACTACATGTACTAAATATAAACATGTAGCATGCCATTTCTACAAATGTGTTCCGTGTTTAAAAACATTTCTAAGGCTTTTGGAATTTTAGATAGAGGCAATAAAAACTGGAGGTTAATTTTTAATGATAGGAGGAATGTCCTTTTAAGATATTATCATACTTGTATATATAAAGGAAACAGAAAGTGAAAGAAGGCTTGATATGTTTTATCTATTCACAAAACTTGACCAACTTAAAATCTAGCACCTCAATACACAATTCGTTATATAAAACTGTATATTCATTTTATTTCCAAGAACAAATCTTAATATGTTCATTTTAATAAAATTAAATTGTGAAGTTATGGATGGATAATTTTGATATAAATTTGAATTACATGTATATCTAAGGGTGAAAAAGTCCTGTTACAGTAATATTGAGTCCTTCAGAGAAAGTCATTGTGGTTACAGTCAATGTTATAGACTGAAGTAAACCACCTACCATCTACCATCAATATGGAATTCTAAAATAAACAATAATTTAAAATCTCTGTTCAAGTGTAGAAGAAATGCCCATTATAAAACTTACATCCAAATGAATTCCTCATCCTTTGACATGAAAATTGTACACCTACTGGTATATCTATGCTTGGCTAATAAAACATGTTCCATATTTAAAATATCTTTATGAAAATTGAAAGAGACGGAATTATCACTATCAAACACTTATTATAAAGTGCATGCAGTGGAGAGTAGAATGATGTATATATATAATGCAAACAGTTCTTAAGTATAAATACAAATTTAAGTACTTCCTGCATTATTTTCAGAGCTACATGTAAAGAAGAGAAAAGTTGTTCCCCTTGGCAGTTATATGAGTGAAAAATTGTAATTTTTTTAAAATTGTGTAATTTTTATGAGATACTTTGAAAAAAAAATGCATGCATTCAAAAAAAAAAAATTCACGACTGACTACATGACACAAACAAAAATCTAGAATAATTTCAATATGGATTTGAAACAACTTGATACATTTATCAGCGTAATTACAGAGCACATAATAAGGAGTACTATCAATTGAATATATTATAAATAAATCTTCAAAAAATATTTGAAAGACCTCTCTGGAACACTATAAATTCTTATTTCATAACAAAGAAAATAATTTGAAACATGCACTGTAAACATGAAACAGCACTGCATAAGTCAGTTCTTTACAAATTTACACTTGTCAGCAAACACTGAGTTCCAGATATTGCGACACATGTGATTCCAGTTTCAGTTACAATAATAGAACACTTATCTCAATCCAAATATGACAGACTTAATGCATAAATATCATAAACAGCAATGCATATGTCAGTTTGGCTTTCCAAGTTGAACATCTTAACAATTAAATTAACCTTTGTTGAAATACATTGATTTCCACAAATTGAATCTGTGTTGACATATACACTGATTTCCAGATCTGTCAACACTCAGGATTCCGCATTAGGCGGTGGCTGACTGGGCTCCCATGGCCCGGTCCACCCCCTCCTGTTGCCTCTGGGTGTCGAGTAGCACCTGCTGGTCGCTGAAGAACTGCTTGGCCTGACCGCACGTGTTGTTGACACACATTGGACACCTGAGCAGCAGCTGTTTTGAGCATGCTCTGTTCGAGTCCAAATGATACTTGACTAGATCTGCCTGAGCCTGAAATAGGTCATGACATACATAAATGATTGCAGTGTGACAAAATAAGTCAAAGGTTGAAAAAATAAACATTCTGACAGGGCATCCAGATTGATTTGCTTTTTTCAAAAGATGAATGACTAGCAACTGCAGATCATGCTTTGCTGTTATGATTTTAATATATAGTTTATTTGAAAATTAAACTTAAGTGCCAGTATGTGTTTCAAAATTTTCATGGTGGAATTTGAATATTTCATTAGTTTATTCAACAAAGAAAATAATTAACCACTCTAGCATCTGCATATCAAAAGCAATCTTAGACTTCACTTTCAACCAGCATTCATTTAAAACCTTAAGTTAACGCTCTGAATCAGTATTCATTTCCAAATTTTCACAAATGTTTCAAATGATTTAAAATATTTCAATTTTATATAAAAGTTACAGTCCTGTCTAGGACTGAGTAAGAGTTACCTACCTTGATAAAGGTGGGGCTGTCATTCATGGCTGGTGCTCTACGTATGTTCAGATTGTGCTATAAAAATAAAAGGATGTATAACAACAATTATATATGTGTAACTAAAGACAAGACCAAATATGGGCATGCTCTAACATGTAACTACCGGTAATATCTACATGTGTATACTGGTACATGCACTGTGCAAGATAAAAAAAAAAACTTTCTTTTTCAGATTTCTCTATTAATAATGGGTATATGATATTTCATTTGCATGCATCTATAAAAAAAGAAACAAGCTGTCAAAGATAATTATTGTTCTTATTACATGATTTTTGTGTTGTTGTTTACAATGCTTTAAAAATGAATTTCTACAGATCGACCAAAATGTATTGAAAAGCATTTGGTTCTAAACCTTTTCTACAATTTTTGTCAAATTACCAGATCCTCTTCCAATAGCTAACTCAGTTGTCCATCATTTTTTGACATTCGTGGAATAGAGAGTTTCTGAGAGTAATCTAAAATCAGTTCACTCATTCAAGCTTAACTTTTCTGTTATAGCACATAGCTCCCCTCTTCTAAACCCTCTAACTCACTTTCTCTCCAAGTTCTTCAGCATACTCCAGGTCTAGTTCATACAATGTCTCGATGTGGTCGCTGGTGAAAGCGATGGGCACCAGAAGGATGTTTTTCTTGCCCTTGGAAGCCAGTCCCTCTATAGCTGCGTCAGTGGGGGGACCCAGCCAAGGAAGAGGACCAACCTACAGCCAATCAAATCACAGAATGAAAATACAAATGCTATAACTTTGTTATTTATTTAAATTCAATGTATCCAACTTGATTTGACAATTGCAGTGGTCAAATTCAACCCAGTCAGCTGTACATTAAGATGAACATCTTAGAAAGCAAAAGTTCTAATACCACAAAATATTAACCAAATTTCATGTCAGTTATCATTCTTTCAAAGACAAATTAATAGCCACATTCATGACCATAGCTTGCATTCAATCATTGAATGCAAGCTATGGTCAAAAAGGTTCCACAGTTTATTGAAATAATAATGGATTTGGAAAGAAAAAACATGACAGTCGCTGTGTTTTTAAATACATTTCATATGTAGGTGTTGTTGATTGAAAGTAAAAAAATAAAACAGAACAAAACTAACATTGCCCTTGTTACTGGGCCATATCATTCTAGTTTGGCCCTGTATTGCTAATATAATAGTATTGCCCTCAGTGCAGTGTTCTGACCTTTGACTGCCACACCAGGCGATACTGGTTGCTGTGATTGAGGGCCTCCATCACTCGGTTCACTGTGGCTCCTACTTCTGCAGGGTAAGGATCCCCTCTGTTTACAACCTGTGGATGAATCAATGACATTAATCAAAGTCCTGAAAGTACAAAATCATTTTGGGCTGAGTACTTGTTACATTTAACTAACATTGTTTTACTTAGTTTTTTTCAACAAAGTTATAAAAACTAGCAATTAGATTCATTAAGCAGAGGTTCTTGTTACATTTTACAATGCCAGAGAGCTAAAAGTGTCCAGAGTGTATACACTACAATTAATTTTTATTTATTTAAAATGGGTTGATTACACATTTCATTACATTACTTTGAAAAATTGTAATGATAACAATGTACCATTACCATAGGTCTGTTAGGTGGTGATTCACAAATTATCAAGGAGGAGAAATGAAATTATATTTACTCATTGACAGATAAAAAAATTTTGTTGGATCATACGTATTCTCTTACCTTGAGGGGGAGGGAATGGGCAGAGAATAGGATGACAACATCGTCTCGGACATCTTCTGAAAACTTGGCCAGTTCACTCTGAATGCTCTCAGCAAAAGCCTATGAAAATAAAGGGAAATCTTTACAGTAACTGTATAGTTACCCAGTAATAAGAATGTAACAATGTGTAGGTATTACATATCATACTTAGTCTAAAAAATAACATGAGAAAAACCGATATTCCATTTACAATAAATCTTTAACATTAAGAAAGAAATGTACTGGTACATATTTTTTTTTCTCAAACGAACATCTCGATCTATGTAAGATTATAATTCATGGGAGCCAACTTTTCTTGGATTGTCAATTTTTCACATTCAGATTTGTGGAAGTGTCATTTTATGTGCATACTTGCATAATTAATAAACGAATACTTCAATTCGTAATTCTTTGAGTACTGGTAGATACTGATATCAATGTATTCAAAGTCAGTGGTACCCACTATCACAAATTCTATAATAAATCCACAGTAATTCATTAAATTTTGTCACCTGGACAAGCCCTGGGTGAGTGGGCCAGCGGTCGATACAGCTCCACAGGATGTTGGAGGGCTGACCCCGCTTGGCGTAGTGTCTGTAGAAGGCATTGATGCTACTTCCTGTTGTGGAACAGCTGTATTGTGGGTACTGTGTAAAGGCCACGCCCCTCTCTATGCCATCACTGAAAATTAACATGCAGTCAATAATAATCAGTGTGTACTACAATGTATAATTATGTAAATTGTTTTTTTCAGCAAGCTTTCATTTGAATTAGCTAAGCTTTGTATGTATCTCAACTTATAGGACATTCAGCAGTGTACATGTACTTGAATTAGCAGTAGGTGCTCTGCATATACAAATAAAAATACTTATTAATAAAAGAATACACATCAAAATGTAATATTGTTACTGTACAGTATATCAATCACATGGGGTTTGTGAACACTTACATTCATATAAAGTGTATATAAAATTCAATACACTAAGTTTAATATGATTAATTTTAAAGGATTTATTGAAGAAGCTTGACACAAACAGTTTATAAGTGCCACAAAATCCTATCATGAGAAACAAAAGATATAATACATGTGTATAGATAAAAGGCACGCATACCTTTCCATTTCCTCAATGGCTTCCTCTGTGAGTGGATGAACATATCGAAATCCAACATAAAACTTATGTGGTGCTGAAATTGTCAAAAATTCACAGCTTTAAAAAAAGACCCAAAATTTTGACTACTGTAGATTCCTTATTTTACGTGAGGAATTAATTCCACGATTCAACGGTTTTCCATCAAAATGCCAGAATATTAAATCGCAAATGCCGAAACTTAATCATAATTTTATGTCATTTACATATGTTCGAAAATTAAAAGCGAGATTTTAAAATTCATGATAAGGGCTTCTCATGATTTTATGCAGTTATTAATTCCTTGCTTTTAATTAGGAATTTACAGTATATATTAAATGGCTATGATATAGACAAAATTAAACAAAGAGAAATAATTAGGTCATTAACTGACCTGTTTCTGGGCTGATCTGGTCCAGGAGTTTGACCATGCCTTGGCCCTGGGTCTCGGTCCACTTTTTGATCGGTGACCCTCCCCCAATCTTGTTGTATTGTTCCTGGATCTTTGGGGTTCTCCTCTGAGCAATACGTGGACCTAGCACCCTGACAGTGGCAAAAAAAAAAATTGGTTGAATACAATGTATAAAATTCTGTGCTGTATTAAGGTGGCTTACTACACCTTGAAATATTTTCTCATATCAGCAGAAAATTAATTGATTATGATACATACCGGTATATAGCATGATGGATAAGAGGTATATAAGTCAAATAGGCAAAAAAAGAAACAATTTTGGACAAAAAATTACATCTTTTTTTAAAATTTAGTTCAGTAAATGTAATAAAAAGACCCAGGCAGATTCAAACTCGTGATCTGCAGATCACAAGCCCAATACTAATCATTGAGCTATGACAATATTCAACAAAATTGTTGATACATGTACAAATAATTTAACATAACATTAAAATCACCATCTTGTGACAGTGTTTTCAAAAGGTATGTCAAGGTGCACTGAGGTACCTGAATGCTAAACAGGCTTGCAGCAATGTTATTATTAACGAAGTTTGTTGAATAATTATTCTTGTGTGTTACTACACCATATGATTTCATCATGCTCTAATCACAATTAATGTGAAAATTTCTGGGCAGGTATAATTTTACACTGGAAATGTTAAGAAAAAAACCCAGTAATGTAAGTAAGCTTACATATAAATATCCAGTTGCGGACTGCATGTGTAAAGGAATTTCCTAAGCTAACAGTAAATAGAATATTTACAGAAAACCTATCAACAGAATTCTTAAAAGTACACCACAAGTACTGTCAACATGAATGTTTTGGAAAAGCCAAAAAAGTTTCTCTTAATTATGCATCCCTCAAGCAAAACGAAAACATTATAATTCTCCATGAACTAAAATCTGGAACAATCAATATAAGATAACATCAAGTGTCAACCACATTTTTTAAAAACATTGACTTCACTTAAATGCACTACACAGATGGATCAATCATTTTGAAGCTAATTACAAGTTTACCTGCAGGCTTCTTTAGGGGTTTATAATTCATTCCCCAGGTTGATCAAACTTTCAAATGTCAGTCAGTATATACTGGTACATGACTGTATAATATAGCATGATAATTTAAAAATGTCCTTAAGTCAGCAATTTATTAAATAAAATAAATCATGGTAATAGAAACCATATGAAACATGTATTGGAGTTTTACATGTCATGAAATGGATCTGGCATGAATTTCTGTTTTAAAACTCCCCCATATTCAGCATGCACCCCTAAGTGCTTCACAAAAAACCCCCAAGCAATCTTTCCTTTTCCTTTCGTCCCATGGCGTAAATAGCTCTCTCTCTCTCTCTCTCTCTCTCTCTCTCTCTCTCTCTCTCTCTCTCTCTCCTTACTGTTGAGCGGGGAGCTGCATCAGATCTCTATCCAGAAACAACCTGGTCAGGAAGCTCTGTACATCAGCCTCTTTCTCAGGTCCGCCCATGTTTAACATCAGAATTCCCGTCTTTGGTTTGGAGCTTCAAAATAAAATTGTTGAGTTCAAATCCAAGATCAAATTAAAATCACTGTTGCATGCATGTACATTTAATATTTTGACTTTTTCATTTTCCTAGCATCAAATATTTCACATATCAGATATGTCTGAGTAGAATACTGTAAATGTACTACATTTGGCTATTCTATGTAGCGCTTTTGGCGGAATGCGATTTCCTCTAAATCAAGTACATCGCTAAATGCCATGCATGTATATATAAGAATAGTCACATAAGTGACATTCAAGAATACGCTAATTCAAATCTACGCCAATATTGTACAAATATAATATGTTTACAGTAATTTGTGAAGGATCCAATATACCAGATATATTGTTACTTTGATTTTTCATTGATCATTATATGATAATTCTAATATGCTGAATTTTGTAGATAATAGAGGAATCCGAATGAAACTGACTTTGCTAGAGTCTTAAACTTATTACTGTATACAGTGAAACATTCATCCCCGTTTTATTTTCACCTCTTTTGTCCTTGTTGTCAGCAGGCGAATTTCAGACTGGGCGAATTCTTATGTACCCTACTATATTATCTCTCTTTAAACAAAAGTATGTCTGGGCGAATTTAAGATTGGGCCAATTTAACCGTTTGCAAGTAAAGAAGGACAAAAATAACCCTGTATACAGTACATGTATAAGCAGGGCCAGTGTAACTGCAGTGATATACAAGTTGTATGACTGAGGAACCTGATTTATGTTTATGATTTTATTGTTGAATGTTGAGCATTCATTCATATAAAAATAAATCTTATCATTGAAATTTAATTTGTTTACCTTATTCAAGGAAACAAATAACTCATGTATTGTTCATATGTTTAATAGTGAACATTATCTTTTGTGAGGAAAAAATGCCCCTTATATAAAGTTATTTGATAATTCCGATTATAATCAATTATTAATCGATTCTGTGTATCCGATTATTAACGATAATCGATTATGACTTTTGGTCCGATTGCCCATCACTACTATACAGTACCTGTCTGAGCTGTAATGCTGGCAGGAGTTGACCAGGACACAGGGCCCACTGTGATGGTTTGGATTCCATTGCTTCAGGTAATGGCTAGCACCTGCGTACAAACAGAACCACACAATTATTGTCTTTGGAAAAAAAAATGCTTGCAAATTCAATTCTCAAAAACCTGGATACAGGGTGAATGATGTGGAATCATAAAATTCTGGTCTACCACATATTATATATTTATATAGGTTCCATTGATATATTGTATCATGTAATTAAGTATTGAATCCTTATTTTTTGAAAGATATAGTCTCATAACTGCAACGGTGTGTGCATACAAATTGAATAACTAGTTATGAAAATTTGTTTGCACACACCGTTGCAGTTATGAGACTATATCTTTCAAAAAATAAGGATTTAATGCTTATATTTACATTTTTTTTCCCTTCTTGCATTGTATGCAAATGCCAATTATACCTCAAATTACTGTATTATCCTATGGGTAAGTTCAAATTAATGGAAGAGCAACAGTAACAGCCACAAGCGTGATCTTTGATTTTCGCTTGTGATGTTGTATTTATCAGCGTTCAACGTTTGTGACGTCACAATTAAAACTCGTGATTTAACCTTATAGTACCCTGTCTGTGTTATGGTGCTATATCTGCAGTAGCTTTACATGCAAAATATACGTGGAATGTAAATATTTTAATTTTAACATCTTGACTTTTATTCATGATTTTTATGATGAACACATATGTTCCAGTTTGACACTTAGTATATATTGCATTACCTGCAGGTCTGTACCGGTAGCTCTAGGTCTGAAATAATTGGGATGGACAACCTGGTCGTCCCAGCTCAGGTTGTCCATCCAAATTTTTTCGGACTGGGAGCTACACACCAGTAGCTAATACGTTAAACCAACTTTTATTTGCATGCGAGAAATTTTTGCGATGTTTGTTGGACAGCCTCCTCATCACAAATATTTCTAGCCGCAATCATAAGTCATTGACCGATGACTATGATTACAGCACAGATGTAGATAAGACTTACTCACGAAAATATGTCACTGCAAAGTAGCTTATTTCCGGTATATTGCAAAAACAGCTAGGTCATAGCGAATAAAAATTGGTTTACAGTATTACATGCACTCCTACTTAATCCACTTATCATCAGAGAAGATAAACAAACCGACCAAAGACCAGACGTAACATTCAGAGAATGATGAGGCTTAGGCACACTTGAATAAATTTTGAAGTAATGACTCAATGGATTTTGTGTACACTACATAAATACTGGCATATAGATGAAAAAATTAAAAACTAAATATTTTCTCATGAATATAGAGTTAAACCCAAGTGGATCTAAAAACCAATTTGCTTTTAACCCTGAAGCCTTCTCCTTCTTCAAACCAGCCACATGTAAAGAAAATAATTATAACAACTTACAAAATTAATGATTATTGCACATCATTTTTTTAATATAAATTAGGGGATGTGAACTTTTTCATAAATTTCACAAATATTGTTGCTTTCCTCAAACTTCTTTGCATATTCATGATGGTCGGCCATTCAGAAAGAATTGTTTTTATTAAGGGTTGTAATGAGATTCATTCATTTACTAGATGCAATATTTTAAGTTACAATGACCATAAAAAGAGACTACTGGTAATGAATTTTTTATTATGTACAGAGTAAAAAAAAAAATTTTTCTTCAGTACTTGTAGCGATTTAAAAAGTTTTAAATTGATTTGACTGGTACATGTATATCAATCATCTAATATGATATATTGATCAAAAGCACTATGTGCAAATATCATTATATATTTAGTTTTTAAACATGTTAACTAGGCTGATATCTATGTATATCAAACCGTAAAATCTGGATATCTTTTTATTTTTTAATCAATAAAATTCACTGAGATTTCACTAAGATTTTGTTGATCAAGCAGGCACAACATTTGTGCATAAAATTATTCTACTCATGCAAACAGTACTGAGAAATTGATGGGTTGGTGTTTTTTAGTCCCCTACCGGTTTCACCGGAGGGGACTATAGCTTTCCTCTGCATCCGTCAGTCCGTCTGTCTGTCTGTCCGTCTGTCTGTCTGTCCCACTTCAGTTTTCCACTGTTTTTTTCTTTATGCGTTGGACGAATGATATGAAACTTGCTGAGCAGCTTCAAAATATCAAGTTTACACTTTTGTAGCGTCTGGTTGACATATTTTCAAGAAAATTAATTTTTTATATTCCAATTTTTTAATGTTCGGGTTCGTTATCGGGCTCGGTGTGTATCAAATAAACGAGGAAAGTATGTTGTCAGTAATAATATCTTGCATTACTTGGACCATTCCTTTTATTGTTTCTAACAAACAAATAAGTTCTGTAAAATAGTATCAAGCATTGTGTTGTAAATTTAATCGACAGGGTTTTTTGTATTATTACAATCGGGTTCGTTATCGGGTTGGTCTGTTGAGACGGTAAGAAATGATATTCTGCATAACAGTGCAAATTTCTACAAACCGGTAGGGGACATGTATTGCTTATGCAATACTCTCAGAATGCTTGTTTTAAAAGAAGAAACTTGTAGATTACCTGGCAGGGCAAAAGGTATTATGTTACACTTCTTTACTACTAACGGCAATAAACAGAATTTCATTGCTAGAACTTGATGGCTGTGTGTGTAATCTATCTTGAATTCACATCGGTCTTGATGATAAGCAACTTATCTTAATATGCTCAGATGTAGACACAAGTAACACAATACATACTAATAAAAATAACAACTTCCAAAAGCCTTAGCATTGTGACACAAAAAAATCAGTGATCTATTTTCAAAGACATGTAAGCTTGACCTAGTCAAATACATCATAAAGGAACATATACAGTGAAGTCGCCAATTCCGGGTCGTCTCCAATTTCGGGTCACTCATGTGTATTTCATGTCATCTTGTTTAAATTGAACCATTAAAAGCTTAATAAATACATTGATCATGAACTATATGCCTTTCTGTCTTTGATCATTAAACTATATTCGAAAATTAACATTTACAGACCCTCCAAGAAATGAATTTAGAAATCAAGCACTTTCGAGATGGAGATTTTCACACATCTTTGACATGCTATTTTCATTATTTAGGCTGCAGCGTGGTTGACGTGAAAGTTGTGGGAGGGCATTAATGGATGAAAAATATTGCACATGCATTTAGTTATGTGTCAACAATTATTCAGAGTGATAACTGCCCAAATAAATTTACACCAATTAATTAAACAATCTGCAGTAATTTTCCCAATTGCGGGTCACTATACCTGAAATATATTTTTCTGCGGATTTACAACAACGTGAAAGAGAGAAAAAAGAGATTCAATTGAATAAAATGATCCATCCAGCTCAGGTGTCATTTTATTTATCTTGTTTGTTATTTTTCTTCAGGTTTTTTTTTCTTTTTATCACAATGATGAAAATATTAATAATGATGAATCACGACTGTCATTTACATTTAGAAATTAGTCCCTGTTACAGTAGTTGTAAATATATTTTCTGATTGTCATTATTTTTTACATGCTGCAAATTTATAAAAATTGTGTTCTGAGATGATTACCCGACATTACTGACCCTTTGAAGTCACATGACCCGAAATTGGAGAAAATGATTCGAAAGTGGGGAAACCATACCTTGTTGAAATGCCTCTGTAAATATTGTTTCCGAGAATTTATTTTCAAAAACAAAATAAATGCTTAATAAGTCACAAAATGTACTTTCAATATACATATATAGTATGAAATTTAAATAGAACAGCCTTGCAAAATATGAAAGAAAAAGTCTGACGTGAACCGGAATTGGCAATTTCACTGTATTTATGACTTGCATAATATTGGATTTCACAAAATTTTCAAATTTAAAAAAAACCAAAATTTGGATAAACTTATCAATTTTAAGAATGTCAGATAATATGTATTATCATTGTTATTTAAAACTGTTTCTGTAATGTATGCATATACATATTGTACCATGTCAAACGAATTGTAAACATGCATGGTCTTCATGGGGAAGAAGGAAAAATGCAATAAATCTACCACTTCAGTTAGTAATAATGTGGTGTACAAACTACATTACAAATTAACAAACAAAATCCAACCGACTTGCAAGTTAGGGAGGGGGGGGGGGGGGTACATGTCATTATATGATATCATTTTGTAACGTCCGACCTTATGTAACGAAAAAATTTCAACATGCTTTACAGCCCTATTTCTGACATGCTTTACTGCGTGACCTTTAAACATTACTTAATTAAAATATCTCGTAATTTCAGCAAAATTCAAACAACGTAGTATTACTTACTTCTAGCAAAGCTGTTAAGTCTGTTCGACACCGACAAGGCCATGTTGTGATTCCTACTTTCAGATTAACATGACATGCAGCGCCCTCTTCTGGTTGTGACGTCACACTATGATAACGATGAAATGAAACTAGAAGTAGTATGCTTTCAAAAATTGTTGTTTTTCTTGCTTATTTTCAAGATATCAGGTATGATTTGATACCAAGTTGTCTTTTTTGTTCCTCATGTTTATTTTTATGAATTAATATATCATAAATTGATGAAATACTGACAGTAAGTTACGACCGTAAATATTTTCGTCTGCTAATTTGCCTCAGTGATTGCATTTTCGTTTATCTGCTGATAATTTTCTTCAGAATGTAGTGGTAAAATAGTTTCCGTGGAGGTATTTCACGAGGAAAATTTTGAAACTAAAGGTATGTAGGGTGTATGTATCAGTTAAAGTACACTGGCTCATTCACATATTGAGCTACTGTACAACAATATTTTTGGGCAATGACGTCGTAAATGTTGTGGAATTTGAAAGATTTTGATAGGCTACATATTTAATATAACCTTTGTGTTAATAAAACTACGAAAAAAAGGAAGATAACATTTTTTTTTCCACAAAAATCAATTTAAATCATAAATATGTCTCTTTGAATTGATATAAAGTCTTGTTAAAATGTTAAAATAAATCTGTTTTTATATAACTGTAATATTAAGCATGTTGTTTTAACTTGCCTTTAAAATTATATATAAAGCGGGACAGGAGCAAGATGTGGTAAAGCTGATTGACCCAGAGTTGAAATCCTGGGAGAAAGATCTGATGCTTGATGTGATGAAGTACAAAGCCAGCCTTCAGAAAAATGATGTTGGTGATGCTAAGAGCAGAGACAGTGACGAAAGTGAACAGAATCACAAACTTGCAAAAACTGAAGACACATTCCACACACAAGAGGCCATAAAAATAAAAGAAAATGAAGGTAATTTAACCCTAAAAATTAACTGTAGATTAACTTCTAATTAAACATGAGGTATTACCCTCAGCTATAGCTGTGATAAAGTTCACGTAAAATGGCAAGAAGCACCCCCCTCACCTATTTTAAAATCTCTTTCAACATAGATAAAGACATAGGTAAAGAAGATATCCAAAATCAAGATCTAAATTATCAAAAGGATGACAGACATCATTATCAAAAAGAGGACACAAACATTCTGGGAGAAGTCAAATCTGTGATCAAATCGGAAAAAGCAAAACATCCAAATCCTCATCACAGAAAAATTCCTAGAAAACATGGACATCACCATAAAAAGGCAAAGACATGGAATAATAAGGAAAATCAAATAGCTGATTCTGATTTGGAACAGAAGGTCATGGACATTGAAGAGGAGGACAAGAGAATTGAGGACCAGCTTGCTCCTCCAGTGGTACTGCCTGAGGATGAGGACACAGAGGGAGGACCACAGATTCCCAGGCCGCTCCTCAGAGTGAAGAGACAACTGGACATCAATGCTATCGCTGATGCTCACCTAGAGAACTCCTCCTCCTCCTCTGGGAGCAATGACACCAATGTTGATGTATGTCACTGGTGATAAAATTTGAAGCTGCATGATCTTGTACAAATCTTACCACAAGTAATTTTCAGTGGAAAATATATACATGTATCTTGGATATTGATTTTATAAGAATATTGTCTTGGTTGGTTGTTACTCAGGTTAATGACAATTTAATAATGGTCCAGGATCATTTTCCTCATTTTTACAAAAGCTTAGTACATGTATAGTGTAACACATAGGCACAAGTTTCGGTTAATATGCATGAGATTTTTTATCTTTCATTCCAAAACACATAATTCTTTGGATTAAAAAAGGGATTTAACACCAAATGAAATTCATATTAATATTATCTAAACTTACACTAGCAAAAAAACAACTCCATTTTCATATTCATGCACCTTCCTTAAATTACCAATGCAATTATATGCATATAAAATTTCATTTTTCTGATTTTGTACACATCAAGGTGATAACAGCTGATGACCGCAACGAGGAGGCGAGAGCCAAAGCGAGTCAGGCCGACCTTCTTAAGTACCTGGTAGGGACCCTTACATCAGTTGCGATCTTCTCGTTCATTGCCTACTGCTTCATCAAGGACCCCAAGGGCTGCATCCATGCATTTGGTTTGGGCTGTCCATGCTGTATAGTCTGTCTGCCTTGTATCAGAAAGTAAGTGTTGAGGTTCTGCTGCTCATAATTAATGCAGAAGTCTGCAGAACTTTGCAGTCTTACAATACACAACTGGAACTTTTACTCTTGTCTGTATTAGTGATCATAACATCATTCCTCTGTTTATTTGTACATTTATATTAAAAAAAATTTGTGATCATTACAATTTTTCTTAGAAGTAATAAATGTAAATATGTAAATTGTACTGATTAATTGCATATTTCAAGTTGGGGGATTGTTATTTGACACCCAAACATTGACTAGAGGGAGTTATCTCTCTTTTCAGAGGGTCAAAGTACTTTAACTAAAATTAATATATACATTAAATTTAAATCAATTGAGTAGTGTACAAGATTCTTATAAATAGAATTGAAAAATGGTTATGGACTTCGGTTTGTTTAATCATTAAAATTTTCCTACAAAGGGTCAATTAATTTTCTGTACTATATTTACAAAGATTTTTCTCTTCACATTTGAAAGATGTCAAGAGAAAACGGATATGGAAGCAGTGATGAAGGAGAACATGAATCGATACATGCCGGGGATGGTCATCCACGAAGACGGATCAATCGAGGCCTACGAGGTCTCTCCAGAGGAAATAGATATCGTCATGGAGATCGTTGACATCATCAAAGAATAGTGTCTCAAATCCATCATTTGTAATGAAATAGTGTGTTAAATCATCAACAGTGGAACTATATGCATGACTGTGTATGTACTAACAATGAATAGGAAACTAAATGTTTCAAGGAAGCATCAAAATCCTCAAGATGCAGAATTTCTTTCAAATTCATCACTATGCATAAATTAACAGCCAGAATAATTCAATGTATTGTTCCACACAAGCTTATAGTTCTAGGTTTGCTTAATTTCTGTTATCACAAACTACATGTACAATTTCACAGGGGTGTGTTGAGCAGAGTAAGTGCTTGCCAGTACTTAGTGCCCTTGACGCTTTTAGACATTTAGGGCAGTGTGCTTGCATCAGTCTTCACCAAAATTTGCGGTTCAGGTACCGGTATTGGTACGTAATTTTGGCGAGTGCTTGCAAGCTACCTCTCTGTTGACCAACCTCGCGTTAAAGTCTATTCCAGACTCTCTCCGTGTTTATTGGAAATGACCATGGATTAACAACCATGGTCTGTCTGGTATTTTTAACAATTATGGTGAATAATAAATTATATAATACATTCAATAATGTAGTCCTCCAATTTGTTTTTGTCAGAATAAATCAAGTGTATACCTCTATTGTTGCAGCTATCGTTTTAGAATACGTTGCGAGTAGTAGAGAGAGAGAAAATAAACTTGTATTTGATAATATTACTGTTTTAATCGGTTTCTGTAACATCACACAGGATAAACGGAAGGTATCACAGAATTTTCTAACATCCATCATTTCATCAAACCTGATTTACCAATCTCCGAACAACAGAGTCATTGTTTGCTTGGACCTCTTGAATCATCAAAATACATGTACACGCAGATTGTGTTACACAATACCCCAATTAATTTTCACTGCCTTAGCACAATTTTAATCATCTACTGAACAGTATGATAAGGTTTTTCATTCCTAATTTATTTTGTTTCCATCATACTTGTTTTTCTTCAATCTCTGAATAATAGTAGCAAAATATCAATTAATAAATTTACATTATTAAAAAAATAACTTTTTTTCTACATCAAAATGCTTTTGTATGCATGCTAATGGCAATGGTATTATGGATCCGACATTGTTTGAAACATTAAAGATATCCAAGGATAATTATACAAAATATCAAAAACCTAAGTTAGATTACACCCTGTGTACATGTACTAGATGATGAAGGTGTAAGAGGCAAGAACAATAACTCTGTATGGAAAGGAGACTGAGGAACCCACACACAAATATTACATGAAAATGTCTCCCTATAACATAAACAAACATGACAGATACATTAAGACATGGAAAATGAACCAACAAAACATGTGAAGCTTAATGTGATTAATCAACATATAATTTTCAACCACAAGATACACATGTAACAATAATATTAATGAATGGTAACATGTTTCATTAAGTCAAGGGACTTAACTCTGGAACAGTAGCTTTATAGAGCGGGAATGAATGCAGCTGCTACCATTTTTATAAATTCAAAAAAAAAATATGTATTTACAGCAATTATTTACAATTTCTTGAAAAATTAAATGCCTCAAATTGAAATAAAATATGAACTTAAAACAAAATTTGCTAATTTAAAAAAAAAAAAAAGAAGCAAAACCAAAGACAAAAAACAACTGAATAGAAGGGAAAATTTACATGCAATGTACGAAACATAATACATCTGATATCATATTACATTGTATGTTTTCAAAAAATGCAAAACATATTCTGCACAGGGATCAAAACCAAGTTTATCACTCTATATTGTACCATAACACATGCAATCAGTCTATACTCCAGTTTACTGAACAACTTCCCACAAAGACTATATCGACATATACATGTAGATATAATTGTAGTCATTAGTATTCATTAATTTAAACTGGACCCCAATCTTTGACTGTCCTATACCAATCATTACAACATACCGGTACAAGTAAAACGGGGAAAAAAAAATGATGTTTAAAAATGATGATACAAACTGAATAATGACCAAGTTTATGTGTTAGTATACAATAATAATTAATATACAAGTCATGGAAATCAATCAAGAAAATGGTTGATGAGAAACATGGAAGTGAATAACTTATCAGCACTTAAACAACCTGCATCAAAACAACGTGGCGGCAGTTAAAAACAGGAGAAGTGATATTCACATAAATAGGGACCACAACAAAAAACTGATAGCCAAAAATACTGTTAACCAACTTTCATTTGTGTGCATGAAAAATCTGAAAAGATCGCAAGAACTGTCATCGCAATTTTTTTTTTGCAGCAGCAGCAGCAGCAGCAAATGTGTCATAACTGTCTCCCTTTTTTTTTTTTTTTAAAGAGGCTTCGTCTGGAATAGTTCACAGCTGGTTAATTGTAAAATAAAGACACTGCAAAATAGTTCGTTCACATACAGTAAACACACACACACACACACACAAAAGAAAAATTATTCTAGAAAAATATGGTAGTTGGAAAAGTAAGAAACCTTTCTAAGCAGGAAAAAAAAATTTGATTACTGTAGATTCCTTATTAAACGCGAGGAATTAATATCCGCGTAAAATCGCCAGGGAACATCCTTTGCGGATTTTTAAATCTCGCCATTATTTTTTGAGAGTTGAGAACAATAAGAAATAAGGAAAAAAGATCCCCGTTCGTGATTTTATAATCTAGCGATTTGATACAAAACAGCGGGATCGCGATATTAAGTACTCGCGTAATATAAGGAATTTACAGTATTTGATTATTTTCAGCATTCAACATTATACATACATGTATATTAAATTTTACCCCCAAAATTTTTTTTATAAACATATGTACTCAGTTCATTGAAACAAAAAATTATTCAAAACAATGCTGACACAGGATAATTACATACAAAAACATGAGGGTTATACTTCTAGTGCAAATATAATTTTATCAAATGCGTCAGAAGATACAGATTGTACTGATGAGAATGTACCGGGCTATATTGGGGAAGTTTTCCCCCAAAAAGATATACAAAGTCTAAAGGAACAGTTTATGGCATTCATTCAACTAAAAAATTATACACAACTTACTATACAAAACAATACTACCAATAATTATATTAGCCTAGCTAGACAAAAATTGATGACAGTGATATTAAAACAATTAATATCGCAATGAGGAATGATTGACGACAATAAATACAGTTTATTGACATGAATGGAAATGTCAAAATGGAAAAAAGCAAACAACTAAATATATTGAATAACGTTAGGCTGGACCGGGGGGGAGGGGGGGGAGGCACTTTTTACATCAGCTGGGATGATATGATTGAATGATTGACAGATAGTTATGGAGTGTATTGTATGATATGATTGACAGATTAGAGATTATAGTGGGGAGGTTTTTTTTTAATTTACACTCCTGCAGAAATCTAAATAATGGTGGCACAAGAAAAATGACTAGGATAACACAGCCTCAAAGAAATGAAAGCTGCAGCTCTATGTACGGGTCGTGGAGATATTATAATGAAACTAACCTAAGCCCCGCAGAATAAAAATAAAATACTTTTAGTTCATACAAATATTTTTTAAGCATGAGAATGGCTTATGTTAATTAAATACAACTCAAAGCATACAAGAATCACCTGTGGAGGTTCTGTCAATAAGTGAAATAACTTTGATATTGTGTATTGCAGATTGTGAGCCCTGAAATTAACCTAAATAATTGCACAGTAAAATTATCAGAAAATGAGTTCACGAAACAATATACTCTAAATCTGAGAGCTGCTGCAGTTTTTATACGGCTTGGTGGCTTGTGTCTTTACATCTTAATGTGGTATTTACTACGTAATATGATTTGAAAAACAGGATTTTTTAAATCTCCTATTTAAAAATCGAGAGCAGAAAATGGCAAAAAATTCACATACATGTATACCCCAGAATTGCTTGCATTTCTATGGCCTATTTAAAAGAAGCTAGTCATGCTGTATCACTGACTGGGCTCAGGAGAGGTCAAGACTGGGTCACAGTTACCTGCCCCTGCTCCTGACCCCCCAGGTTCTCGGTCTCTGGGCCACTGACCGTCACCTCCACCCCACTGTCACCGGGTCTCTGTGGGACATCGCTCCCTCCCCCTACACTCTTGTTGACATCACCGTGAGGTTTATCCGTCACAACCCTCGGGTTGAGGTCACTTCCCCCTTGCTGTTTGTTATCACCGTTCGTTCTGTCGATCCCGGATGACAGATTGAGTTCATCGACAGTGTCCTCCTCACTACTGTCCTCTTCTTCGGATGAATCCGAGTTCTCCTGGAGATATTGGAGATCTTCCAGCCGAGACTTGGTCTGATCGACCCAGTTCTGAATTCTTTCCGAATCGATCACTTTCCCTCGCTGTAGCGTATTACTAGGACTTTCCGTACTTTTCGGTGTCCCGTGCTTTGACCTTTCACCGGGGTCAGCCAGCAGGGTGGAACTTCCGTCTCCAAGTGTGCGAGACGAGTGTGTGGAAATGGCATCGCAGTTGTCCACGGTTCGCCCCGAGTTCTGAGACAGTATCTCGGTACTGAGATCATACGTACTACTGTGTATAGAGTCTATGTGAGGCAGGGCCTTCATTGTGTTCTCCTCTGATGAAGGCTCACTATCTGAGGATCCATCATCATGGTGATGACTTTTAGTAGTGACCCCTTCCTCAGTGTCGGCCTCATTACCATCATCCACATCCAACTGTGGATATATAAGCCGCATCTGTGACTCGTAAGCCGCCTGAATCGACCCCCGACTAATTTGGGGCGGAGGGTCCACTTTCTTCTTCCTTGGAATCTCATACCCTGCAGCATCTGTCTCCGGCTCTGAGTGTGGATAATTCTCGGATATGGGCTCGGAGAGCAGACTGCTGGTAAAGCTGAGAACACTTGCCCCAGAGGGTGTCCTGGAGTGACCCATGTGGGCGTAGATGTGTGGGACTGCAGCGGCTGCCCCTAGGGTGGGGTAATCCCGGATCTCACGCTCTATCACCCCCACCATCTCCTTGTAGGCCTGTCGGGCCTGTTCTGTCAGCTCCATCAGGCTGTGGAAATTCTCCTACAAAAATGAAATACATTTATAAACTATAGCAGCATTGATTTGATGTTGTTGACAGCTACACGTATAAATAACAGAATAGAATTCTGCAGAAGGCTTTGTGTTTACCCACATATAAACCACATTCCTAAGAAATTCTACCAGAAGTACAAACACATGTATTAAGATATGCTATCATAAGTACAAATATTATAAACTAGAAAACTGACCAGTCAGGAAGGGCCCCGCTATGACAATTAATATAGAGAAGTGAAAAAAACTTTGAATTCCATCCTCTTTATATTAACAATGATGAAAAATAAATGCCCGGCAGAAGATGTAAAGAACTGGAATATATAGGATCTCGTGATTTGTAGTTGGATATGATTTTCATCCAACAATTAAAGTGTTTTTTTCTTGAGCCTTAGTGAGGGGATAAAACACACAAGTTGGATAAAAATCATATTATACTAAAAATCATGAGATTCTATTTATCCCATATTTTATACACCGCAATCAATGTTTACACTGTTTATAACTCTACATTATTTTTACTTCATTATGCCTAGGCAAATCCCATTGTAAAGTCACAACTGTGGAATATCAAAAAAATATCCAATGAGTCATATCCACGGGATAAAGTGGGTTAACATGGGATGAAATAAAATTTGTTAAAAAAACAAAGAATTGATACCAATGCAATGATACCTAGGCCTTGCCTCTATTCAATAAAACTATCATAAATCATTGTGTACGGTATTTTAACCAAAAAAAATATGAATATTATATTTCAAATCCATATTTCAAAGAATGTACACAATACTACACATCATTCAAAATTGACCTTAACTTCAAAACAAAGTTCATTTGCAGACACAGGCAGTGCAGTAATTAATCTCAATGTGACAGATAAAGATAAAGCTTAGGATTTTCTTCCTGTGGAAGGTTAATTAATCCCAAAGGACAAATATTGCACAGCCTTCCATGTATACAATGGTAACATTCTCAGCAGTTATCTCTCTTTGCCCATTCATTCTCAGCAGTTATCTCTCTTTGCCCATTCTTCTTATGCATAGTTAGGAATCTACCCCACCACCCCAGCTCCAAACCAGAAGACATAGAGAACCAAACTTAGCATCAAAATATGTATTTCTGCCTACTGAACTACCATACCAAATTTGAACTTGATTGGGCAACCATAAAAAAAGTTATTAGAAAAAAACAGGAAATTTGTGGACGGAAGAGTGACAGACGGACGGACGGACAGAAGGACGGACGGACAGAGTGATTACTATAGGGCACCCGCAAATCCTTGCGGGGCCCTAATTAGGGCAGATTGATTTGATTGAGAGTTACTGCTGCCTACAGGATTAATTATAAACAGAATAGTATTCTGCAGAAAGTACATATATTGCTCATATTGCTCATGTATTAATCTAATTATTGCAGCCCTGATTTTATTTGAGAAGTATAACAAACAGAACAGAATTTTGCAGATAGGATTATGTTCACATATTAACCATATTGTTATGAACTGCTACCAAGATACATATTTTCTATTTGTTCACAAAGTTGTCCCATATACAGTATTCTCTTTGTATCCCAAATACAGTTGAACTTCAATATCTCAAACACTGATATCTCAAGTACAATGGATATGTCGAAGTGATTTGCAAGTCCACACCACTTATTTTAAAAGTATTTTACTCTTGATATCTCAAATACTCGGATATCTTGAAGTTTTTACACAGTCCCACCTAGTTCAAGATAACAAAGTTTAACCGTATCACAACTGAGTGATGCTGACTTCTCAGACTTGAAAGAACAATAATAGTTATTATTAGCCATATCTGCTTCAAAATAACATTCAAAATATACTTGCCTCTGTTCCACTGTAATTAAATATTCCTACAACGCTAACGGGGACCAGTTTAGCACAAGCCCGGCCCAGGGCTCGACGGCCCAGGGCAAACACAAAGGGGACGTTCTGCTCGTTACACAAATTCAAAATGTTGTTGAGGGCATCATCTAAGCCACCTGTGAATGAAAACAAACACATTTCTTTTACTACACTTCCCCCAGTTATATGTATCTCAAAGTCTCACATACAGAGACTGGAAAACAAAAATGAATCTGATATTTATAGTTTCAGTGTGTAAATGTTTTTTGAACCTATTGACTATTTGAACAACACATTCTAAGACATATTAAAATCTTAGCAAGAAAAATTTCTTGAAAATCTGACTGTTTTTTGGAATTTAAGCAATATAATGCTGACAGAAGACTGAGCATTCAGAATGCTTTACTACTTTTATGCTTGAATATAAACCTGAAACCTTTATAAGACATTTTATGTTTGTCAAAAATACAATTTAAGTCCTTCACTTACACAGGCTCAAATACATGTGATTAATCCTTTGAACTCTTTTTGATTAAATGCAGTTTTCATTTTTAAATGATAGATTATCATTACCTTTGGACTGAATTTTCTCCAGGTTAGGGGAGATAATCACCAGCTTTAGTTTCTTCAGTTTCAGATGTTTGGTTACCTCCCTTAGTCCAAGAACAATCCTCCTTTTAGTCTTGGCCTGTCGACAAAATTATCAAATTAAAATTGGTTCTCTATAGAAAAGTATATCATACTTTACTCCATTTATGAAATAAAACCATTTTAAAGTGTGTTATGTTTGGCACATGTGCGTGTATGTGCACATTTAGAGCTTAAGTATATACTCACCTATAATGGGTCCTAATGGTGCATGTATGTAATGTATTGCATGTGTGTGCATGTGTATTTGAGTCCTTCACCTTTACTGGGTCCTGATGGTGCATGTGTGTAATGTACAGTGTATGGCACAAGTGTGCACATGTATTTTGAGTCTCTCACCTTTACTGGGCCTTTATGATGTAAGCTCACTGTAGTGCATGAGCTGTGTATGGCATGTGTGTGTATGTGTATTTTGATCCCCTCACCTTTACAGGGTCTTTATGGTACATCCGGTCCTGGAATCTGACCAGGTCCTGTAACAGCCGTGTACAACAGCTGTCTATGTCCTTGTTCAACACCTGGTTACAGTACCTGTAACAATTCACCGTCATAAGTATACAGGTACATGTACATATATTTTAATTATATCAATTTATGTATAGAGAGGATAAAACATATCACATCCTGTATCAACCCGAGACACCAATTTCAGGCCTCACAACTTTTGAGAAATATTTCTCGTAATTAGTACACAACTATATCCACTTTAAATAAGATCTAACAAAAGAAAACGTTACTTAAGAATGTACATGTGAAGTTAGAATAAAAGAGTTGCACATAAAAATGTGAGAACAAAAATCTTTAACTCATGATTAAATTATGATATCCAAAACAAAAATCCACATATTAATCAATTTTTTTTCTCGGAACAATCAGTTCAATATATTTATTCATCATATACAATGTAGTTTTGTGTCACTGTGAAAACTCAGCAATTTTCAAACCCTAAAAAAACTCAGCAATTTTCAACCCTCTTTGCCAATGTTACTTCAAAACCCTTACTCTCTGAATCTTCGGCTGTGGATCTTCATCCGCACCTCCTTGCCGATGGTTCCTGCGATGGGGCTGTTGACCTCTGAACTCTGGGGGCTGACCCCAGGGGACAGGGGGCTCATGCTGATGGGTGAGGTTTGACTGATGGGGGAGAGGTCATTGCTGGCTGGAGTCCCTGTCCCTATGTAGTCCACCACTGACCCCTTGGAGCTGAAAGCTACAAAAACCATGGACGTGACTAACTAGATAAATTAGAACTGAATGCTACAATAACATTTTAAATACAAAAGTCAAATTCAAATAAATTAATTCAACAGCTGAAGAAAAAAAGTTCCACTGCTTGATGTACAACCTATTCAAAATAGGGAAATTCCCTCTTTTTACTTTAATTTTCAGAGTTTTTCAGAACAGTTGCATTTTGACAGAAAAAAGTTTGTACATATTCCTCTTTCCAAAATGAAGATTTTCACCTTACTTTTATTTTCAGTATTTTTACTAGAAAAAGATTTTGACAAGAAAGAGAGAGAGAAATAATGCCAAAGAAGATTTTCACCTTACCGGGTACTTTTATTTTCTGAATCAGTATTTTTACTAGAGAAAGATTTTGACAGGAAAGAGAGAGAGAAATGATTATGCTTTTAATCCAGAAGTCCCTCACTGCTGATCAACTTGCTGGGCAAGAGCAATGATACTTAATTAACATTAATCCTATGGAAATGTTTATTTAATCTATAATCTTACCATCTTGAGACAGGTCACTCTCATTCCCTGAGACCACTCCAATACCAAGAGACACACTGAAAGCAACAACAAACCCATTAATATATACTGTTCATGTACCAGTACTTCCAATCAACAGAATAACTTTCTCATCTCTATGGCAACCACTTGATCATTTTCTCATAAATTTCAATTTTTATTAGTCTGCAAGATAGTGTTGTAATGGTCAGATAGCTGCAAAGCAGCTTTCACAGAGAGAGTTTGTAAAACTTTAAGGCACAATAAAACATAATCTTAGTGTATATATTATTTCCAGGTTTTTTTTAAGTATGATGATATAATTTTACACTTTTATGTGTATTCATTATTGATATAAACATAAACATGTAAAAGACGAACATCTCAGTAAATTGTCACTTAGTGTGTGCTACCTATGAATTTCATTAACATTTTAATATTGCTTAAAATAACATTACAGATATACTTAAGGTCAGACGACACATTCCTTGAGAATCTTTTTTGTATCTCCCCGTAATAAAGAGTTCCAATAAAAAATATTCATTTTATAATTATTTCAAAAATGATTAAAATCTAATTGGATGTGGTTATGTGTTTAGATGGCCAAATGGTTAGAACCGTGGCCGCTCACTGCCAAAATCGTATAGGTTCTAGAGGTCGTGAGTTCAAAGCCCTGCCCCGGCCGAGTTCCAGTATAGTGAATTTTGCTGTGCTCTATATGTATTTATTTTTATATCAGCAATTCAAGTGTACTTTTAAGAATATTACCATATTTTTCGAAAATTAGGTCAATACGGTTTATTGGGCGAAGGAGGCCGTTTTAGTAGCCTTTAATCTTATTTCACAGTTTTAAACAAAATGGAAATAAAATGCATTTCTTAAAAACATCGTAAGAAAATGTCTGAAATTGCATTAAAATTTTCAAACCAATTAATTCAGTAAGGCCGAGTTAATTTAAGATCGTTTTTTATTACTTCCCTGCCATGTGTACAAACTGGTGTTTACCGGGGGATAGTAACCTTGCCTGGAGGCATGACTATGGTAGCACATGCAACCCTGTGTCTCTGTGTGACTTTTTACTGTGTATATACACACGAGTCAACCTCTGATCTTATCGAAGCCTGGGGGCATGAGTAGCACGTGCCGAGAGTTCAGCTGTGTATAAACAAAGTAGGCGCTACCCAGACTGATTTCAAAGACACCTGGCTATGATTTCATCGAGAGTTTTATTTTGAATATACAGAAAAAAAACTTGAACATGTATTCTATTATAAAAAGAAATGGGTTTTTTTTCTACCCGGTGATATTTTCCCCCGTAATTACCCTTTGTACGGTTCTCATTTTACTTTTACCACGCGAAATCGATTTCCTGTTTATCATAAGCACACGATCAAAATGCATGACAGCATGTAATAATGATCGAAAGATGATTCAGTCAAAGATCTAAGTAAGAAATGTAAGAAGAAATAAATTTATTCACATTTAATTTGTTTAAATAATAAATTACTACAGTAAAATTAATTAATTAAAAATTAATTAATGATTAAAATCCATACGATTTTTACACAGAATTTAAAGCAGTATTATAGTAATCACTCATGATTTTATTTAAGGTTTGTATAAATATTTGCAAAATTTCATATCAAATTTTCCAACCAAAAAAACAAAAAACAAATAGGGCGAGGTGATGAATAGGGCGAGGTCCACGTGTCAGGGAAAAAAGTATCGACCTAATTTCAGAAAAATACGGTATATAGGAAATTGCATACTCTAGTATTTTGCAGAAATGCCTGGTAAGGTACCCTAATTTTTTGCAAGAAAGCTTATCAAAATAGTAGTAAACCATCAACAAATTCCTGGAAAAAGTTATATAAAATTGAGGAATGTGTCGTCTGACCTTAATTTTTGTTAAATTGGCAAGTTGCAACAAACAACATAATTATATAAAATATGATTGAATAGTACACACACCCATTGTTGGCAGATTCGGCATCATCTAGAAGCCTCATTTTCTTCTTCTCCTCTCTTTCTTTCAAGATGACCTAAAAACATGAATAAATCAAATATTAAACAAAATTTAAACAAAAAATCTATGCAAAATTACATATCAAAATACAGAACAAAGGTAACATGACTAAAATCAACCCAACACACTATAAAAGCTCTGAGTTTTATTGGAGTTTATGAAGGGAACATTCCATTTTTGAAATAGCTCCAAGTTTTTAGATTGTAATTTTAATAATTTCTATATCCCTTTCTATAAGAGGGACCTTACTTTAAGGGAGCATTGATTTTGCATTTTGTAATATAACTGCCAACAAATTAAAGGGAATCTCAGATTTTTTTTGTATGTTCTGAGTTTGGGCTTTTTTAATGTATGTCCATGAAGGGGACATCACTTTTTTGAGTAAGTTTTGACTTTTTTTTTGTTTCAATTACATAACATTCAATCAAGGGGGAGTGGGGCCTCACTTTTTTGAGGGAGCTGGGTTTCTTTGGTTTGGGGTTCTCCCTCTCTTTGCCTCTCTTCAGTGGGGCTGAGGAGTCCAGCATGTTATGACCCAATCCTGGCTTCTGAAAGCAAACAAAAAAGTTAACACAGTTCAGAAACTGTTTATAATTCTAAAGCAGATTTCAGACCTTTTCTGAAGAATGATATCAAACATGGTTAGAATCTTAGTGTTACCTTGTTTTCTTTGGCCTTGACCTCTGACTTTTTGACAACCTTTTGCTCGACAGGCGGTTTGTTGACCTCTGGTTTCTTTTTCTGAAAAATAAATTTAGATTACATGATCATAAATGTTTCCCCTTAGCCAGTCAAAAGCCAAAATTACATTAACTGTGTATTAAGGGAGAGAAAAGAATGTTTTTATGCATGCTATGATTATGAGGAATTTTTAGAACAGTAAAGTTATTAAAACATTAAACAATGATCTATGTAAATTATTAATTATGTAAATGTTGGATTTTCTTCATGGCAGCAATTGCTCTCAAACAGCACGAAAAAAAGTATTTATTTACCAGAAAATATTCCCTATCTTAATGACAATAGTACATTTATATATCAGTTCTTAGAGAAAACATTTCTACATTGTGAAAAAATGCCCTTACGTATAAACTCTGTATATAGATTTCATCACCATGGGATCCATACTAAATGTATATATATATCTTACCTCTAATGCATCAATCATGGCACTGAGATCTAATGAGATCCCGGATTTCTTTTTGGTCGACTGATTCTGGGCAGGAATTTTGAGGATTCCCGGCTGTGGCTGACCCCGTGACTTTGGCTTGAGATTAAGTTCTCTCAACATCTGTTGCTCGAGATTGATCTCTGCGAGTTCTTCCTCCGCTGCCTGTTGCACCAACTCCAACTTCTTTTTGCGACGTCGAGAGTTCCGCACCAAAGTGTGGTCACCAGCAGGATCTGCAAGAGCAAGTGAAATGAAGGGTCATTTTGGCGAGTTGGCATTGTTTAGTCGGTAGGCATATGAAAACATCTTCATCAAAAATTAAGATTTACAATGTATTCATAGTCTTTCTTCTTAGGTACAACAAATACGCCTCAATAAAACTTTCATGGTCATTCATCTCATGGATAAAGCTTCTTTTTTTTTTATATTTCATAAATATTATACTCCCAGAGCACATCTTAAAGGTGCATCTGTTAACTACAATATGTGTTTTTTTGTACACTAATGTAATAAGTGCCAAAATCTAAGAGGTGATTAGTACCTGGGCATGCAAGAATATGACTTACTGTAAACCAATTTTTATTCCCTGGTAAATTATCGGGAATATACACCGGTTTACAGTACTTTAGATTCCTAATGAAACATGCGGATTTGATATCCGTGCAAAATCTCGAGAAGCATTCTTCGTGGATTTGTAAATTCTTGCCACTATTTACTGAAGGTTTAGAACTATAAGAAATAATATTAAAAGTTCCACATTCACCATTTTATATTTCTGTGATTTGATATAAAAACAGCAGGACCACAGAATTAAGTACTCACGTAATGTAAGGAATTTACAGTACTGTCAATTCCTTATATTATGCGAGTACTTAATTCCGCGATCTCACAGTTTTGAATCAAATCGCGAGCATATAAAATCGCGAACACGAAATTCCCATCCTTATTTCTTATAGTTTTCAACTCTTAGAAAATAATAGCAAGATTTTAAACATCCGCGAAGGGTGCTTCTAGCGTTTTTACGCGGAAATTAATTCCTCGCGGTTAATTAGGAATCTACAGTTACTGTATTGTTGTATGAAAAGTAAAGAATTTGTACATTGAATTTATACAATAAAATAGGTTCAAAACAATGTACCTGGTTCTGGACTTGATGTGGGCCCGCTCTGTCTCCATTGTCCACTTTGATTAGCTGTCTTTGGCTGCAAAAATGTCAAAAAAAAATCTTTCACAACAGCATTTACAGTTTTTAGGAGAAATTTTATATTGTTTTTCTATTGCAGAAATTTCTGCAAGATTCATGGTGGTCTCGTTGTAGTTTTAAACATTTCACCCCACGAGCGGTTCTTGCCATATGGGTGTAATAAAAAACATGGTTGTAATAAGACTTAATCGCCAGATTTAGTTGCTGTCAATCAGTTCATGTCCAGTAAATTTGAAATTAGTCATCTCAAATAAAAGTTGGTTTACAGTATTGAGTTATAGTTTACAGTATTTACAGTATAGTAGCTGGCTCACCTGGGACACTATGTTACTGTATGAGATGGAGGAGGGCTGTCTCTCTGCCCCCCCTGCTCTGTCTAGCCCCACCCTCAGGTCTGGAAACTCCTCCTCATCCTGAAAGTGAAGCTCCACCCCCTGGGAACTTCTCTCAGGCACTGTCTCAGCTTCCTCCGAGTTCTCCTCTTTTTTCTTCTTTCTTTTCCGCCTGTTTCTTTTCCGTTTCCGCTTGCCCTCATTTCCGCTCTCCTCGCCCTCCGTTTTCTTCTCCTCGGATTTCTTGCCCTCCTCCACTCCCTGCTTTTCCTCCGATTTCACACTAGATTCTATCACGGGTTTTGATTGTGCAATAAATGCGTAAGAAAATATCTGTTGTGATGATTTGGCGTCTTTGATTGCACTAGGCTGATTGGATGGCAACTTTTCCGTTTCAGAATGTTCTGCCACAAGCTTGGAGTAGTCGTTTTTATGCTGCACATTACTGTCAACGAGAGCGGGGTTAATTGCCATTGGTTGTGTCCCACTCGTGACCTGGTTTTTACGATGCAGCGGACTGTGGTATCCGCTGTCAGAGTCCTCAGAAGAGCTGCCAATCACTTGTCTGTTACCACGGTTACTCAGTTTGGGGTTGTATATTGGACTGGGATACTGAGCCAGTGTTTTATTGGCAAAACTGTCAGAAAATTCTACAATGTAAAAAGAAGTAACACGAATTTGAAAAGTATGTAAATCAATATGATTTTCATTAATTTTATCATTACTAGCTTTATTATAAGTTTTATTTTTTATAAATATTACTTTGTAACATTATATGCAATGTTTACTCAGAATTTTTTTTTCTTATTCATTTTAAAATATTTAGGCAATCTACAGCTACAAGTGTCAAATTAATACAAAGAAATGGCAGATCAAATATATTCAAATGTTTATATATATTCATTATTAAATCTCTGAAATTTTGAAAATAAAGGGTCGAGAATTTTGCAAGATGTTATAAAATCTGTCAAAAAATCATAATCAGTAACATGCATAAAGTTTTTGATTGTAGAAGGTAACAACCTTATGCAACCAATCCCAAATTATTCACAAAATGTACGTAAATAAACATTAAAACAGTTCACCTGTCTGTATGGCTGTGTCTGTCATGCTGACGGCAGAGGCGGATGTACACGGTTGATTGACAGGTGTCTCCTCCTGCCCCACCCACCCATCTTTGACCTTCACACCCTTCTTTCTCCTGCTCTGTGACCCGGTTTTACTTTCTTCTCTGTGTCCATCACTAGTGTTACTCTTACCCGAGCTGTTTCGACTTCTCTGAAGAAAAAATTTAAACAGTAATTTAAATGACTAAAGTTTCACATGTATAGATTTTTGGTGGGTATTTCAATAAGGGTGATATGCTCTGGACAGTTAAGGCTTAAAACAAAGAATGATTCTGTTGAAAGTAGCCAAAAGCAAAAATGACTATGATTTTTTTTTCTTCCAGTATAAAATATGGGGAAAATAAGCTTTCAATTTTACTCTAATTTGTAGTCAGAAATAAAGCTCCATTCTAACATAAAAGTGTAACAATTTTATACTTCTTCAGTTTTAACTTTTCCATTCAACTCATTCAGCAGGATATTTTCATTGTAAGCTAATGTACAAGTACATGTACTTAGTCCATCAATCTTACATTGCTACCTCACATCTTTACATGTATTTTTCTATATTATATAGATACCTGAGCCCATTTCTTCTCTTCTCCCCCACTGTCTCTCCTTCTCCCCTTTTTCCCAGAATTCCAATTCCCATCCTTGGCGCTCTCTTCACTTGGAGACCACCCCTGCTTCTTGGGAGGTCCCCTGGGGGAAATTTTCTGCTGCGCCTGGTTTTTGTCCTGGCTAAACAGGGTGTCTTGGGGCGGTGGAAAGTTCATCATGTTCAGGGGAGGGACGGATGTTGGGGGCAGTACCCAGGTGTTCTCCAGGGGTGGGGGTACACTGGGGTTGAAGTTCTGAGGTACTGGCATTCTATTTCCAGGACCTAGACAGAATAGGTTTGGAAAACTGTTATTTGGGCCTTTTCCAGTGCATTATTGATTTTTGAGGTCTCTAATTCTAAAAAGCTTTTAAATTCTATACTCCAAGAAACATGAGAAACTAAATAATGAAAAAGATAAAGTGGTACATGAATGTCATAAACAGAAAAATAAGTAGATGTCTGACATTGAATGATAGTGACAAATTTTATTTAGAAGAGGAAAAAATATTTCCTTTATATCTTATAAAATGTTTTATTAAGACAAACCAATGAACACAATCAAACATAACTTGACTAGAAAATGAAACAAAAAGCATTGTTTTAGCGCTCAGTAAAATTACAAACCTGGAAACCCTCTGGGAAACCTCTGAGTATTAGGCCCCACCAAAGGGGCTGCAAACCTGCCATGTCGACCCAAATTTTTCTGCCTGAAAAACATACAGTAAAATACATATATACACATGTACAGTGTATGCTAGCTGGCCTCAGTAAAGAGAATGATTGGGATTTTGTTGGATTAAATTTGTGGCAAAACTAACAACTGAATTAATAGATTTGGGATCCTTCATTGCAGTTAGATAAGGACAGTGAAACTGATGAAAGGTTGACTTTTATTGACGTTTTGATAAGCCAGATATTTCTGACTGGGGTTATTGATTGTTATTCTATTACAAAGTTAAAAATATTGATTTCTGTCAAATTTTAATCCAAAAGCACCATACAACTGGATTTTTCTGGAACTCAAGGCTGCTAATTTTCATTTAAGAAATAAGGAATCATTCAAATATGGTGGGGAGTGATCAAATCCAATAAAGCCAAACGGGCTTTAAGATGGATTTCATCAAGCCTGGTCGTATTTGATCACCTCATAATTCAAAGAATGATTCCTTATTAATTATATTTTTATAATTTTCAGCAATTGTGCGATTAATATTGAAATAGTTATTGATGAAATACATTGGACTATTAATTGCAAAATCATTTTGTAGTGTTATCACAAAGACAAAAATAAAATTCCTAATTTGATACGGTATATGAGACATTAATTAAGAAATCAAAAAACCCCAGATATACATATTCTGGACTAGAAATGCAAAAAGTTTCAAATATACAATATAAAACAATTACGTATGCTAAAGTTGTGTGAATCCAAAACAAAATTAAGGTTACTTTTCTAAAACAGTTATCCCTACAGCAAATATCTCTCTCAGTAAGGAGAGGTATAATGAAGCCTATATTGGTATTGGCAGTCTGAGTCTTTTCACTATAAATATATGTACTGTAAACCAACTTTTCTTCCGAAAAATTTATTTCACAACTAGTGGAGTAAAATTGGTTTGCCGACTAATTCTTGCAATCAAGATGTAGATTATTATAAAAATAATACACCAGCTACATTGGTTCCTGGCGAGAAACATTTGTGATGACAAAGCTCTCATGAACCTAACAAAAATATCCTATCCATGTATAAAAGATGGTTTTAAGTAATTGTACCTCTCTGCGTCCAGCTGTACAAATGGATAGCAGTTTGTCATGTAAGACGGAATCTGTTGAACCTGTAGTGGTCCATCCACGGGGAACTGACGAGGGATGAACACCGCAGCATCTGGGGATAAGGAATGACTCACAGACTGAAATACAGAATAAGACAATGCAATAAATGCCAGCTAAATATTCACAACACAGATTTTGTCATGAAGCTTTTCTTTAAAGTAATTCTACCGCACTCTGTTCCAGATTTTCTTTTTACTATTATATATATTTCTATAAAAAAATACACATACCTATCAGTGAGATACAATTAAGGAAAAAAAGTTTTTTAGCCACTTCCAATAACCTGACTAAATAAAATAGGTGAATCAATGGGGAAATCTTGGAAGTTTTGCATTCTAGTAATTGGATCTATCTAAAACCCTGACGTATTTATGAATATCAAATTATCAAGCAATGATAAGAATGATGAAAAAACATACTGGGATCACGGGGACAGACAGAGTGCAAGTGCTCCTTTTAAAATTTGAGAAATATTGTAAGATCATTGTTACTTGTTACTTGCATGAGCCTTTTGCATTACTCTACAGTATTTTTTATCTACATATATACTTAATACAACACTGACACAGTTTCAGTACAACTACAAGTACATGCATTATTTATTTTTGTATGTAAATTAGCATGTACATGTGCCCATATTGTGTTGCAATCGATGAATTGATTGCAACATATATTTTAAATGAAAAATTCCGTAATTGAAAGTCACTGACAATTAATGCACTATGTTCTCTCAAATGTCATTTCTCAGTACATGTATGATCCCCATCAGCTAACCAACCAAAATATAGGTCATTTGTCCCATCCTATAACTTTCGCAAATCATTTCTAAACTTAAAAGCTACACTCACAAAGTCAATTACCTGCTCCATAGCGGAGGTCCTTTATACTGTCTGCATTACATCTTTAGTTCCACAAATCTATATTGTGACCCGACGTCTTCATCAGTGAGCCGCCATTACCGGAAGTTTAATATACCAATAGGTCGTGACCCCTGTTGGAGTCTTACGATATTTTTCATTGGATGATCCCAGCTGTGTTTACATCGTATCTTGTAAACAAAACCACGTGTAAACAATGAAATCGTGACTGTCGCATTGCTAAATCCATCTAATATCTATAAGCAGGCCAAAATATATCGATTTTTGGACTAAAATGCAGACAGGTTTAGTTTTTCAAAAAGAGTACGTGTTTTTGATGACCTGCCTGTACGTAAATGTAAGATAAGCAAGTTTAAAACGTACGATATACTTGAAATATTCGATATTTTAAATATCCCAACCCCTCTTCTGCTGATTATTTTTACACCATTGCTAGCATAAAGAAAATATTAAGCCACTATTAATAGCATGGTTTGTTTAAGTTCTCATTTAGCACAAAAGTATGAATATGAATTATGATATTAAATATTCTGTTCATTTCATAATGATTTGTCTTTCATTCGGAATTAATGATCTCTGATTTTGTTGATCGATATATTTCCAATAAAAGTTATACTTATGATTTTTTTTCTTTCTTCATTGTTGGAGATACCTGACTTGAAATTGGGACATACGCTTACGCAAACACTGCATGCATGTAACTAATTCAAAATAAACACCGAAATAAAACTTCATCACGAAATATGATATTGCTTCTCAAATTGTGTATTCCAAATTTCGTTATTATAAAACCCAAATCAATCTGAAGCAATTACTCATCAGACACCAAGCTGATTTTCTTATGATACTCAACATCATAAAACAATTTGACAATTGTTGGAATCTAGTAATTTATAATTAGTTACGGCAGTATTTTTAATAAATAACTGCAAATTTTCTTTGGCAAAACAAAATTTAAGGAATCCTTCTGCAGCTCTGCATATACATGGGACCTGTTGGATATTATATGTTTACAAAAAAATCTTTTAATAAGTGTATTCTTTTCACATTTAAACCCTTTATAGTGCGCCCCATACCTCGGAGCCATAATATTTAACTTTAACAATGGGACCTAATATAGAACAAGCAAACAAGAATAACAGTGTTTTATTGCCTAATGTGACTAATATTTTAAAGGAGGCTTGATGGTCATCGAATATATATTAATCCATCAAGTCCATTAAATCCACCTAAACAATTTAGAAACACGGGCACCTGATCGACGTTATAATTTTTTTAGTAATGAAATAAATAGGCACCATTTACCTAATATTAGGTATAGGGTATTTTTCTTCATGAGAACAAATAGTAAAGGGAATTTTATTTTCATTATGAGAAAAAAATTATAACGTCATGCAGGTGCCTGTATTTAGAAACGGGAGTTTTAGCCATAAACTTAGTCTGATGGTATTTAAGTAATGACAAATTCAAAATATTTTAGCCTTTAAAATTTGAATGTTTTCCTATTGATACACTCATATATATCTCTTCTTCGAAAGGAGATTATTATAGTCGAAATATGGACACGCCCATAGAGCCCTCTTAAAATAACGTTGACACATGCATGTATTTCTCATAATTAAAAATATACCCCTATATATAGCTACGTATATCCACAAATTAAAGTTATCGATCCATTCATAATGCACTTTAAAGCAGTGTGTGTTGCAATTCCCAAATGGATTTTCAATTCTATTCAATGACAGGTCTAGAAAAAAAAATAATCAATTCTTATTACATTCATTTTTTGGTGGGACCGAGGCTATAAAGAGGCTCTTGCGAAATGAAGGCAATTAAACATTGTTTATCTTTAAAAATTAGATTACACAAAAAAAAAAACCAATTTGATTTTTTGACATATTTATTTTAATAATAGTATTGCTTTGTTTTAACATATGTTTTTATATAGATTTAAAATACAGGCAGAATTATTCCCTTAATATTATTGGCTTAATGAAATAAATTAAAAAATCCGTAAAATCAATTTTATAACTAATTGATCCGAAATACTAAACAGTAATAGGTGGTGATTAAATAAGGCCAAAAGTTAATCCATCATTCAAAAATATTCCGAACAAACAACAATTTTGTCCAAACAGATATAACTAATTCATCCGAACATTACAGGTAACTTATTCGTCTATATGACGGTCTGTTTTTTTGTGTGGCCCTCTCGTGCATCATTATCTATCATATGAATTATATAAATTAAATCAAAGAAAGCACCGAGTCTCGTAATAATTTGAAAACAATTTTAAGACAGGCCGTTTGTTGTATATCGATTTATTTCGAACTTTACATATAAAGAATGCATATAGAAGTTCATGTATGGAGTTATAACCTAATCATATCATGTTCAATACATATACATACTGTTTGGCTAATATTATCAAAATCAATATTCAATGTCAGTACATTAAATAATACGGTTAAAACGAATTACGGATATAGTGATATGTAAATCCAACAGTCCCTTAATTGGAATTCGCTATAACTGAGTTTTACTGTACAATACATATAAACATTGATTAGTTATATCCAGTGATTGAATTTACATAGTGTATGTGTTGATTACTAGTATGCATCAACTTTTTTATTGCAGGGATGACACTGACTAAAGTTGACTAAATATCAAAAGGGGCGAACCTCACTACCATCAATACATATCCACAGCCCAACTAGAAGTACATGTAGTTTACTGAGTCATATAAACACAATCAAACGTCGTCGTTTTGACTTTTGGCCTGGATTTCGGTATTATATAACGTCTGCTTCATCCTCACGTATGAAATCATCTTTAAAACAGAGGCCTGCAGGATCTTTTGTTACAATATGATACAGCGGGACCGATTTTCATGGGGTTTTGTGCTGGGCTTGATACTCTCCTGATGAAAATAAAAAAATACGAATATATTCAACACTCATTTAATCTAGTTATATTCAAAAGCTATGGAAAAGAGAAATTAGAACCATTTTAACAAGAGCTTGGACTTTGGGTAGTTGTGTCAAACAGCATTGTGACGTAGGCCTGTCTATTTCATTGCTGGCCACTCAGCCATTGCTCTGTGAAATCAACAAGATTTGTCTGGCTTTTGAGCTAAGACTACGCAATCGGTGTATATTTCGCTTGAAACCGCGTCAAACTTGAAAACTTGTTTTGACGAAAGAAATAGATAGCTACCTCTAACCGAAAGTCCAAGGTCTTGTTAAAATGGTTCTAATTAGATGTAATTCCAATGTTAAAACACTATTTTGACGTACTTCCATAGTTCTTTCAGTTTAAAAGATTACCTTTGTCAGTCCAAAATAGGCGTTTTTAATTTTGACGACATTTCACCAAAATAATCGCGAAATTAAAACCTCTCGAAAATAAACGTATTTACATCATTGTAAATAGTACCTGCATGAGATCTGGCTCCCAGATACTACCCAGGAGTTTATTTTGTTGGTGGAGAATTTCTTTGACGAGTAGCTCAATGATGGATTCAATGTTCATGCCTGTCTTGGCGCTGACCTCGCCGTAAAACGGAAGTAGTCCCTGCTCGTATGTCTTCTGGGTAAAAGAAAAGATGTGAAATTAATATGGATTCTGATTTTCCTGAAACGAGATATAAGGATCTTGAGTTACGGAAAATATAAATATCATGGTAGATTAACCATGATTCAAAATAACTCACACCCGTGAGTTTCTAGTCAGTTGTTTTTAAACTTTAAAGTTCATGTCACCGAAGGCAATCCCTCATGAGCAAAAATACACAATGAGTATCATTAACATATAACTGTCTTTGTCTGTGATAACATTACGAATCAATTTTGAAGCCTATAACCCAATAATTTCATAAAAAGCTGAGCAACACAAAATAGGCGTGTCTTATAGCATAACCGAAACACGGCATTGGCTGCGCTGCGTAGTAATGCATAGCATGTGCTACATTTAAAAAATAGTGGTTTTAAAATAATGTTGTTTTAAAGTGTTCAAATTGGAAATAATATAAATATAAGTAATAAGGAATCATTCTTTGAATATTATGAGGTGATAATTTCGGTCGGAGCGTGGTCAAATCTATCATAAAGCCCATCGGGTTTTATTGAATTTGACCACGCCCCGACCGAAATTATCACCTCATAATACTCAAAAAATGATTCCTTATTTCTTAAATGCTTTCAAGTCCGTGTAAATGGTCTTTAAACTATATATGCAACACAATTTTGCAATTTGGTATGTATGAAATCAAATTAAGGAATAACTTAATTCGCTTTTTTTTTTTATAAACCTTGGTATTTAGAATCATTTCTGCCAGATTTTTTCTGTGTATTTAAGGAATAAGGAATCATTCTTTAATATCATGAGGTGATCAAATTAAATAACGCTCGAAGGGATTTAATAATTTAGTACTCATATATATTTATATCATTTTCAGACAAAGACACCAGAAAATGCAAATTTTATATATGTGTGCATTTAGCGATAAAAGGTAATATCAAATGGAAATGCGTGCGCTTATGAAATTAATTGAATGTTGAATTGTTAATTCGTAATGTTAATCGTATTTTAACATGAACAGCTAGTTGTTAAGTACTAGTAAACACATACAATACAGTCATACTAGCTAGTATTTCATCTTAATTTAGACTTTTAAATTAAAATAAAATTACTATTAAGCAACCGATATATTACCCTTTCACACTGTTCGTAGGGGACTCGAGCTGGGCCTGCTTTGAGATTCTGTGGAATGGTGGACGGATCGTCGAATTTGGCGCACGGATCCAAGTCGTTCTTGTTTCCTACGAGCATGATCACGGGGTCACCCAGACTGTGCTAAAACAAAAACAAAAAAACATCATAAGTAATAAAAATAAATAGATATGAGGCACAAATATGCTTAAATTTTCTCCACTATTAGTATGCACACGTTATTTTGTTTCCTTTCCTGTCCGTAAGCCCTCTTTGCATAGCTAAAAGTTGGCACGCAAGTAATTAAATTGGTCCCTTGACTGACTATAGCATGGTTGTTAATTTTGTTGCTAAAAATGCAGTTTTTGTAAAAAAAAAAAAAAAAAAAAAGAAAAACCTCCACAAAGAAATGAAATAAATAAGTAAATAAATGATAAATAAATAAATAAATAAATAAATCTATAAATAAATAAATAATAAACCTACACCACCGCTGCAATAAGAAATATCAATGATTTAATATATACCTGTCGGATGTCTGTCAGCCAATCTTCAACTTCATTAAAACTGTTTGGCTTGGAGATATCATGTACAAGTACCACCCCCTGTAGATAGAAAAGGGAAAACCATCGATCAATATACAGCGGTATCAGAGTGGTGGCATTGCATGGTGGTTGATGGGTGGGAGTGGGTGGAGGGGGCACAACTGATGCAATGATGGTCATTAAGAAGTTGATTGATGATACCCAATTGGAAAATGAAAATTTTATTTTCTCGTACTTGTAATTATGTACGCACTTTTGTTATGAAACAATGTTAGAAAATATTATCATAGATAAAAAAAAAATATTGCCTAGTTATTAAAGTACGGTTTTTATTGTTATAAAAATATGTGTGACGTTGATATGAAGAAATGCAGCCGTAGTGCGACGTTTATATCTATGAAATACCGGTAGGAAAATTAGGTACATGTACAACGAATGAACATGAAAAATGTTCGAGGTTATAAATTGTTTACAAATTGATAATGTTTATACATGTATTTGAAGGAGTGACTGAGGGGTAGGCCTCTATGAAATTTTTGTTTGCTGTTAGTGATAGCGGTAGTGAATATATTGCAAGGTTTACAAGGTCGTCTGATCTTTGATAACATACATGCACTTGCGCTTTTGTGAAAAACCCAAGAACGAGTTTCTTTTGATATTCTTGTCCACCCGTGTCTCTGTATAAATAAACATGCAATATATTATAAAGACAAAACAAGAGATGTTGTACATATAATACTTGTATTCAGAAAAAAGCTTTGTTTTGAAGACCTACATTAGTTCAATTTGAATTTGTCTACCATAGACTTTTATGGACTTCTTGCGTATGTTTCCTCCTGTAACAAGAAATTTGAAAAAAAAGTTCGGTTTACTTTAAACGTATCAAAATCGTCTGCAACTCCGTATATTGTAATTTGGACATATAGGAGTTCGACAAGGTTGTCCATTTAACCCTTACTCGTTCTCATTAAGATAGTTGACTTGCACTTACCTCGTGTGTAAATATATTCTGAACTAAACTTTTGGTCGATATATCTTGTAATTATCGACGTTTTCCCAACACCATAAGTACCAACTAAGGCAATTTTGACATTTCGAATCAGTTGTTCTGTATGATCCTCTTCCTGTTTCGACTCTGAAGCACCCATATATAACACAGGTATGCATGGAAAATCACTCACTCGTCCACCCGTTACGTGTTAAACTCACAAAATAAATCAGTATACTAGTAAACCACCATATGCAAATATGATCAAATTCGGTCTTTTAATCCTTTTGTTTCACTGATAAACTTTTTCTGTGCATCATCTCCTTTTTTTTTTTACATGGGTGCCACCCGGTATCTAAAAATAACTTCAATAGATCATTATCACGTGCACAGGTCACATGGACAGTTTGATGGGATACAGATAACGACATGACACAAACATGTCCATAATTGATAAATCTTCTGCGTTCATATAAATCATCCATTTAGATAGGATATATTATTGACTGGTAAAACCCCTCCGTTATACCTGAATACATCATCAATGCTTTGTACAATGTTGTGATTTGATAAACTGAACATCAGAATTTGAACATCAAATTATTATTCCAAAAGCTTTTTAATTTCTTATAATATTTTATTTTATGTTGATTTTTTTTATCCCAAGGTCTCCCATATCTTGTAAACACACGAGAAATTCGTGGAAGTACACAAATCGACAAAAAAATTCATACACGTCGATATAGAATATTAATTATTTATTCATAATAAAACTCTGTAACCTCCATAATACCTCTTTGATTGGTCAATACGAGAATTTTTATCTTTTTTTCATATATTCAGATAACGCAGGACATTAATATTTTGAAAAGGCACTAAACCGAGCATTCAGGTTGTCCAAGTTCGCTTTTTATCCGCTTTTTCCTCCACATCATAAATTAGTTTTCATTCCTCCACCAAATAACAGAGAAGTCATAATCCTTATGTAGTGTAACATAATTAATATATTATACAATGTACATGAAAGTTGTGTTTTCTGCTTCAAACTGGTCGAAACACCATATTGTGACGTCACATTGACTGCATTTGGGACTGGGCCGCCTGCTCCGCTCCCTTCTTTGCAGTATCCATCAGTTGTTTATAATTCTCGTACGACAGTTTCAGTCCAAACCGTTCAGCAAACATCTTGGCTCTCTGGTAGTCTGCAAATGTTTGATTATGCCATTTAATATTATCCTTTTCCATTTTGATGATGGGTGTATATAGAACCATTTTAACATGAGCTTGGACTTTGGGTATAGTTGTGCTAAACCGCAACGTGACGCATGCCTGTCTATTTCATTGCTAGCCACTCAGCCATGGCTCTTTGAAATCAACAATATTTGTCTGGCGTTTGAGCTAAGACTACCGGTACGCAATCGATGCATATTTCGCTTGAAACCGCGTAATTTTTAACTTGTTTTGACGCAAGAAATAGATAGGTACGTCCTACTGAAAGTCCAAGGTCATTAAAAAGGGTTATTAAAATGGTTCTATAATGATCTTGCAAAGATGTGATGAGTGATGTATGGATGATGGGTGTATATCAAACTATATGGTTCTAGTCCATAGACTAGATCCCTTTGTTCCTTCTATGATTTGCATTTAATTCGTTTTCAAAAACTTTTTTGTGTGCAGAATTTGTTTGGAATCGTCACGGTAGCAGTTTGGAGAGAGAGAGAGAGAGAGAGAGAGAGAGAGAGAGAGAGAGAGAGAGAGAGAGAGAGAGAGAGAGAGAGAGAGAGAGAGAGAGATTTTCCTCGTATTGGCATCATCGGATCCGGACATCGGTGAACAAATTGAAAAGATTGGGGCGGGGGGGGGGGGTGTTATTCGGACGTGGAGTGAACACTACTACTTACTTGCGTCGCCCTCTAAGAAACAAGAGCAGCAGGAGGCGGCGCACAATTTGAAGCAGACGGCACAGGATCTGTAGATGTTCTTGACCCACTTCATCAGCCAGTTGACGATGCAGCAGACAATCATCACGATGAAGGAGATCGCAAAGATGAACTTCAGTGCAAGCTTCTCCCAGTTCAACAACAACTTCTTGATTCGTGATTCTTCTTCTGACTGATAAAATAGATGGGTGATATGAGAGACCTATATTAGCTCAATGATTTGAGATTTTGAATTTACAATGAGGGCTACCAGCTTTTACATATATTTACATAAATGCGTAAACATTTTCCCAAAATATAAGACACGACACCATCGCCGGATTTTTTTTTATTTGGTCAAATATACCAACGCCTTTTTTTTTTTTTTTTTTATAATTGCATACCTACTATCACTTGAAAATTTACTCGTATTGGCATTTCTTAATATTTCTTCGATTTTTTATTCATATTTTGATTGGAGCAATCGCATAAATTTACGTAGCTACGCAATAGGTATACAGTCATGTAGTTGTAAGGAGTGTGCACAAAGTTGTAAAAAGAAAAAGAAGCATGGTATCATCTTTAGATACACAGCATTTGCATATTAATCATTTTGGAAGCTGTTTTTAAAACCAATTTATTTGTACATTGATCAAAATCTTTACTTGATTTTTTAACATACCGTGTTTTTAAGCTACATGAATTCAACCAGGATTATAAATTGGGCATAGTCTATACAATTATAGAGTGGTGTTAGAGCTAAGACAAAAAAAATGCTTTCACTTCTTTGATTGAAAATGAGAATTTTGATACGTATTCTTTGAGTAGACCCCTACTACGGGTTCACATTTCAACACTGATATAAGTGTCATGTTGTAAATTTTGTATTTACACCCACCCAGTAAATTCAAAATTCATAACATGACATAAGTGTCGTTCACTGACTTGTAAACGTATAATACCGGTATAGATTATAATAACAATATGATACCTCGTCTTTGTAATCGATTTCTCCCTCGCTGTAGTCATCGTAAGCCTCCTCGTCCCACCGTCTGTGGCGTCCGGACCGTGTGGTGGTGTTTGTGGTGAACTGTTCCGTGGTGCTTGTGTTGAACCGTCTCCTGGGTTTTTTGTTGAACTGTGTGGTGTTTTTGCTCAGCTGCGGCGTTGTGCTTTTGTTGAACTGTGTGTTGCTTGTGGTGAATTGTGTGGTGGTGTTGGTGGTGAACAGAGCCGCTGCTCTGCGCTTTTTGTTGAACTTTATGCTGGGGTTTTTGTTCAACCGTGTGGTGTTTTTGTTGCCCTGCCTGGGGTTTGTGTTCGACTGTGTGGTGTCTGTGGTGAATTGTGTGGTGGTGTTGATGGTGAATTGTTCCGTTGTGTTTGTGGTGAACTGTTCCTTGACCTTGTTGTTGATCTGAATGTTGATGTTTTTGTTGACCGGTGTGGTGTTTTTGTTGATCTGTGTGGTGTTTGTGGTGAACCGTGTGGTGGTGTTTGTGGTGAACTGTTCCTTGGTGTTTGTGGTGAACAGAGCCGCTCCTTTGCATTCTTCTGTTAATACTAAAATATATATTTTTTTACTAATTTTTTTTCTTTTGTTGCTGTATAGTTTATTTTTTTCAATGAATCATTATATCTGATTAAAAAACATTGAATGCCTAGTTTTGAAATCGTCGGTCCTATAACACACAAGACCGTACATACAAATTGGTTAATAATTTGACAACATGGCGTGTTATAGACCGACGATATCTAAAAATGAGCATTGAATGCTTATCCATGTATTTATATTTATTGTGATGTTTATTTGTATAAAATATTTTTTATTATTGCTTTACAAGTCATTGTATACGCTCTTTGTCGGGGATATGGATAATAGATCGAACACTAAAAAATGATGTTGTTAATCAGGTGCGCTTCTGTGGCTCAAAATATAGAGCCAGAAACATTGCCGGGAAAACTGGGGTTTTTTTTATTTATTTAGATTAAATGCATGTAGATATATCATTTTACGATCATTTTTCAAAAGTTATCAAATTACTCATGTAAGTTTTAACGTTTCATTAAATTTTTCAATAACAAAACTATTTAAAACGCCTGATGGCAATTACTTGTGTTCACATGCTGTGTATAAACTGAACGTCAAAGATTTCCAATTGCACACATAAGAGGAAAGTTAGACTGTTTTTGAAATTGACCAAAAACTAATTATTTTTCGATAAAATAGATGGCACTGTCTCTTCAAGTATACGTGCGGTCGTTATTCGAATTTATAGGAATATGTTTATCAATAAAAATACTAAATAGTAAATAAATATAGATTTGTGCACCTTGAAAGACGTGGGATTATGACATTAACAGTTAATGTCGCGATTGTATAGTGGTCTTTGAGTCAGATAGAATGAAAACACATCTGAACGCTTTGACTGGTTTATCTAGACTGATTTGAAAATAAACATATTATTTAAACGTTACCATGACGTCATATTATGATGACATCATAATAGCAATGTCTCACAACGTCACATGCACCTTGACGTCATGCAAGATATTTCCCAACATATGTATTCTATATAAACCAATGAGTTGTAGCTACCATTAATTCAAAGTAAAATAAATTTGCATGTGAACCATGCATTACTTGTCACTATAATATACTTGATGATAGTTATGGTTCACATGCTAATACAGTATCTATAAAATGGGAAAAAAAATCGAAAAAGTATTTTTTGAAAATATAGTTTTCAGAGACATTTAAAACTAGTGGGTATTGTTTTTTTAACAAAAAAACACATGTCTCCCCTTCTCCCCAAGGATTGTAATATGGGGCAAATTTAACAATTGAAAAAGAATGATGTCAGCTATATGTTACCCAGACCCAGATAACATTTTATTATCTTTTTCTTTATTTGACCTTGGGTAAAACATGGTCAAGGTCATATATAAATCAATAGTACACCTAAGTGTATTATTATTGTTCTTTGTTTAAAGTTTGAAGTCCTTCTGTCAAAGTATATTCAGGAGTTGAACAAGGAAGTTTTTTCTAATTTGACCTTGAAATAAAAATTCTAGGTCAAGGTCAAAAATTTTGGTAAAGTTAAACCAGGTTATATACCATCTATCCATGATACAAGTTAAAAGTCTGTATGTTAAAGGAGTCTTGTGTTATGGTCCGGACAACATTTTTTATGAAAAGCTTGACCTTGAAAATAGGTCAAGGTCAAAACTTTTGGTGGCATGCACTCCTTCCCAATACCATCTACCTATGTTCCAAGTTTGAAGTCTTAATGTCAAAGGGTATTAAAGTTATGACCTAGGCAAACTTTTTTTCTTTCTTAATTTGACCTTGAGTAAAACAAGGTCAAGGTCAAATATTATTCAATAGTACACCTAAGTGTATTTTATTGTTCTTTGTTAAAGTTTGAAGTCCTTCTGTCAATGTATATTCAGGAGTTGAACAAGGAAGTTTTTTCTAATATGACCTTGAAATAAAAATTCTAGGTCAAGGTCAAAAATTTTGGTAAGGTTAAACCAGGTTATATACCATCTATCTATGATACAAGTTAAAAGTCTGTATGTTAAAGGAGTCTTGTCTTATGGTCCGGACAATATTTTTTATGAAAAGCTTGAACTTGAAGAACAAAATAGGTCAAGGTCAAAACTTTTGGAAGTGTGCACTCCTTCTCAAGACCATCTACCTATGTTCAAAGTTTGAAGTCTTAAAGTCAAAGGGTAATAAAGTTATGACCCAGACAAAATTTTATTATTTTTTTCTTTCTTTTTTTAATTTGACCTTGAGTAAAACAAGGTCAAGGTCAAATATTATTCAATAGTACACCTAAGTAAATTATTATTGTTCTTTGTTTAAAGTTTGAAGTCCTTCTGTCAAAGTATATTCAGGAGTTGAACAATGAAGTTTTTTCTAATATGACCTTGAAATAAAAATTCTAGGTCAAGGTCAAAAATTTTGGTAAGGTACAACTAGGTTATATAATATCTATCTATGATACAAGTTAAAAGTCTGTATGTTAAAGGAGTCTTGTGTTATGGTCCAGACAATATTTTTTATGAAAAGCTTGACCTTGAAGAACAAAATAGGTCAAGGTCAAAACTTTTGGTGGCGTGCACTCCTTCTCAATACCATCTACCTATGTTGAAAGTTTGAAGTCTTAATGTCAAAGGGTATTTAAGTTACGGCATGGACAAATTTGGATGAAGAAGAATAAGAAGAAGAAGAACTAGACACGATCTCGTTGCGAGCAACGAGGAGGTCTTCCGTCTGATTTTAGAAATTGAGATTTATGTTCCATCTTGATTTTGCTATTTAACAGCTATACATGATTAAAAACAGGAAAAGAGGATCTTCATTTTAAGTGCCTGATACTATTTTGTTTCAGGTGTAAGAGTTTTGTTCAACAAGTGTTTAGAAATTCGTCACCGTTCTTGAGATATCTCAGAAAGAATATTTTAGGGGCCGGACCTTATTTCCTTATTGGGGCCGCTGAACAAAAATTGTAAGGTTGCATGTTATTAGGTACATTATTTTGAGCATCTTTTCTTTTATACTGCATTTCAAAATATTTTTTTCTTTTTGAGATATAGATTATCACATTTTTGGACTTTTGACCCCTAAAAATCCTTAATTACGTAACACATGAGAAAAATCATTATAATGTTAGGCTACACAACTGTTAGACAAACATATTTGCTTTTATAATCTATTATGAAATACCCCTCGGTAAAGAACTATAGGAAAAAGACTTTGGAGCCCTCTAGGTCCCTAATATAAGGGGCTAGCCCCTTTTTCATGGTATCAAATGAAAGGTCATTTGATAATAAAGACATTTTGTTCAACAAGTGTTCTGAAATCCGTTACCATTCTTGAGATATCTCAGACAGAATATTTTAGGGGCCGGTCCCTTATCTCCTTATTGGGGCCGCTGAACCAAATTTTTTAGACTGCATGTTGTTAAGGACAACATTTTGAGCATCTTTTCTTTTATACTGCATTTCAAAATATTTTTCCGTTTTGAGATATAGGTGGTCAAAGTTTTGGACTTCTGACCCCTAAAAATCCCTAATTACGTAACATATGAGAAAATCGTTATACTGCTTAGCTTCATATCTGTAAGATAAACATATTTGCTTCTTTAATTTATTACAAAATATCCCTCAGTAAAGAACTATAGTAAAAAGACTTTAGAGCCCTCTAGGTCCCTAATATTAGGGGCCAGCCCCTTTTTCTTGGTATCAAATGAAAGATCATTTAATTATAAAGACATTTTGTTCAACAAGTGTTCAGAAATTCGTTACCATTCTTGAGATATCTGAGAAAGAATGTTTTAGGGGCCGGTCCCTTATCTCCTTATTGGGGCTGCTGAACCAAATTTTTTAGGCTACATGGTGTTAAGGACATCATTTTGAGCATCTTTTCTTTTATACTGCATTTCAAAATATTTTTCCGTTTTGAGATATAGGTGGTCAAAGTTTTGGACTTCTGACCCCTAAAAATCCCTAATTACGTAACATATGAGAAAATCGTTATACTGCTTAGCTTCATATCTGTAAGATAAACATATTTGCTTCTTTAATTTATTACAAAATATCCCTCAGTAAAGAACTATAGTAAAAAGACTTTAGAGCCCTCTAGGTCCCTAATATTAGGGGCCAGCCCCTTTTTCTTGGTATCAAATGAAAGATCATTTAATTATAAAGACATTTTGTTCAACAAGTGTTCAGAAATTCGTTACCATTCTTGAGATATCTGAGAAAGAATGTTTTAGGGGCCGGTCCCTTATCTCCTTATTGGGGCTGCTGAACCAAATTTTTTAGGCTACATGGTGTTAAGGACATCATTTTGAGCATCTTTTCTTTTATACTGCATTTCAAAATATTTTTCCGTTTTGAGATATAGGTGGTCAAAGTTTTGGACTTCTGACCCCTAAAAATCCCTAATTACGTAACATATGAGAAAATTGTTATACTGTTTGGCTTCATATCTGTAAGATAAACATATTTGCTTCTATATTTTAATACAAAATATCCCTCGGTAAAGAGTTATGGGTAAAAGACTTTAGAGCCCTCTAGGTCCCTTATTTGAGGGGCCAGCCCCTTTTTCCTGATATCAGCAGAAAGGTCGTGTAAAAATAAACTTTTTTTACTTTACATGTTTTAACAAAATATTTTCCAGAAAAGAGATAAAGAGAGAAAAGCACAAAAATTCACGACGCTTTTTTAATGTCAATTTTCGAGCCATAGCGAGCTTTGACGCCAGTAGTGCTAAACATACAAAACAACAATCATGCAAAACTTCAATCTTTCCTTTACCTACCGTAAAAATTTGAGCTTAATAGCTCTTATAGTTTAGGAAAACAACAGAAGACAAAATACCCATATAAATATTAGAAAAATCTCAATATCTCAAAAACGGATGTGACGTCATCAATACAAAAAATTTCCAATCAAGTTCAGACCACTATCTATCACATCCTAAAATTTGATTGAGATCGGCCGAGCCGTTTCTGAGAAATCGCGTGCACAAAAAAAGGAAGAAAAAAAATAATAATAACTAGACACGATCTCGTTGCGAGCAACGAGGAGGTCTTCCGTCTGATTTTAGAAATTGAGATTTATGTTCCATCTTGATTTTGCTATTTCACAGCTATACATGATTTAACCAGGAAAAGAGGATCTTCATTTAAAGTGCCTGATACTATTTTGTTTCAGGTGTAAGAGTTTTGTTCAACAAGTGTTTAGAAATTCGTCGCCGTTCTTGAGATATCTCAGAAAGAATATTTTAGGGGCCGGACCTTATCTCCTTATTGGGGCCGCTGAACAAAAATTGTAAGGTTGCATGTTATTAGGTATATTATTTTGAGCAACTTTTCTTTAATACTGCATTTCAAAATATTTTTTCTTTTTGAGATATAGTTTATCACATTTTTGGACTTTTGACCCCTAAAAATCCTTAATTACGTAACACATGAGAAAAATCATTATTATGTTAGGCTACACAACTGTTAGATAGACATATTTGCCTCTATAATCTATTACGAAATACCCCTCGGTAAAGAACTATAGGAAAAAGACTTTAAAGCCCTCTAGGTCCCTAATATTAGGGGCTAGCCCCTTTTTCATGGTATCAAATGAAAGGTCATTTGATTATAAAGACATTTTGTTCAACAAGTGTTCAGAAATCCGTTACCATTCTTGAGATACCTCAGAAAGAATATTTTAGGGGCCGGTCCCTTATCTCCTTATTGGGGCCGCTGAACCAAATTTTTTAGGCTGCATGGTGTTAAGGACATCATTTTGAGCATCTTTTCTTTTATACTGCATTTCAAAATATTTTTCCGTTTTGAAATATAGGTTGTCAAAGTTTTAGACTTCTGACCCCTAAAAATCCCTAATTACGTAACATATGAGAAAATCGTTATACTGCTTGGCTTCATAACTGTAAGATAAACATATTTGCTTCTATAATTTATTACAAAATATCCCTCAGTAAAGAACTATAGTAAAAAGACTTTAGAGCCCTCTAGGTCCCTAATATTAGGGGCCAGCCCCTTTTTCTTGGTATCAAATGAAAGGTCAGTTAATTATAAAGACATTTTGTTCAACAAGTGTTCAGAAATTCGTTACCATTCTTGAGATATCTGAGAAAGAATGTTTTAGGGGCCGGTCCCTTATATCCTTATTGGGGCCGCTGAACCAAATTTTATAGGTTGCATGGTGTTAAGTACATCATTTTGAGCATCTTTTCTTTTATACTGCTTTTAAAAATATGTTTCCGTTTTGAGATATAGGTGGTCAAAGTTTTGGACTTCTGACCCCTAAAAATCCCTAATTACGTAACATATGAGAAAATCGTTATACTGCTTGGCTTCATATCTGTAAGATAAACATATTTGCTTATATAATTTATTACAAATTATCCCTCGGTAAAGAGTTATGGGTAAAATAGTTTAGAGCCCTTTAGGTCCCTAATATTAGGGGCCAGCCCCTTTTTCTTGATATCAGCAGAAAGGTCTGGTAAATATAAACCTTTTTTACATTACATGTTTTAACAAAATATTTTTCAGAAAAGAGATAAAGAGAGAAAAACACAAAAATTCACGACGCTTTTTTAATGTCAATTTTCGAGCCATAGCGAGCTTTGGCGCCAGAAGTGCTAAACATACAAAACAACAATCATGCAAAACTTCAATCTTTCCTTTACCTACCGTAAAAATTTGAGTTTAATATCTCTTATAATTTAGGAGAACAACAGAAGACAAAATACCCATATAAAAAATAGAAAAATCTCAATATCTCAAAAACGGATGTGACGTCATCAATCCAAAAAATTTCCAATCAAGTTCAGACCACTATCTATCACATCCTAAAATTTGATTGAGATCGGCCAAGCCGTTTCTGAGAAATCGCGTGCACAAAAAAAGGGGAAAAAATAATAATAATAAGAATAGGGAAAAAGAAACCGAAGAATAACAAGAAGGTCTTCCGTTGGAAACGGAAGACCTTAATAATAGGGAAAAAGAAACCGAAGAATAACAAGAAGGTCTTCCGTTGGAAACGGAAGACCTTAATAAGAAGAATAAGAAGAATAAGAAAGTCGACAAAAACAATATGTCTCCCCTTTGAAAGGGGAGACATAAAAAGGACTGCGAACGATAGCATTGTCTAACCGCCTAACTAAAAGTCATATTTTGAAAGTTGTCTAATTAAAGATATTTTTTTTATAATAATGTAAACATTTATGTATATTTTCATTAATGTATATTTTCATTAAATATAAATGATTTGGTCAAACAAAGAGAGATAACTTTGTATTTTTGGTTAAAATAATATAGTAGCTCATTTCATAACAGAAAATAACGGAAAACGGAAATGTTTTTAAAAATAAGATTCGTTCTTTGTTCATTCAATTAAGAATAAGTGCCCACAAATTACCGATAGAGGTTGGCAGGTATTGTAACCCTATTACTGTGGAATCATTTAATTTCGTGGGGCCAATTTTCGTGGATTGTGGGTTTTTGCTTATTCGTGAGGATGTAATTTCGTGGATGCGTCAGTTTTTAGTTTCAGAAGGTAAACTAAATTTTTATAACCTTTTTTCGTTGGGGATGTAAATTCGTGGGCGAGGGCTACCCACGATATACCACGAAAATTGAGCCACCACGAAATCTAATGATTCCAAAGTATTCCAATGAAAAATATTGTGATAATTTTCGTACTGTTGCTGAAGATGAACATCATTTTTTTCACCTATATGTCCTCTATATTATACAATTATTTAATGCTTGAGCAGTCAATAGACCAGAATATTTTTCCGAGGTGCAGGGAACAGCTCAGAATGATCTATTGCCCGGGGCCAACGGCCGAGGGCAAAAGATCATACTGAGCTGTTCCCTGCACCAAGGGAAAAAATTCTGGTCTATTGACTGTTCAAGCATTAAATAATTGTTTAATTACCTAATTCCTTTTTTAGTTTTCCGTGTTTACAATTTTCAGATGGTTTTCATGCCATTATGCAATATACAAAGATTTTTTTTTCATCTTTTACATGCACCAAACCTGTTGCATGCATTACAACATCTTAATTTAATATCAGTTTACACAAAGAAGGAGGATTCTTCAACCCATTAGATTTTAAATAGTCTTTTACCTTATATGAGGCTTTAAAACTGTTGATTATTTGATACTCCATTTTGATAACATTGAATTTGGTTTCACCAAGTACTAAAAACAGCGTCTATGTAAAGAAATATACATTCCCTGAGAAAGGATGTAACATTATAACGTACACGCGTTCTGATATACGTTGCCGGTCCAATAGATCACAGTCTATTGACCGCCGGTCCAATAGATCGCAGTCTATTGACTGGCAGTTCAAAATAGACGCAAATATTTAATTTGTAATAAAACATCAAAATCCCTTTGATTAGGTAATAAAAACATTGACTATTAGCAGATGTTAAATCAATAAGAAATATTTGTGACTGCATACGTGATGCATTTAACATAAGAAAATCTATGTTCTGTACAGCTGTTGTATACTGTAATTTATGACTTGCGCCACGTGTAGTTTTTTAATTGTCAATAAATTGAATTAAATTGAACAATATAAATTGCAAAATACAAACACACGTACATGCCTATCCTGTTTCATATTTGTTAATCTACAGTCTATTGTACAACTATGCTAGTTGTATCCATGAATTATTCAGTAACCAATTTTCAAAATACCTACTTGTGTGTAAACGTTAGACTATTCTCTCTGGACAATGAATTGTGTAATAACAAAGTCAAGAGAATTGCCCAGCATGCAATGCTTTGTCCCATTTAACATCACTAAAATATTTATATCTCTAAAACTTTCTCAAGTTTGTTTCGAATCGTTTTAACAAGAGCGTGGACTTTTCTGTTAGATATAACTATCTATAGTTTGCTCGTCAAACAATCTCTTAAATATTGACATTTCTTCTAATTTGCAAAGAGAAGATCACTATAAAAAGCACTATCATAGACTGTCAAAAATCGGAAAGTTCAGTGCTCTCCTGTGTGAAATTGACGCTGTTTAAACGAAATAAACATCCCTGAGGCATGTTCAAAATTTGTGTTGCAGGTATAAAAAAAATTGGCTCTGCTGAACATGCCTTGTAGCAACCTCTAATGATACAACGTCCACTAATGATATAATGTTTCATTAGTGGTCAGGATGTTGACCACTAATGATATAATTTTATCATTAACGAACAACCTAACCGTCCGCTAATGATATAATTTTAGATTTATATCATTAGCGGTCAAAAACCGTAACCTCTAATGATATGGAAAAAAAATGAGAAATAAGGACTACCTTGACCACTAGTGATACACATTTGCACACATTTTTAATTGCATTAGTGGATGGATTTGAAACCTTTAATGATATAATATGATATAATTTAATATAAAATTATATATATATATTTGATTTCATTTTCATACGATACTGCATAAGAATTGGTTAATTTTTTTTTTTTTTGGTGGGGGGGGGGGCGTTATTTGATCATATACATGTATTTTGTCCTTTAAAATACACCATTCTGACATTACCCTGATATTTTGCCTTTTTACTTGAACTGAAATAGTCGCATACAGACAAAATACATACCATTTATGACTTCGTCTGTTTACTTGAAGATCCAAATTGATTATCATTAATCAAAAAGGAGTTGTGCTAAATATTTTTAGTTGAAGAAAGTTTGAAGAAAAGCAATTTTACGATATTAAAACATTATTGATAAACTTTTAGCGGGATTTTATTAACATGAAAAAGGTCCAATTCATAAGACTTATTCTGCCTGGTGCAGGCAGATAGCTAACCTTGCACAACGCAAACAAAAGTCACACGAGTTTCATATTTTATTTTGTGTGGAAACCGTGGCAACCGTCATGAATAATATTGGTAAAAAACTACAACAAATAGAAATAACAAATTACTAAATAGGAAAATATAGAATCTTACTTTATAACTTTAAACTGTAAATTACTTTTACGACCATAATGGTGTGCCATACTTTTAAGAATGTTTTATCTGTAAAATAAATTTCCATCTGTAACTATACTTCAAAAATACAATTTAATACTAACAAATTTGAGCAATTACTTCAATAAAAAAGACTTACTTAGTGGTTCGAGGCACGCATCTAACAAGATTGAAGACGATTGACAAAGTGAGACCGGACTGGTCAGTAAGGCTGACAGGAAGTGAGTGATTGACCAGATATAGTTAACTTGTACCAAAAATGATTACCGGGTATATTAAACTCAAAGTGGTTAGCTTGTAAAAAAAAAATGTTTCTGAAGAATTTTAAAATTAAACCATAGACAACACAAGACTATTTGCTATTATGGTCTGTAGCACAATTGAATCACTAATTTATTGTTAAGTTGAATATGTGGGTTTGTTAATTATACCTTAGAACACCAAAGAAAATGAAATAATGTTGGTTGAATTAAAACTACTTCAACAATGGTGATTATGTCGGTGTAACAAAAAATGTTAACCCGTGTTGAAAATTGACCCGGGTTTGATAAAATTATATCATAAGTAGTCAACATTCTGTCCACTAATGCAACATTATATCGTTAGTGGACAGTTTATCATTATATAAATAGTGCCTGTTTGGGAGGGTAACAGTTGAAATTGACACCCCGAGAGAACCATTGTCAACCGACGCGAAGCGGAGGTTGACAATGGTTTTCGAGGGGTGTCAATTTCAACTGTTATCCTCCCAAATAGGCACTATTTATTTTATTATACTGAATGTCTTAATTTTAAAGCAATTTTTCTGCTTTTGTATAGAAATGACGTGAATTCTACGGCGAACTGTACGCGCATAATTTATGCGCATGTAACAATTCGTTGTGTTACCCGTTGCCAAGTGTGTTGCTAACACTGAGGGTAATAGAACAAATTATCAACTGCGTCTAAACCAATCAGATTTCAGTATTTAACATGAAAGTATAATAAAAGAGGTTGCTACATACCACGTTTTCAGTCAAATGAAATATTAAATGATTGAAGTCAGAAAAATCAACCTTTGAAATGTCAAATTACCCAAGACGGCAAATATAGCGGATAGTATGAAAGAGTTAAAGTTTTGAAACCGAAACTTTTAAGTACACACATGTACAATTAAACTGTGAAGAGCAATTTACACTTCTGTTCAAAGACAGTTCAAAACTCTGAAGTCGGAGTCAATTTTCAACAGGGTCAGTTTTCAACGTGTCGATGTCCTTAGAAGTTTAAAAAATATTTTTCAAGCTGTTGAAAACTGACCCCAGGTATAATTTCACGACTTTTGGTATCAATTTTTCAACGTTGAAAAATGATATCCGGGTCAAATTTCAACCCGGGTCAAGATTCCTCGTTACGCCGGCGAATGCGTCATAAATGTCCAATACTCCCTAAACACACCCACGAAAAAGTTTCTGTGTAGTGTTTGTATCTGTATTGAACACAATATTTTTTCTGTGAAATCAAGATAAGTAGCTTATTAATCATAATTTTGTTAATCTTGCAAGTTTAAGAAAAGTTATTGTTAAGTTGAATTAATTAAATAATCACTGATCACGACTTGTCTGATAAAAATATGAAAACTGCTCATTATTGTGCTGTCAGTTAATTATCATGACTTCTCAAAATAAATTAAAGTTGAAGCGATTTACCAGAAATATAACATAAACGGCCGGTATTGGTTTGACAATCTTAGCAAACCACGGTCAACATGAACGATCATGGTGGAGATATATATATATATATAAACGGACACCGGACCATGGCTTGAGACGATGTTGTTTGACATATATTCCTTTTAGCTCTATCTACACAGTTTAACAACAAGAGACAGAGTTCTTAGTCTTAATAACAAACTGTTGCTATCGGGAAAAAAAACCCAAACAAAAACAAAAATCCATATCGGCATGAATATCGGACAATATTAGGAATTAAAACATGGAGCTGAAATTTTTTATCAGATACAAAATAATTAGGTAGAGCAAGTTCCATTTCAGAGACAGTTCAAAAACCTGTAGTTGGTCAATTTTCAACGTGTGAGGTCATCAGAAATTAGAAAAAAAAACTTTTTTGAGATGTTGAAAAATGACGTTTGGTCGCAGTTTTAACGTTAGAAAAGCCCCCGCCCCCCAATATCCCAAATCAATAATCAATGTTGAAAAATGAAATCCGGGTATACATTTCACGACTTTTGGTCTCAGTTTTTAACGTTAATAAAGCCCCCCACCCCCACCCCCTCCCCGAATCAATAATCAATGTTGAAAAATGAAACGCGGGCCAATTTTTAACTTGGGCTAATAGTCTTTGTTACAACGACATGATCCCTATTGTTTAAGTAGTTTTAATTCAACCAACTTCAATTGATATTCCTTGTTGTTCTAATCTATAATTAACAAACCCATATATATATATATATATATATATATATATATATATATATATATATATATATATATATATATATATATATATTGTAACGTGTTTTGTCCTGGGTTCTCAGGGATAATATATGAAATAAATTTTCCTCTAACTCTACCTGAGTTAATAATGATTAGTACAATGATTTTTCTCTAATTGGGTAACGTTTAAATCAGTATCAATCATAAATGGGGATAATGTGTGAGGTGGGCTTTCAGTACTGTGTGTCTATACCCGGTTCCTATTGAGAGAGAAGTACTTGGTGTTTCAATCTTCTTCAGATTTACTAAACCGAGCACCTCACCTCAATTCCCTGGGTTTCTTGCCACTAGTTTCTATCTAACCCTACCTCTTAACTCTTCTATCTTTCTTCTTTCTATTTCTTTCTTTCTATCACAAGTTTCTTCTCTGCTGTCTCCAGACGACTCTCCCACACTCTACAGCACAGCTGTTTATATAACCTTGGAGTAGTCCACTCCAAGGGTAGTCAGGTTATTCCATTTCCCCCACCCAAATCTAATTCATTACAACGTTTATTGTAATAAGGCATAATCATTACATTACCCACGCCTCTTTTAACATGCGCCCCGCATGTCTACTGATTTTTATTTTAATCAATTTTTTTTTTCAAAGGTATTTAAAATATTTATTTTTCAAATATAAATTACAAAACTAACATAACTTTCTGTTATTGGCTGAAATAAGACAACTAGTCTCGCCATAAATCAATTACTGTTTTCTCGAGAGTTTGTTTCCTGTGAATTAATCAAACCACGTGACCTCTTCATATTTCTCAATATTTTCACCATTCTCTTGATATTTTCTAATTACTCTAATAATCTTCTGGTGGCCTCTTTTCTCCTAATCATCGACCTTAAAGTTGGTCTGCGTTCCAACGTCTACTTTTCCCTCCCAACAGCCTTACAACAAGAGCAATGACTTTCTTTCAGGGGTTCTTCTTGGGACGTCGTTTCACAGATCTCTATTTCTACCTCAGGTTCTTTACCCTGTCCCTCTGACAATACTGGCTCTTCTTCTACAGCTTTGCGTTTGACACCTGGCAATCTTGGGGTGGTTCTCTTTCGGTATGTTCTTCCGACCTCCACTTCGTCAAATATCAACTCTCCAGGGTCTTTATCCCAATCTTCATCTTCTCCAACACTCTTTGGTGTTGACTGAACCTGGTCTCGGGTGGCTGTTTTCACTCGGTCGTCACCGTGGACTCTTTTGATGTGCCTGGTTAAAATTGTCTTTTTCCCAAAGGCTTGATCACAAAACTCGCATTCAAACTTCCGTTTGGACATGTCTTCCAAACCACAAGCTAACAAATGTTTACTCAGTTTATCTTTTGACTGAAGTCGAAACAAGCACCTAGTACTCAAATTTTCTGGTTTTCTAGGTGTCAATTTTTCATTATTTTCTGTCAATCTAATATGGGAACACCCAATGTGGCCTTGTAAGTCTAATTCATGCTCCACCCCTTGTATATACATTTTACTTTGAGATACGTCTATTACACAATGGCTTGATTTCAGAAATTCAAGCCCTAAAATCCCGTCGGCGTTAATGTTGGCAACAACAGCTGTACATTCAAACATATATTCCCCTAGGTGGATTCTGAAATTTCCTTTTCCTTTCACTTCCAAAGGGGTTCCATCTGCACCTACTATGTTTTGTGCAACTGGTTCCAAACACCAATGTCCAACTTTTTCTATCTTTTCAAATATTCTATCACCAAGAATTGATAATGTTGCGCCGGTATCAACAAGCAAATTGCATGGAACCATGTCTACAAGCGCGTTAATAAACAAACCAGATTCTGTACCGACTGTAGCATTCTTAATAGTGGCTGTATTCGACTTTGTATCATGGCTTTTATTCTTGAACTGAGTTTCACAATGTTCACCTGGTTTAGATTTAGCAGCTTTCTTTTGAGCCTGTTCTTGGTTTAACTTAATAAAGCAATCTTTGATTTTATGTCCACGCCTTCCGCAGTGATGGCATTTAAAAGGGAAGCGATCGACATGCTCTGCATCGGTATCTTTTGATTTGTCTGGCGCCTTGCTTGCAGATAATTTTGATATTTTATTTTCCAGATCTCTCATGGACTGTTGAATTTCTTGACGAAGCTTCAAAATTTCTTCATTCACACCAATGCTATTCTGTGCAGAAGCCGTATTTGTATCTACCGCGTCATTTGTAGCACCTCGAGCAAATCCGACGTCGTGCCTACGTTGACGCTCGGCTCTACAGAACGCTTCTATTTCGACTGCTAATCTTACGGCATCATTCAGAGATTTAGGACGGGACTGTTGAATACGCAGTCGCATGTCAAAATCCGACAGCGCATCAATAAACTGATCTTTGGCAATCATTTCAGTTACATCCCTTGGTGCCGTAGGGTATGCAAGATGAGTCAAGCGACGTATGCTTTCCCCTAGCTCTGGTAAAGTCTCTGTCGCTTTTTGGCGTTTTTCCCTTAGCATTGCTCGGTACAACTCGGTCTGATTAACAGGTGCAAACCTAGCCTCTAATGCATCACATAAATCCTCATATGTGTAAACTGTGCCTGTTTTTATGTTTCCGAGTACAGTCTGTGCTTGTCCTCTTAAAGATGCTGCCAAGTATAAACTCTTCTGTCGAGGATTCCACAAGTTAATACTACAACAGGCTTCGAAATGAGCTTTATAGTCTATCCATGAGGAAGTGCCATCAAATGTTGCCGGTTTCATGATAGTTTTACCCATATTATTATCTACAAGATTGTTTTCAGTGTTACCTTGTGAGTTTACACTCCGATTAAAGTCCTGGTTTGAATGTGGTCTATCATTCCATGCACCATGTCTTGATGTCCAAGTAACACTGGTTGTCGTTGATGTGGCACCGAGACTGTGTGTACTATGTGGAAAACTACCTGTGAGCAGCGTTTCCGAAAAATTTGGTTGTTCAATTGATCGAGGGTTTAAGTAATCACTATTCGCTTTATACGTTTCTTGACTTGTTTCCCCTCGATAAACAGAGAAATCTGACTTTGGATATTTTGAATAACCAAAATTCTCCGCTGTGTCCGATTTAACATTTGCACTTGCAGTGTTTGCATACTGAGATGATCTATCATCCATACTTGCATCATATTTTGGTCTTACATCTACCCCGGAATCTGGTATCATAGAAGGATTAGATGTATATGGCGTAGATCTCAATCTATCCAATGTCTCTTTTAGCTTCTCACGTCTAGCATCTATTACGCTAAGATCAGCCCAAAGTTCAGCTTCTTTGTCATTCATTTTAAATTTTCTATTATCTACACTTATACAAAAATACTACACAAAAGTTTTCTAATTCTTTTATTCTTATCGTTCACAAATTCAAAATTCAGATACACGGTTTCTTTGAACCTGGTACACACTACCCGGTAACACTTCACTTGGTTCAAAGCACCCGGTAACAATGCACTCGGTATCCAGTTCCTAATACAAACGCTATATGATTATTCAAAAACAACAAAATTAAATTTATTAAATCAATGAAATCACTGATATTTTATCCCACCGCTGCCACCAAAATGTAACGTGTTTTGTCCTGGGTTCTCAGGGATAATATATGAAATAAATTTTCCTCTAACTCTACCTGAGTTAATAATGATTAGTACAATGATTTTTCTCTAATTGGGTAACGTTTAAATCAGTATCAATCATAAATGGGGATAATGTGTGAGGTGGGCTTTCAGTACTGTGTGTCTATACCCGGTTCCTATTGAGAGAGAAGTACTTGGTGTTTCAATCTTCTTCAGATTTACTAAACCGAGCACCTCACCTCAATTCCCTGGGTTTCTTGCCACTAGTTTCTATCTAACCCTACCTCTTAACTCTTCTATCTTTCTTCTTTCTATTTCTTTCTTTCTATCACAAGTTTCTTCTCTGCTGTCTCCAGACGACTCTCCCACACTCTACAGCACAGCTGTTTATATAACCTTGGAGTAGTCCACTCCAAGGGTAGTCAGGTTATTCCATTTCCCCCACCCAAATCTAATTCATTACAACGTTTATTGTAATAAGGCATAATCATTACAATATATATATATATATATATATATATATATATATATATATATATATATATATATATATATATATATATATATATATATATATAATCTTTTATCATATTATATCATTAAAGGTTTCAAATCCATCCACTAATGCAATTGAAAATGTGTGCAAATGTGTATCATTAGTGGTCAAGGTAGTCCTTATTTCTCAGTTTTTTTCCATATCATTAGAGGTTACGGTTTTTGACCGCTAATGATACAAATCTGAAATTATATCATTAGCAATGACAATGACAATGACAATGACAATGACAATTTCTTTATTCTCTGAACTGCATAAATTACAGTGTTGAGAAAAATCATAGAAAATTTTTGAACAATAATACATATAAAACATACATTGCATGCATTGGAGTGACAATACAAAAGTGAAAAAAAAATGAAAAAGGGAAAAAAGTATGATAAACAATTAACCTAGAGAGCTAACTCTCTCAATTATAACTTTAATGAATTTACACAGATTAATCAACAATTTTTTATTACTAGTATTAAAGAGTTGTTGAAATTTGTAAACATTTGGTTGTGTGTAGAAGTATGAAGGTATGTATAAAAATCTCTTATCTTTAATTGTTACATCTGTACAATGAAATAAATAATGAAATTCATCTCCTATCTCAATACAGTTACATATGGTACATATACGGTTTTCACGAGGTATATCATACCATCTACCTCGTTCTATAGGCAATTTAGCATTACTTGTTCTAAACATACAAAAAGCGGACGGTTAGGTTGTTCGTTAATGATAAAATTATATCATTAGTGGTCAACATCCTGACCACTAATGAAACATTATATCATTAGTGGACGTTGTATCATTAGAGGTTGCTACAAAGCACTATCATAGACTGTCAAAAATCGGAAAGTTCAGTTCTCTCTTGTGTGAAATTGACGCTGTTTGAACGAAATAAACATCCCTGAGGCCTGTTCAAAATTTGTGTTGCAGGTATAAGAAAATTTGGCGAGCGCGCGCGCGCTCGCTCTGCCCAACATGCCTCATGTTTCATTGTTTTCAATAAAACTTTTCATATGATATCTATTAGCCAATGACTGGACAGTTAACGATAAGTATACCCCGCTTTTATCAAATCGGGGGTTGTCAAGTAAAACGGCTTTATATAAATTAAAATCTACTGTCAACACATTACGTAATTAATACATAAGTTATAAGAATGATCTATAATTATGTAAATAAACAAATATCAAAGTGCATATAAAAATTTTAACTATTCTTAAATGTTTTGTAATTTCATCTCACAAGTAAGTAATTCAAATGACCAAATTGGCCGAGTCGTGTATACTTCAAATCCCGCCTAAACAAATCCTTTTTTACGTCTTGCACAATGCATTTTCGTATCTTGGTCGTCTCTCAGAACGTAAGAAAATTATACAGGGCCATCCATAAAAAAAATCTGTTTGAAATTGCCGCCAGGAGGAAGAGAGGTTTTTTAAAGCTTGAAATCAAATCAAAAATTGGTGAAAATAAGAATCTTCATATCATTTTTTTTGCTAATGAAATTTTATCAGCCGGGGGGTTGGGGGGTTGGGGGGGGGGGGGAGGTTGGGGGTTTAATGGGGTGGGAGGCAACACTTCAAACAAACAATAATTTTATTTTGGACCAGGCAGATAGTATCATTTTTTTAAGTGGAGGGGGCGCAGACTTACCTAAATTCTCGACAAGCAAAACAATAACAAACGCACAAATCAAAACGGAAACAAAAGCTGCTAATCTTCAAAATCTAAATATGTTGGGGGAAGGGGGTATTCCTTCTTAATTCATTTTCCAACTAAAAAAAATTGTTTGCTGCGGGAATATAGTCGGGAAACCAATGGATCGAGAGGCGGATCCAGCAATTTGGAAAAGGGGGGGTTCCATTTGATGAAAACCAAAATGTGCAAAATTCATCATTTGTCAATAAACAAGGACTTTTTGAACGTTTTCCGTGCGTATACAACTGTATTTTATTATACAATTATTTAATGCTTGAGCAGTCAATAGACCAGAATATTTTTCCCCGAGGTGCAGGGAACAGCTCAGTATGATCTATTGCCCGAGGCCAACGGCCGAGGGCAATAGATCATACTGAGTTGTTCCCTGTACCAAGGGAAAAAATTCTGGTCTATTGACTGTTCAAGCATTAAATAATTGTTTTATTACCTAATTCCTTTTTTAGTTTTCGGGGTTTACAATTTGCATATTGGAGATGGTTTTCGTGCTATTATGTAATATACTAAGATTTTTTTTTCATCTTTTACATGCACAAAACCTGTTGCATGCATTACAACATCTCAATTTAATATTAGTTTACACAAAGAAGGGGGAGTCTTCAACCCATTAAATTTTAAATAGTCTTTTACCTTATATGAGGCTTTAAAACTGTTTGATACTCTATTTTGATAATATTGAATTTGGTTTCACCAAGTACTAAAAACAGCGTCTATGTAAAGGAATATTCATTCCCTGAGAACTATCGAAAGAATGTAACATTAACATAACCGCGTTCTGAAATACGTTGCCGGTCCAATAGATCAAGGTCAAGATGTAGAAAAAGTTCATATTAATTTTTGTAAGAAGGTTTTGGGTGTCAGAAAAAATACATGCAACAGTGCAGTTTATTATGAAGTAGGTAGATTTCCATTAGAGATTTTCAGGAAACAAAAAATTTTTAAATACTGGTTTAAATTGAGAAACAGTAAAAACTGTATTTTAAAAGCATGCTACGAAGACATGGTGAAAAGTAATGACATATGGATTTCAAATATCAGGAAAGAATTGTCCATCTTAGGCTTAGCCGATTTATATCAAAGTACTATGAAAGAGTCTGTTATTTTAGATATTATATTTAATAGAATGTGTGATGTCTTTAAACAAAAAGTTGTTAACGATATAAGCAATGCATCAAAATGTATATTATATAAACATGTTGTTGATCATTTTTGTTTACAAGTTTACCTAAAGAAACCAATTCATGTAAAATATCGTAAATTAATTACACGCTTACGGTTGTCCTCACATGACTTAAAGATTGAAACAGGGAGGTATGATAATTTAACACGTGATTGTCGAAAGTGTGAATCTTGCAACTTAAATGTAATTGAAGATGAGTTCCATTTTTTACTTATTTGTCCATCACTTTGTAGTTTAAGAGATAAGTATATTAAAAAATACTACTCCCGAAAACCAAGTGTCTATAAAGTTATACAGTTATTATCTACCTCTAATACTAAAGAACTGTGTAATTTAGGTAAATATTTATATTATGCAAACAAGCAACGAACTCTCCATGTGAATTATCCAAATTGATTATGTACACTTTGTTTTTCTCACTGTTTATTTAATATGTATATGTTCATATGTATAACCTATGAGACATTTGTCTCTTGGAATAAAGAACTTGAATTGACCGGCGGTCTAATAGATCGCAGTCTATTGACCGGCAGTTCAAAATAGACGCAAATATTTAATTTGTAATAAAACAACAAAATCCCTTTGATTAGGTGATAAAAACATCTATCTCATCACTATCTATTTCACATCTATTTCAACAGCAGAGTGCACTGCATTATTGAGCGATTTTGCCGATTTGGTTTAGGTAAGGAAGATTTGCATACTATTTAGCCACAAGAAACCCAAGTCTCCAGCATGAGAAAGTGCGTCTATGCTTGACTGAAAAGAAACACTAAAAAGCAAAAAATAACTCAAACTAATTACGACAAACTATTATAAAAATTGATATTTTGGTAATTTTTTTATGTCTTTGATGTTTTTAAATTCTGAACTATTTATCGATTTTGAGTTCTATCGATTGCCTTCTTAATAAAGGTCTAAATGATAGGATATGATAAAAAAAAAATGGGGATAATTTATGTGCTGAATAGATGGTACGTGTGTAATACAATGGTAAAAGCAATCGTCGTCCCAGGGAACTTGATGTGACCCCTGTAATGGGCGGGTGCGCTACATCATTCGGACAAGTACAGATGCGAACATATTTATAAAAGTTTTGAAAAGTTGGGCATTTTCATAATTGTTTACATATAAACCCTTTATACGGTATTTTTGTAACAGAATTTCCGACTTTTGGAAACAAAACAAAAAAGGCTTTCTTTTGTGCTTCATGTGGGTATGAAGGTAGTCATCATTCCAGAAAAATAGCATAACCCGCGTAAGCGGGTCATGTAATTTTCTTTGTATTTTTCCTTTGAAACGAAGTAAAACTCATCTATTATAAATACTTAAGTTTATTAACTAAACAATAAATTTGAAAGCGAATGCGTGTACTCATACTTGAACGTCGTTTTACTCGATGGCTTGTCAGTTCAAAACTGTATGAACTATAATCAATTTTTTTTAAAAGAAATAGAGTAGAAAATACAGTGTAGATGTTATTATAAATCTGTGTTTTTTTTTAGCGATACTGCTTAATATTATGTATTTTTTCTTTAATTTTCCACATGTTTACTCAGTGTAGTAAACACCGGATGCTGAAGGGGAGTACAATGTACTTTATTTCGATAAAAAATCGATAGAATTTTTTCACATAAGAACAAAATTATGGGACGCAGTACGAAATTCTTTAAATAAGCACTTTTAAAAACATTTTTTTGAGATAATTACAGTATTTCTATTATAAATGGGAAAATTCTTTAAATAGGCACTAAACGTTTTCAAAAAAAATCATATGTCCCAGAGAAAGGGGGGGTTCCGACCCCCGGAACCCCCCCCCCCTCTGGATCCGCCAATGGGATCTAATCTTCTTGAAAGCAAACCGGGAATAGTCCAATCCACACTTTGCAAAAGTTGTTCCCCTTTGCAGGGTCAACCCAAAGGTCAAAAGGGAAAAAACAACTTTTCCCTTCATTATGCAACCAAATATTTGGGCGTACTGTGAAGAAATCTCTTGGAATTTAATTTAGTCCTTCGATGTGTGGGTTGCCCCAACTTGGGGCAATAAAATTCACAGCGGAAACAGATTTATAATGTCAAATGACGAAGTTACAACCCTCCAAACTACAAAGGCTACTGTGAGAAATATATGGGTTTTTCCCCAAAGATGGTGGCCAAGGGACATAACTTTTGTAAAGTGTGGATTGGTCTTATTGTTCCCCTTTGCAAGGGAGAAAACTACAATGTATCAATTTATGGTACTGCCACATCCTGCAGATTCGGGGGGGGGGGGGGGGGTTGAAAACGGATTTTTAATGTCAAAGGGCAATGGTAAAGTTACAAGCTTCAACACCACGAATAAAATTATGAATGAATATCTATAACGTTATAACTGGAGTATTCTAACGTTACATAATAAAGTATATGCCCATATTTAGACAGTCATATGGTGCTACCACAGCCTAGGGGCTTTTGTAGATAAAGAAACATCGTACAAAAGTGGGTACCTCGGAGGAAAAAAAATATTTTTCCTCCGAGGTACCCACTTTTTTAACGATGTTTTTTTTTTTCTACACAAGCCCCTGTGGTGCTATATATGCTACCTCCAAAACCTGTCCAGGATATCCCCAGCGTCTACTTTCTCAAATTTGAGAGTAGATAATGGAAATCTACCGGAGATCTCCATATTGAAAACGAGCAAATTAGAATTACTCTTGCAGCTCTCCAATCGACCAAATGAAACTCCCACGGTTTTTTCTTTACAAATAGATTATCGATTAGTAATTTCTAATTCTAAGGAGATTATCATGAATACCAATCATGCCTTATAATCAATATATCTAAAACATTTGAAAAACTATCATACCTTGCAGGAAGAAAACTAGCAGATTGATAGCAGTCAACATACAGAATCAGGATGTGTGAGCTTCATGTCAACATAACATCACCAGGCCATGACGTCATATTTGTCACAAAACTTCACGATCGATCACGTAGGCCTAGCGATCTTCAGCTAAGCTATCACATGAAGATATGACCTTTGTCTTACAAATTATTTTTCAGTTTTATATAAAAATTTCATATATATTTTTATAATTTTTTTTTTCTTAAGAAAGTTTATAAAGGAAATCAAGTTTTTTATAACGACACAAGGGTCATTACACTTTACAAAAGTTATGTCCCTTGGCCGCCATCAATATAGATATCTCGCAGTAGCCTTTGTAGTTTAGAGTTTTATAACTTTGTCATTTGTCCAAAAAAAACACGTTTCCGTTGTGTAATTTGATTGCCCCAAGATGGGGCAACATACATATTGAAGGAATAAATTAAATTCCAAAAGATTTCATCACAGGGCGCACAAATACTTGGTTGCATAATGAAGGTTTTCCCTTTGACCTTTGGGTTAACCCCACAAAGGGAAACATTACAATACTAAATATCTCGTGAAAACCAACATTTTAAAAAAAATTGTTAAAAAAAGGCACCCCTTGAATGAGTTTCTTATGCTTTATTCGCATATTAAAATGTTTTCCAACATTCTATAGATAGAGTTCATATAGAAATACCGGTATTGTTTAACCGTGCAAGATTTTATCTAAAACTTAAAAAAAAAAATTATTGTAAGGTTTGAAAATACAAAATTTTTCAAATGAGTTGACCAAAAATATATATATAATCCCATCCACGTATGTAAAAAAGTGCAAAATGAATAAATTTGCATCAATCAGTACAAAATCTGACGAAAATGACTTCATAAAACTTTTGAAATACTAGTATAACTCTTGCTTTCAATAAAACATAATATAGTCTAGGGCCGGGAAAAAAATAAATTGCTGCATACAAGGATTAATAAATAATTTTGTTTGCACGGGGAAGGGGGTGTGCCAATTTCAGGTTATTTTACATAATATATGTTAATCTAATATTATCAAAACTAAATCCAGCCCTGCATGGCTCATCTTAATCCTTGCATAATAACGAATATAACTTTAAACACACAACTTTTTATTTACACTGTAAAGTCGCCCATCCGAATTTTTTCAGACCGGGAGCTACAGTCCTGCAGCTACACTGTAAATAACCCAGTTGACCCGAATCCTCCCGCGGTGTGTCCTGGTTGCACATCAAAAGGTACTTGGGGATACTAAGTTGGACTCACGGTGTAGTAAATTAAGACTTAGGTTCAAATATTAGTGCAAGTCAGTCGCCTGAGTCTCACCCTGATAATTCACAGTTAGGTACATACAATATTTTATGATAAACACGTATTCATACAGGTACTTATATATGTACACATGCAGTGTATATTTGATAACCGACTCGTGGTCAACATGTGAATGATATTATATACTATGCACAGTCCCTGTACATGTATGTCTCGTCCGATGACCTTTGAGACCACCCCTCGTCCCGGCGGCCCACATGAGGGATGACAGGAGAGTCCCCGGCGCCCCCCGTCCCCAAGGTGAAGCTGATGTTAATAGGGGACACAGCCGTTGGTAAGACGTCCATTCTGGTCAGATTCACCAAAGAAGTCTTCGACCCCAACTTCATCGCCACCATAGGTAGGAGAGAGAGAGAGAGAGAGAGAGAGAGAGAGAGAGAGAGAGAGAGAGAGAGAGAGAGAGAGAGAGAGAGAGAGAGAGAATAAATGTGGAATTCATATAATTACACATAGACAATTTATCTTGTAATACAGGAATAAAAATTAAAAATAGATCAGACTGCACTTCGATTACTTTTAATTATAATTGAAAAAAAAACAGAACTCGAAATAACATGGGTATAATTATGTGTTTTACTCACTTTATATTAAAAAAAAAACGGGTTCGGTATTTAGATAATTTGCTGTAGGCATATACCATTTAAAAGTGACACAAATATTTCGGTTGTTTGATTTAAAAATACCCCCACTGTTGTTTACGGTTGGAATTTTTTCGGTACCTACTTTCAGTTTCACTACGAAAAAATGACTCAGGTGCTTGTGACCTAGAAATGCTAACAACGGAATGTCTCTGAAGTCTACCATAGCTCTTAATGATAAACACAAAGGCATCCCAAAATATACGGAAGTACCTGTTTGTGACGTCAACAGAAATAATGTTATCGAGGGTGGTTCCGTTGTGAGATTTTCAGCGAAGATGGCAAAAACATATGATTATCTGTTTAAACTTTTACTAATAGGAGACAGTGGTGTTGGAAAAACTTGTGTTCTGTTTAGATTTTCCGAGGATGCTTTTAATTCAACGTTTATTTCCACAATAGGTAAACGATATGACACGTTTGAAAAAGGGGGGTGCGTATTGTTAAACTTTCAGTACTATGCCACCGGGCCTGTATGATTTGTACGTGTCTTTAAATGCTGTATAATGATATTTGTGTGATTTTTAGTGGGGATATTTGAAAAAAAAGGTGTCAAAATAACCCGTACCATCTTCAATCTTCCTTTTGTGTGTCACATGATCATATTTTACACTCTCATGGAATAGTACATAACAGAGAGAGAGAGAGAGAGAGAGAGAGAGAGAGAGAGAGAGAGAGAGAGAGAATTGCACATCAAATCACATTGTTATAAATAGAGGTACTGGCATTTCATTTTATCCAGTAAATAAATAGATTGTGTGATAAACTCTGATAAGTTATAAAGCAATTAAGCTGTCCATGCACCCATGCAGGATCCATATTCTATGTCAAAAGTACAATATGTTGTTACAAGTATATCCTTATATTTAAGGCACTAGTTCAGCCCTTTGTTTGACGGCTTGTTTCTTCATAATTTCATTTATTTTCTGACAGCTGGCTATTACTATTTAAGCTAAATGACGTACAGGAGTTAAGTTTTTCGATGGGAGACTGCATGAATCTTTCTTATAGACAGATGAAGGCTCATTGCACTTCTTGTATTGCTTATGTGTAGAGTATGTATCATACTCGTGATACTGTAAACGTACTACATTTGGCTGTGTATTCTATTTAGCGCTTTTGGTGGAATGCGGCTTCCGCTAAATTAAGAACATCGCTAAATGCCATGCATATATGCATTAGTCATAGAATAGTCACAATAAGGAATACGTTGATTCAAATACATGCCAACTTGTTCAAAAACTAATTTCCGCCAAATATACTACGTTTACAGTATGTACTGCATGAAAGCTTTTAATATTATGTTTCTCTCCATCTTCTGAATCAAATGGTATTGAGATACACGTACATTGGGAAAAATTACCGTAACATATTTATTCAACATATTCACATTATTGAGATACATGTATTGTACAACGGGGAAAATTAACACACTCTATCAGTTGAGGAAAAAAAAAAAGATTTTGATTCAAGACTCTCAGCAGCCCAAGTAATATATAATTGAGAGCCCTTATAGTTCAAAAGACCCTGGGCCGTGTTTGGGAAACCACTGCACATACAATTCAGTAATACAGCGTCGAAAGTTTTTCGCATCCTATAAGTGGCTCTAGGGAAGTAAAGTACTGTACAAATATAAGTGATTTAAACTACTACAAAATCTGAGCCTGGACCATCATTCTTTAACATTGGGATTGGGTGCTGTACCCATATTTAAATGCAATATTTGATTAACTTTCCCTTGATTTTTTATGAAAATTACCTTATATTGTGTTAGCTGATTAAGTTGATGTCATATGTAATAAAATGAAATGATTCAAATAGATAGAGAAAAAATTCTGATTGTGCCAGAGTAAATATATCCTGTACACATGTAGCAATATGGTACTGTAGATGGCGGTAAAACATTGCAATTTTTTAAACTATTGGCAGTTTACAATATACTGGTAATCTTTCTCCATAAAAGTGCATATTTGTTAATAATGTGGATTTTCCTTTTTCTTTGCAGGTATTGATTTTAAAATTAGGACTATAGAGTTAGACGGAAAGAAAATAAAGTTACAGATATGGTGAGTTGGAAATCACAGTCGGAAATTGTATTGACTCAGACATGTCAAAGGTGTTTTTAATTGTAAATGATATCTAAAATTCATGAAGGAATTAAGACCATTATAGTAACCAATGAATACTAACAACTTTATAAGTTAATTTTGGAAAATCAACTCCATTATACAGGCACTTAATTGCAGATATGAACAAAGTGGCCTTAGCCATGCATGGGCACTCAAACTACATGTAGTTATTACGTCAAGTATATATTTTTGTAAGAGTTTCAATTTAAACAGAAAATTGAATTAAAAAAAGGAGATGATACAGACTGTTATTCATCATTGAAGGCATAGAGTCTTTCAAATCCTTTGATTGTCTGATATTAACAAGACTTTTTGGGTAGAGTCATTTTGTTGTATTTATCTATCTTCGAACAAAAAAGAGTTTTAAATTGGACTTTTTGGGTACAGTCATTTTGTTGTATTTATCTATCTTTGAACAAAAAAGAGTTTTAAATTGGATGAATTTTAACTATATTTAATCAATCATCTAACTGAATGACAATGCATTGTCAATTGTGGTTAGTGATTCAGTTGATAAGATTGTAGATGATTATATGAACCAGTTATTGCCTGCCCAGTCACCTTATCAAATATCTCTTACTCTGAGATTAGATATGTGTAACAATGGACACTAAAGCAATAATAATGGGATAGCAATCATCAAATGTGGCAGTCTGATGCATGTCTGAAAAAAATAAAATTTCATGAAAAAAAATTAAAACTCTTTCAGTATTTTCAGTACTTTGATTATATATTGTTTTTCTTGTATCAGGGACACGGCAGGTCAGGAGAGGTTCCGAACCATCACCACCGCATATTACAGAGGTGCTATGGTAAGGGACAGAGAACTGAATAAATGTGCACTTTAAAGTAACATTGAAATTTTCAAACTGTTACAATTGGTTGGTTTGGTTTGGTAATAGCAAATTTGATATTTTCTGAACAATATACAGCTATTGTAAGGGACGGAGAACTGAATAAATGTGCACTTTAAGAGTAACATTGAAATTGTCAAACTATTTGATTGGTTTGGTAAGAGCAAATTTGGTATTTTCTGAACAATATACATGTGCCGATCTAGGGTTCAAGGGTCTGCCGTGAAAATTCAAACTTCTTAAATTCATATAGTAAAGCTACCGAAAAAAGGCCTCATGCAGACCACTCCTGGCAAACTCAGTTATCCCCCTTTGAAATATTTCTGGATCTGCGCATTTTGTGTCATAACTACTAAATAGTACAGAAGAATTATGGTAGAGAATGAAAAGCCAAATTACATGTAATTTGAAAGAGTTTCATTGCAATTGTGGCACAGAATTAGATTGTTTATACCAAACTTAATGCGATATCATCTGGACAGTCTATACATGCACATTTAGTTTCTCGGACATGAACACCAGCAATTAGCTCATTTCATAATCTCCAATATTGTGCATGCATGATAAAACAGTGATCCAATTATAAGATTTGAAATTTCTGTCCTTAACATCAACCAAGTTATTCTAATTAGCTGTATGTATTAATGAAATCAATGAATTTGCAGCAAAATGACATATTTTTGTACTGTTAATTAAATAGAAATAAACCGTTATAATCATGATCATAAAGGAGAGATTTACTGTATTGTAAGAATAAAAGTGATTTTTATTGAAATTTAAGAAATTTTTCTCTTTGGCAAAAGAGTATTTCCATTTTACTTAATTTATTTCTTTGCAGGGAATCATGTTGGTGTACGACATCACAAATGAGAAATCTTTTGAAAATATCCGCAACTGGATTCGCAATATTGAAGAAGTAAGCTATAGTATTACCAGTACTATTATTGTTGAACTTAATTGTTTAATTTCGTTTGGTGACATATGATAACCATTATTTCTGTATCAGTTTTTGCCCTGTGAAAAAAAAAAAAAAACATTCGCAGCAAAATATTTCAATTACCACTTAGATACTTAAGAGGTTTAAACATGTTTAAAAAAGAATCTAACATTTCTATTCTATTTATATTGCTACTGTAAAAGTGGTTATTTATGCGTGGTTACACGGTAATCTTAAAACCTCTTCAAAACTCATGTGTGGTGAATCATGCATCTGCATATTTAATACCCACACATTTTGTTTGACTCCAAAAAATTGTGTACTGTACCACCAATGTAAATAACCACTTTAGTTTAACAGTATATTATATTTTTCCAACGTGTTTTGGCTGAACAAATGAGATAACCTTTCAAAACATTGGACTGTGCTCTTGTAAAATCAGTGTGTCTTTTTGTCGTTTCTCTTTGTCCTGAAGTTTGACTTCATTTGATCTTTGTTTTGTAGCATGCCTCCCAGGATGTTGACAAAATGATCCTCGGCAACAAGTGTGATATGAATGACAAGAGGGTCGTCTCCAAGGAGAAGGGCGAGGCAGTAAGTGCACAGTTATGTCCATGTTTATAACTTTGAATAGAAAATGGAATTAATTGTAAAAAAAAATAATTAAAAAAACGTGCAGCTTTGGTATTGATATCAGTAAAATGAGTAGACCAGACCTTCACAAATCAGGCAAATTTTAAATAGGAACCAATTTCTTTCCGAATAAAGTAAAAAATATTAAGAATTGGAGATCTGAAATATTTTGTTGGGAATGGACGTTCAGGGTTCAGAAGTCAATAGGCTCCACTGCGGGGTAATAGATGTATTTTTTGGTAATCTGGTATTGTATTGGATTAAGTGTATGCTTTCTCCTGTTATGATTCAAAATGATAATGCCCCTGCATTTTACTGGATGCATTTTTGATACTTTGAAATAAAACATGATAATAAGATATAATTTTGTCAGTGATGATTTTACAAGTATTGAACATTAAACAACTTTCGAATAAATATAGTTAATTATGTTAGATTTAGTATTAACAAGTTTGATACGTGAGAGAAAAGATGATATTGAGATGATCTTTGACGTTCTTTGTAGTTGGCAATAGAACATGGGATAAAGTTCATGGAAACGAGTGCTAAGGCTAGCATCAACGTAGAAGACGCCTTCTTTACCCTCGCCAGAGACATCAAGGCAAAAATGGACAGAAAACTGGTATGTGATTTCTGTCGACATATTTTAAAGCCTTGACAATTTTATATCCAAATAGCATTTTAAAAAACAGACAGTCTGTAGCCTATTGCAATTGACAATATTATAACATTTAAAAATGACACTAAGGCAAAGATGGATTGAAAATCAGGGGGTATTTTTGTATAATGTGGGCATGCATGTAAATGCAATAAACTTCAGACTAAGTGGGTACTGGAATGCCGAAAAGTCAAGGCTTTAAATTATTACTTTAAAAACTTGACTCATCTGCCTCCGAATTATTATAAAGTTATTATGATAACTATTTAGCCTCCAAATAGCAACATAAGAACCTAACGTAGTCCTTAGTTTATTGCTGTTGACATTAATGATAAGGGGATTTGGCTACCAAGATATGATACAGTATCAGTTAAATTAAATTGATGAGATCGTAATTAAGATTCCACTTCCCTGAACTGCAATTTAAATTCATGCCACTCAGAACTTTCAATACTTTGATTTTTTTCCATTTCAGGAGTCCTCAAATGCACAGGCAAAAAATGCAGGTGGAATCACACCAGGCAAAACACAGGCCAAGAAATCGGGATGGAGGTGTACAATATTGTGATGTCAACTGGTTTTGTGATAGTTTTACAAATAGTAATACTGATATTTTATTGGCTGTTGGGTCAGATGTGTCACGAGGGATGCTATTGGTCAATTTTAAATACATGTGATATTGCACCCAGCCATTCAGAGGGTACAACTGTTAGGAAGAAGGAAGAACTTGTGACATGCATGATTCGACAATAATTAAAATGTGCTGTATAATTTTGCTTATTCATCCGAGGGAGAGAGATAGAGAGATAATGAGAGAGTGAGAGAGAGAGAGATTGGCCAATACCTTGTTTATATTTTGTATTTTTATGAACTTGCATATTGTGTGCATCCTTTGGACATACTGAGTGCCTGATGTACAGTGTTTTGTTAATTGTAATTGATTTTGATATTAATTAACCCACATTGTACCCGCTGAATCAACCATTCAGTTAGAAAAAAAAAAACCACATTGTTTGTTTGTGTACAGTGCTTAAAATTTGTACAGTGAGTAGAGATATTTGTTTGTTGCAGAGAATGAAGACATTTAAGGCAAATTACTTACAAAACCTCTAGAACCTTTCAAAATGACTTGTGTGATTTTAGAAAAAAATCACTTCTTACTAATGAGATTAATTTTTTCTGATATATCCACCAAATTTATGAAATCTCACATTGATAGAAAATTCACCTGTTTTACTTTTGTTGGATCTGGAAAGAGAAAGAAATGGATGGTGGGGAAACGATTGAAAAAAGGAGAGTTTGTCTCAAATGGTTTTTCCTCTAATTGACTGCATTTTCGCAGACCAAAACCTTAATTTTCACATGCCCCCATGATATAGGTTATTGTACATCTTATAACTGCAGAACTCGCATATAGGTTATTAAGTGAAAGATTTTTCAGGGGATGATTGGAAAGGTTTTTTGTTAAGGGAGGGGGGGGGATAAAAGGACTTTAATTTTTTAATTTCCTCTATTAATGCCAATACTACTGTACATTATCCCAGCTGTTTTTTTAATAATTGTAAAGATTTTTCCTTTTTTAAATAAAACACTAAATAATGATCAGATGCTGATATTATTTGTCACTGTCAAATTATAAACATGGAATTTAGAACGTAATACTGTTTTGTATGCATTATTTTGTGGAAATTGCTTCTGATCAAGTTTGTACTTTAATTTAAAATTATACAGGTTCCATGTTATAATGGTTGATGCATTACATTGATAATATGCTATATTAATATATATATACAATATATAAATAAATATATGGGGTACATGTTCAATGTAAATAATTTAAAAAAATGAAAATTTTACCGGGAAGAAGAATGAATGTCATAATTGAGACACATACCCGGTAGAGAAATCTTTAAATTCGGGCACTTTTTCATCATTACAAGCACGTCACATTTTAATACAAAAGTGTTAGTGACTTTTCGCTTTAATAAATGTGAATTATTTACCAAGTTAAAACAGTTTAATGTACTGACGATTTGTTTTTGATGTACAGAATTCAGCAAGTGTTTTTCCCCTACATGCAGTCATGTGAAGTAGGAGGTCAACAAGATCTGTTATCATAATTACTGGTTATATAAAGCTATTATAAAAATATGAATTGAAAAACAGTTTAATAAATGCCTCCTATATCATTGCAAATTATTGGTCCTTATTATATAAATAGCAGATTTTTGTGATGACAAAGAGGAACTTACAACTCTTGCATAATTTACACTAAAGATGGATTGTCAGTGTACAAGTTTATACACAGGCATAAGTCCCAGCTTGAAATAAATTCACATTAAAGTTGCCATGTCAAGATTGCATTAGCAGATTTTATGCACCATGCAGTTAGAATTCATAAAAATTAACACGAGGTGGGGGGATTGCATTATTAATTGTGCATTTGTAAATTAAAAGGATATATTTTTACAATGCGAGTTTGATTTAGAAAAAAAATATGACTAAATTTCACAAGCATTTGAAAGTCATGGAATATGTATCTGGTTTTTGCCCATGTGAAATTTATACAATTAAGGCAAAAATGGCTGTGTATATGGAATATTTGCTTGACATTTTACCCTAACCTTACCCTGTATTTCTTAAAATATATGTACATCTATTACACTTGTTAAGAGAAAAGTTAAAAGGCCTCATCAACAGATGTCTTTTTGTTGGCGATTGTCAAGTTCTCTGTTTTTATTAATTTTTTTTTTTTGTTCAAATAGAGACAATAAAGCTTATGGTAATGACGAAAAACTGCTTTTTGGTTTTTTTTTTCTAAAATTGTAATATTTAAAGAGTAATGAGTAATTTTTTTAGTTTATGAGTACACGTGATCATTACACTCGGGGCATGATCAAATCCAATAAAGCTATTTTCGGCTTTGTAATTGATCTATTAAATATTAAATTATTGATTTTTTCAATAGTATACTGTAAATTCCTTATTTTACGCGAGTACTTAATTCCGAAATTCCGCTGTTTTGTATCAAATCGTGAAAATATAAAATCGCGAGCACCAACTTTTTGTTATGACTTTCTATAGTTCAAAACTGGATGGAAAATAAAAGCGTGTTTTAAAAATCCGCGATGGTTGCATTTCGCTATTTTACGTGGTTTACAATTCCTCGCGTTTAATTAGGAATCTACAGTATGTCATTTGACACGTATCATGTGTGTTGGAGACGACTTAAAAGAATGTGTGTCATCAATGAACTTATATTATTCAACTACACATTGCAAATTGATTTTTAGTACATGTATTAATATCACAGACAAAAACACTGGAAAACATAGAATTATACTGGTATATCAAAATGAACTCTTGCTAATGAAGATCACCTTGATATATAGACTTGCTGTAGTCTATAATGTTTTAGTGTTTTATATTGCATGGAAATTTCACTGCTGCATATGTTTCAGAAATTTAAATTCCTACCCTCTGACATTCTCAATGTTTTAGTGTTTTTATATTTCTTGAAAATTTCACTGCATGTGCTTCAGAAAAGTCTTGCTCTCAGCCATTCTCCAAGTTTCAGTGTTTTTATATTTCTCTCAAATTTGATGGTTTTAAAGAGAGCAATAAAATTTTTGAACTGCAATTGAGCAAATTATACCCTTGAACATTCCAATGATCTATTAACAGGAATATCTTTCATGGGTACAAATATTTAGAAAAGTATAAAAATTAATGCTGTTGAAATTCCAACATCACTTAACTCCAAATTTGTCAGAAAAAAAGCTTTTAGGCATTTGTGAAAAAGCTAAGCCGCCAAAGATGACCTTATTTCAGCAAATGTAGTTTTTTTTTTTAAAGCAGTTGACCTTCTTCTCTAGAAATTGACTTTGGCCTTTAATTATTGATTGCAATGTTAACTGGTTAAAAAAAATGAATTATACATAATGTGAAGAGTAAATGTATTTTGAAAAAGCCAGTTTTATACACGGTATATGCATTTTAAGTTTTAAATTAGACCCTTGAGACAAAAAGTTGAAAGATTATTAATTTTTTTATTAAAGAAACAATACAATTATACATACATTCTTGTATTTAATAATTACTACATTAAATTATTCATTATAAAATGGAAATAAATTAATCAAATACATCATCAAACTTAACCAAAAAAAGAATTACTTGTTTTTAACAGTCGATCTACCAATTCCAATTAAATTGTACATGTAATATTCTTTCTATATTATTTTCGATTTTCAATATTTAATGTTTTATAATTAGAGTATATCATATGTACAATCTTCACATATTTTTCACATATTTTCATGCAAGAATATGACTTGCACAATTTGTACATTAAGAAATGCAGCATACATTAAAATGAAAACACATTTTGCTTCACTTAAACCTATATTTCATATCGATGAACATCATTAAAATTTACATGTGTATAAAAAAAATAGTTACATAAAAGTACTGTATATCACAAGAACTCATTGTAAATACATTATTATTTTATACATCATATGTATGTATAAACATCATGCACACATAATGGTTTTTTTTTCTTGCTACAGTGTACATGGCTTTCCCTAACTGCAGGTCTGTAGCTCCTGGTCTGAAAAAAAAAATTTGGATGGACGACCTGGGAAAGCAATTATTAACTGACAGCTCAGCCGTATGAAGTGAAAACTGGAGTCCGTCAGGAATGTCTAATCAATTTTTTTTCAGACCAGAAGCAAAGTATACAGACCTGTTTTTGACAAGTTATTGTTTTTTTGCAATGCCATTTATTCTTTTCCAAAACATTTTCACATATATGCGATATAGACTTTGAAAAAGATCATATTCATGCAAGTACAACTTTGGACAAAATTTTTTGAGAATAGCTTTGTAATTGCACTGCAAAAGGAAGGATTTCTTCATCACAGTGCAGTTTTAAAATCAATATAACATTTTGCTGTGCACATTTAATTTATAAATGAAAATCATGATTTAAGGACGTATGAGACATTCCAGTCTTAATGTTTAGCAGTGTGGCGCAATTATATAGGATTATGTGTCAGCTACCAAATCACGAGTCCTGAGTGCAAATCCCGCTGGGGCCTAGATTTACATTTTTAACCGTAAGAATAATTTAAATTTTCAAATTATATTTCAATTAGGTTAAATATTGTAAAATTTCAAAATGTTAAAACTGTGATCAAATTTTAAAATATGATCTTCTCTCAACAACATTAATAATATATATATATGTATCAAGGTTTCAAAAAACCACATTAATTGATTCACATTCAAATTTATAAGTTATTTTGATGAAAAAACTGTACCATGCCAATTTAAAATACAGGAATGTTTGACATCTTCAATTTTCTCTTCTGGAATAAGGTAGAAATTTTATCAGTTAGATATATACAGACTCTGTGGTACCCAATATATATGTTAATATTAAGCAATGTGGTAAGGTGTATTTTTTGGATATTACCAATTGTAAGATAATTATTTTATTTTAACATCTGAATGAGACCTGTGGTTTTTTTGGTTTTTTTTTCAAGCTAGTGCAATATATGGAAATTTGTGTTCCCAAATTTGAAGTACAGAAAATATGTTATTGGTTATTTTTCTTGGAAATTATTTAATTTTTATTCTAAATTTAATGTTGTTTCAGAATTATGGTAAGACTTCCAAAAGAGAACATGTTTAATAAGCCCCACAGATTATTTCTATAACCTTGGTCAAGGATAATTAAAAATGGTAGTATTAAATCTAAAACATCAAGCAAAAGGACCCAATTATTTGCAAAATGTGCCAATTTTGTCATTCTAAATCTGTCAAGGAAAAAAAAAGTTCAAAAAACAACCTTCAATAATTCAAATGTAAAATTAAAAACAGTGAGCAAATAAGTAAACCACAAAATTAATTAAAATGATATGCTTGTTAATAACATTTCAATCCAGTCTGATCCATACAGAGAACACTGCGATTTTTACATGGCTCAGCAGGCACATTTGGATCCAGCTGCATTGGCTGTGGAGCTCTTATCTGGAGGCAACTGGAAGCTACCTCCGGAACTGTCCGGATTTTGAGAAGAAGATGACTGATCCAGGTCAATGGAGTATAGTCCGCTGTTTGGAGACGACTCGTACAACTTCACAAGCTGTTGCGCCACCTGCAGGAATGCCTCTTCTACTCCTAATCATCAAAAATGGGAAGAATTTTTTTTTTAGTAAACTTGGTTTCAACCATGAATCACCAAAGGCTTACTCTAAAGCTACTCAACAAAAAAAGGGAGAAAAAACTACTAAGGTTTCAATCACTGATGGTCAAATGTGCTTCTTCTAATTCAACTCTTCAGAAGATATTGTTGAAACCCAGGGATTTTTATCTGTTACACTGCTTTCAAGTGTAACTGATAGAAAACCTGAGGGTTCCGACTTTGTTCAAAAGAGAGAAGAGGAAAATTTTTCTTCTGATCGAATTTCATTATTTTATGACACATTTTATTGCTGGTCCAACTCTCACCCAAGCAGCTCAAAAGACTATGAAAGCTGTATCATTTATTCCTAATCTAAATGTTTTTGTGAGGCTAAATATAAAGTGTTTCACCAATTGTAAGCAGATACCAGAAAATAATGCCAGAAGATCTGAGAAACTTTCAGGAATGTCAATACAATTAAAATATTCTCTACTTACTTTTCTATTCTGTGTATATATAGAGAACATGCACCCAGACAAAGATAAAGTGTCCTTACCTACGTTTTTGAGAGCAGAGGTCTCGTGAAACAGAGCCCCTATAGAATCAGCGTATTCCTGAGCGTCCTTGACATTGACCTCTCGACTCTCTTCAAGGTCATTCTTATTACCCACAAGGCACATCACTACGAAATGTAAAGTAATATGTAAATGGTAAAGTGACATTTGTACGACCCTCAGAGCTAACTGTACAAAAATTGTACTTAAAAGTACTTTAAAAGTATTAGCAAATTATAGCATCAACCTTTGGTTGATAATTATGCATGTATTAGCAGACTGTGGCACTGATAAGTTTATAATGTTTGTGCTCATATTTATGTGTTTTTCCAGATTGTATTAATTAAAAGTGCTCAAATTTATTACATGACTGTAAATACATATATACATATCTATGTAGTAGCTAATACTGAATGCTAAAAGTTTTTACTTACCAATAGGTGTATCAACATTCTTTTTCAGTTCTGAAAAAGAAGTAGTCAACAGTTATAACTATAAACAACTGTCATAACTATTTTATGATGTCACCCTCTCTCTTATTTATTGTGAAAAAGATGCAACTGTAAAGCAAAACCGAGGTAATAAATAGCTGTTTTGATCAATTGATGCAGTTCTAAAACAACTTTGACCAAGACACATGCACATGCAGTGTTAGATTCATTTGATGCAGCTTTTTTGAATTTTTGAAATTGAGACTTTAATTTGTAAATCTTTTTTAAAGTTTGAATCTCTATTACAATTTGCCAATATTTGCTGCATATTAGCTGTATGTATCACTTTACTTTTAATACATGCACCCTGTTTTTACATGAATCAAACATAATACATGTGCTAGTAAATAGATAAACAACTTCTAAACTATCACTGTATGAAAATCTGCAGTAAATGGTAAGTAAAGATGCAATGATAAACAGTATAATAAAAAAAGATCCTTCATTTATAAAGTTTTTGTTCATTATACTGGTAACTTAGATTCTTTTTTTGTTGAAAAATGAGAGATATTGAGATATAACTTCCTTGTAACCCATTCAAAAGTTTCTTTCAAGTCAGTTTTGCCTAGTACACTGTACATTGTATTTAATTATATATAGACTTGAAACCAACTGACAATAGACTGATTATATTCCATCACAACTGGTATACAATTGTATCACAAAAGAGTGCCATGCAGAGAGAGAGAGAGAGAGAGAGAGAGAGAGAGAGAGAGAGAGAGAGAGAGAGAGAGAGAGAGAGAGAGAGAGAAAGAGAGAGAGAGAGAGAGATTCTCCTTCGATGTCAAACCTACCGCTGACCCAGTCTTTGATGTCATAGAAACTGTCCTCTGAAGTGATGTCATAAACCAGCATGGCTGCATTGGCCTTTCTGTAGTACATGGGTGCCTTAAATGAAAAAAAAAAGAAGAGCATAATACAGATAAAAAAAAGTTTGTAAAACTGAAGAATGACATTTAATCAACCAACCTAATAAATTCATTATTTGTAGCAAACCATTGTGAGTTAATAGTCATGTCCATAATTGGATTTCTAAATGGGACTCTCCTTTCTTTTTTTCCGGTGGAAGGGGTGAAAATTAATTGGGTTAATATTTTGGCCAATATTTCTTGAACGGCAAATGTAAGTACATGTACTTGTAGTACCTATGTTCTTTTTACATCATTCCTATTTATAAGCAATTGGTCAATATGCCGTTTACTTACCATTGACCTGAACCTTTCTTGACCTGCAGTATCCCACACTTGCAGCTTCATTCTGTAGTTATTTAGGGTTCTGAAAATAATAAATTTTTAAAGTAAAAGTTTCAAGGATAGGTTAAAGTCAAAAACTTGCCAATAGAAAAAAGTAGTCACTTACATGTTCAAATTAACACATGAAAGAACTTGTAATTACATGTATTGTAACATGTTGGAGCAATTCAAGGTAAATTTTGTTTTAAATATTCTGCTGTTCAAAATATAATCATTTGAGAGCAATTTTTGAAATAGATTTATATACATGTTTTCAAAGAGAATTTATTTTTTAAAATGTCAAAAATCTTTTAGGCTATCTTTTGTTTTAGTAATAAGTCTTCAACAATGTTAAAACTCTAATTCATCAAAAAATGTACATCATACAAAAACAGCGCACTATTTCAAATTTCAGAAATATTTCTTTTAATATATGTGAGTATGAAAGAAGTTGGTAGAGTTTCTTTTAATATTTGCCCTAAAATTCAAAAGTTGTTTAAATCTTATGAAAATATACATATATCGATCATCTTGAATGTGTGTGTATAAAATGCCAAGTTATAATGAACAGAACACTTTTATCTTGTTTCAAAATATAACTATGAGTTATGACTCCAATATTTTGACATTTTTTTAAGATTTAGTCAAAAATGATGAAAAATGGCACATTTTCTTAAAGTTTTTTAAAGAGGAAAATGCGTCTGCAGCCACCGCCATTACAACAAAATTTTATATGATATCACATGATAAACTTATAATGTGAGTATATTGGGGGTGACAGCTGCAGACATATTTTTCTACTTAAAAAAACCAAACACTGAGGAATTGGTGTCTTCTACTCACTTTTATGAAAATTGTGGGAAAAATGCACTGTATAAACAAGAGTAATTGTAAAAGTCTAATCAGGTAACTCTTTATAGATTCTTGTTTATGGGTATTTTTGTGCCAAAAAATGTTACATTGATTTAAGGAATGAATTCAATATTTATTTGTTTTATACGATATAAAATGGTTTGGGGCAGTTTATGCTTTATAAACCACGAAGCGGTTTATAAAAAAGTGTAAACTGTTTCAAACCATTTTATATCGTATAAAACTAATAAATAATGAATTCATTGCTTATAATTTCATTTTTTTACTCTTCACTGTAAATAAAAACGGTCATTTGACCTTTAAAATGACGTAAATTAAACAAAATTCAAACGTAACGTCAGGCGTATTGAAATGTTTTTGACGTTAGTCTTACTATGAAGTAGGCAACATTCTTTATACGATATAAAATAATTTTTTTAGCCGATCAGAAAGCCGCAGTGTTACAACCAGAATTAAATTATTTCAATTTCTTGTGATATATTAAATAATTGCTCTAAAACAGGGCAAATTATGACTGAAACGTACTGTATCTAGTTCTTCAATGTTGTACCTTTCAAACTGCATGATCTGTTATGCATTTACCAGTTATTGTAATTGTGTTAGTGCCAATAAAATATTTGGATTAATTGATATGAAACAAAATCACTTGACTAGAATGTACTTTTAGACGATGCAATACTCACAGTTTGTATGTAAAAAATGAGGCACCAATAGTTGGACTGACTGCCTTACTGAACATTCCACCGACATAGCGAATAACAACACTGGTTTTTCCAACCGCTGTAATAACAGATTTAAATTTTAATCTTTTTACATACAGAAATATACATGCATGAGTAAAAAAAAACATAAATCATGCATAAAAAACTGGAGAGAGAGAGAGAGAGAGAGAGAGAGAGAGAGAGAGAGAGAGAGAGAGAGAGAGAGAGAGTTTTGATGTAAGGGTGCCTTCTATTACAATTTTCACTCAAATAAACATTTCTTTTTTGATTAATTTCCTTCATTTAACCACAGGGGCTTGGTTGTTAGATAGTGAATTTCCTAATTATTTGTTCCCGAAGAAAAAATTGATTAAAATTGGTAATCTAATGTGTATTGCAATGAATAAATTCACTGAAACCCGCCGTTTCACTCATGTTAAAAAAGTGTATTCAATGTACATTAAAAAAAGTAAAGGGACGTACGACACTCGCCATCTTGATTTATAGGGGGTCCTCGTTTCAAGCTATGTTTTAAACAAGTTCTTCCATTTCTCCAACGATTTCTGACGAGATCTAGGTTGGAAAATATTCAAATGACTTATTCCTATCGTCTGACTACATCTGTATGCTGCATTATAAACACATCATTCCGAAATGTACTAGATACTTGCCAAACTTATCGAAAGCAACGGAAGTTTACTTTTGAGTGACGTAAATTCTCTATATAATCACTGAGATGTTCCGACAATATATGATAAATCGAGAGAGAGCAAAAATTCCGCGAAAAGATGTTCCTCTTGGTTTATCCAATGCTTTCGGATCTCCTCAGTGATTACATGGAGAGTTTGCATCAACTTCCGTTGCTTTCGATAAGTTTGGCGAGTATCTAGTACATTTCGGAACGATGTGATTATTATGCAGCATACAGATGTAGTCAGACGATAGGAATAAGTCATTTTAACATTTTCCAACCTAGATCTCGTCAGAAATCGTTGGAGAAATGGAAGAAGTTGTTTAAAACATAGCTTGAAACGAGGACCCCCTATAAATCCAAGATGGCGAGTGTCGTCCCTTTACTTTTTTTAATGTACACTGAATACACTTTTTTAACATGAGTGAAACGGGGGGTTTCAGTGAATTTATTTATTGCAATTTACAGAAATACACATAAGATTACCAATTTTAATCAATTTTTTCCTCGGGAACAAATAATTAGGAAATTCACTATCCAACAACCAAGCCCCTGTGCATTTAACTACGCATCAAACGTTTGTTTTAGCCACAAACCTTGAGATCCAAGAACTACAACTTTTGCTTCAATAGACTTCATGTTTCATCTGATCATTTCATCCTCAAAGTGTAGTTAGATAAACAATACACAACTCTGTGTATTTTTAGCTTTGTTGATTAGCCAAAATATTAGGCGTTTACTTGTTTAAATGTCAACATAACCGTGATAACGGAAATGAAAGTGCATCCTCCATTTTGATATCACGTGACTCGCTTAACATCTAGCCGCCCATACAACATGTACAACATGTATCAAAGTGTTAAATTAGTAAGGAATTTAACATTAGTAGTAGTTATTTGATTTCTTTATTGCTGTTTTATATATTTATTTGTGGGCTTCGTAATGTTGATGAAAAAAGGGTAATTCAGTTTCGTATTTAATTGAACTTCCGGTAGGTTCCTGAGGGAAAATCCGTCGGCATGTCGGAAGAAATAGAGAAAGCACAGCAAGCTAAACCTGGAGGAGATACCATCTTTGGAAAAATTGCGCGCAAGGAAATTCCTTGCGAATTTATTTACGAAGATGATCAGGTACTTCATGTAAACAATTCAACAAGTGACACCGTGGCGAAACGAAACTTGATACATTGCTTGTATTAAACAGTTAAACAGTTAAAGTACTAGTCAGTAGTGTATATTTAATTTGCATGCAACGAAACAGTTGTCTGTGACATGCACATATCTGCAACAGTTTAAACCACAGGGACAGTTTTATGGGTCTTTATAGTACATGCAGTTGTTGTGCAGAACAAAACAAATTAGAGTCAGTATTTGAGTCAAATTGAAATATTCATACATCCCCCCCCCCCCCCAAAAAAAAAAAATAAAAACAAAATATATATATATATGTGGTAAATTTCACATAGCTTCCAGAATATGTGTGTATAGTTTGCTTTTTGCCCCAGTAAGGTTTTAATTATCTACAGTTGTTTATAAATCTTGATGGTGTCGGACGGTCCAATATTTTTTTTATTATAACCTACAGGCTAGCATTCCATCGTGTCTCTGTATAGATTAAATATAGTTGATATTGTGTTGGGTGACTATACCTAGTGTCTCAATACCAAGAATAGAAGTAAAAATGCAACATTTTTTCCACAGAAAAAAACTGTACAAATTTTAAATTCCCATATTTTTTTTGTTCTCCACAGTGATGTGAATTTAAAAAAAAACCCTGGTGCATTATTTATCCATACTACAAATGCATATAAATGTAATGGTTAAAATGTACACTGCGTCTGTTTCAGTGTGTGGCTTTCAATGACCTCAGTCCACAAGCTCCTGTGCACTTCTTGGTGATTCCAAAGAAACCAATCTCCCGATTATCCGAGGCAGAGGATGCTGATGAACAGGTAAAAATTGCTCTATAGAATCTCATTAGCAATTCAGTAATCAGTCTAGATAAACTCATTGACAACTCATGATTAATATACCTGCAAAATATTTGCTTCCTGTTTTCAAAACACTCTCTGTTGGTGATTGGTCAAATTCTTTTAAAATGGAATAGTCCTAGACTTTTGGTCCCAATTTTATTTGAATCGTATCTATATTAATGTATTTATGAGAAGTGCACTAAGTTTTGTATGTACATTTCCTTTCCTTTATAATTTGAGACATCCAATACTATTGCAGCTCCTGGGTCACTTGGTATTAGCAGCCAAGAAGGTTGCTAAGCAACAGGGGTTGAATGAGGGCTACCGATTGGTCATCAATGATGGGCCAATGGGAGGACAGTCGGTGTACCACATACACATACACGTGATGAGTGGGCGACAGATGGGCTGGCCCCCGGGATAATTACCCATAATGCCTGTGTACCCATGTTCCTGACTGTAAATACTATTTACATATTGCAGACATTTGAGGACCGTGGATTGTTCAATGTAAAATTTTGATGCAAAGCTTACAGTATAATAACTGGTTTCTTCAGTAAAAGTGTAAAAAACAATTTTAGTTTGCTTTGTTTTCTTTGTCTCTTGATTGTTCTTAGCATGTGGCTAGTTATGTAATGTATGGTGGTTCTAATGTTAAATGTTAGCATGCACGGAGCACAAACTTGTCAGACAGTACAAGCATAGATCTTTTCTCTTTAAGCACATTATGCCAAGTAAACTACATGTATAGACCCAAGAAATCAGTGGGATGATTACAAATTTGCATGCACCTGGTAATGTGACTTACAGTCTTAAATGAGCAAAATGCTACTTACATGTCAATTTTGAACCGATATACAGTTGTTGAATTAAGTTGTAATGTGTGATTATTTGTCAACCGAAAACAATACAATGATTTTTTTCTATTGTTCATGTGGGTAAGAAGGTAGCAAGCATTGCATAATGTTTTTCGTTCACTTTCATGGACAGTTAGTTTAAAACACCAAATAAGGCATTCATTGTTATCAATAGATAAGAATAATTTCCTGATCTAGCAAAACTTAAATAAATACATTGAGAACACGGACTGACAGTTTCTATGCAAAAAAACAACATCTTTATTTACCTTCACTTTATATGGATAGCTTGGTCAGAGATATAAATAACATTATTAATGTCTCTGGCTTGGTATAGAGATTCAAAGAGAGATATAAATAGAAATTACCTAACATAGATCAAGGCATTTGATTGAATGCTTTTTGCGGTATAAATTTTTTTCTAGCTTGCTTCGATATTTAAATTTGTTGCAAATTTTGATTATTATCTCAAATTGACTGATAATTATGGGACATGACATTTGAGAACACTAGCGATTTAAAGCCTACACTTATTTCAACTGAAATTTAAAAAGCAAGACTAGGCAATTAGAATGTGGGTTTCGTTCTGAAGTAGTCCATATTTCTTCAGCCAACATGAAGCAAAAGGAAAACTTTTGAGAAATACCTCAACTGAATGTTTTTAAAGTAAGTATGTTTTTTATAACCTTATACAATTTGTTTATACATGTATATACAATGTACATGAATTAAAAGAAATCGATATTCTTATATTTTGCAATTTTAACTTCTTAATCAGTAATTGAGGAAAACATTTAAATTACTCTTGCGGTTTTTTTTTCATTATTCGAAATACTTTCACTGAGTTGTTATGCCACATTTCTTTATTTAATTATAAAAAAGACACAAATATGATAGAACCATTTTAACAAGACCTTCGACTTTCGGTAGGATGTACACTGGCGTCGGATGCAAATTGAAAGTGGGGGGGGGGGGGGTGGGGGGGGGCTACACAGATCCTCAGAAATATTGAGAGAAAAAAACCTAATTCCCAAAACATAAAATCTTTCCGGCCATAACATTTTTCCCCCAAATCGTGGAATTCCTAATCTGTGTGTGTGTGTGTGTGTGTGGGGGGGGGGGGGGGGGGTATACCTATACTTCCAATAAAAAAAATCTTACCTACCATATTTTCTTTTTTCCAAATATAACGAAATTCCTAATCCGTTGGGTGGGGGGGGGGGGGCTACTATGCCTTTGACTCCAACTTCTCATTCTTTCAAACGTACATTACGAAACAATAATGTTTCCTGCAAAAATGGGGGGGGGGGGGTGCTGAACCCTCTATTCTGCTATGTGCCTAATGGTTAGGTGTGGGGGGGGGGGGGGGGCTAAGCCCCCCCTAGCCCCCCTCCCCGGTTCCGATGATGTAGAACCTTGTTCAAGTGAAATATACACAGATTGCGTCATCACAGTTAGATCTATGTACTCTAAGAGATTCGGGAGTGACGTCCGTCAAAATTTTCAGTCTCGACGAATCTCGCTGAGATTATCAGTCGATAACAATGATGAACAACCAAAAACGACAAGTTAAGGACGGAACGAAATCGAAAAAAAAAATTTGAATGTTTTAAATGACAAAAATAAACAAATGTCATTTTTTTTCTCCGAGCTGGTTGAATTTTAACAGGGCTGACAACTTATACGAGCTGTCAGCCCTGAGTGTCTAGCTAGTTTCTTTGACGAGTTTAAAACACTGCCGATGGGCCACATTGCTTACCCAGCGACGAATTTATACAGATGTATTTCACTGAGTGTAATCAAGCGAATATTTTGTTTGAAGCCATATATAGCTTAACAAACAGAGAAACGCGATATTTCATTGGACGATCCATTTTTAGTCTACCGTAAAGAAAATTAAATGTTATATCGACCTCCAAGGTCACCCGCAGGTGAATATAACGTTCTGGTTTTTTTTCTAGAAAGTTGGTTATATATGAGTCAATCAAAGAGCTAGGAATTAATCAAACATACACTAACAATTCATCATACATTGATATCAAAATAACATGCGCCTCATATATTGTTCTAAACACTAGTTTTGGGTCAATTACAAATATTGCAGAAAATTATTTTTTACTCTATTTAAATACGTATCTATTAAAAAAGTTTGAACTCAATTGTGCACCATGCACAGATCCAGAAATTTCCCAAGGGAGTGGGTTGGGGGGGACGGTGGAGGCCCAGTTTGGTAACTTTTCAATGTGAACTAAACAAGTTTTAATTTTTCAGGGAAGGGGGGTAATTTCCGGACTTACCCGACTCGCGCCTGAGCACACATCTCATATACCAATCAAAAAATTAAAAGCTTGTTTTATAATTATTTCAGTATAATAATGGCCTCCACCGAAGGACAAGACGCCGTTCTCTGCCGGATGTGTCCCAATACTGTAGAACACCATTGCAACCTTTGTCATCTTGACCTTTGCACCCCATGCATCCCGAAGCACCTTGCGGACAAGACCAAGAAACACGAAATTGTCGAGTCTATCAACAGAAAAGAAGGACTTATTTTTTCTGAATGCAAATCCCACAAGCAAAAGCTTTGCGAAATGTTCTGCAATGATTGCAATGAACCAACCTGTGCTTTGTGCATAACAACTACACACAAAAAGCACGACATTACCGACATTGGTAAAACTATCGAGAACATAAAGCAAAATATCAGCAATGATTTGACCGAATTAGAAAATACTATTTCTCCGAAATATAAAAATGTCACAGCAAATGTATCCTCTGCAGATTTTGATCAGGTTCTTTCTGACATACAGCACCATGAAGATAAAATCTGCAAGATCGTGCGTGACATAGGAAGCCAAATGCGAGAAGAAGTTTCCAAACAAAAACAAAAATCTGAACAGAAGAACAAAGAAATCCAGTGTTTGGCAGCTGAAATCGAAAAAGAACTAAATCGAATTATGCAGAACAGCAAATTGGTCCTCAAATCATACGATGCCGCAGCTATACTGAAGTATAAGTCGGTTAATGATAAATTTAGCGATGGAATAAATGAATCTGGGATGCCTTGCCCAACCTTCTTACCTGGTTTGATTGAACAAGACCAGATTCGAGAAATATTTGGAGAACTGCAAATGCCAAAAAGTATTGTATCAAACAAGAAACCAGTCCTGAAAATGAGGAAAACCCCTGTGGTGTCAAAAGCCATTCAAAGTCCTTACGGCCGTAAACGTTCAGAGCTTTGGAGAATAGCATGTGAAGGATCAAATAAGTTCTGGACAAGTGGAAATTTAAACAGAATTAGCCAAATTGACAGTAATGGGTCTGTTTTGAAAACCATTGAGATTGAAGACACAGTCATTGCTCTATCACTTGATATACACAAGGACTTGGTATTTATTGTAAATGTGCTAGCTGATACCAAAGTTTTAAAGTTTGAAAATAACAAGGTTGTTACCTTGTTAAACCTAACTAACTGGTGTGCTTCAGGACTCTGTCACGCAGTGAATGGCAATCTCTTGGTGAGCATGCGCTCAAAAGATAAGAAACAGAGTAAAGTAGTACGATACTCCGGGATAACACAGATTCGCGAGATTCAGAATGACACTCAAGGTAAACTGTTGTTTTCTGTTGGAACTACAGCCGTGCTTCACCTGATTGAAAATGGCAACGGGGACGTATGTGTTGCAGACTGCGCTGGACTGTCGGTTGTAGGGGTGGGTCTTTCTGGAGAATTGCGATTTCAGTACAAGGGCAATGTTACTACATTCTCCAAGTACACCAAATTTAAACCTTCCAAGATTATCAATGATAGCCAACAGCGCATACTTATTAACGATGATTCGAACGACATTGTCCACATCATTGACAGTGACGGTAACTTTATCCGGTATATCGAGTATCCGTGTAATGGAGGTATGAGTATCGACACTGACCATAATCTGGTCGTCGGAGAAAGGAAAACCGGAAAAATCCGAATAATCAAATATCTTGAGTAGCTAGGGTTCGATGTAACTTTAGCCAAATATGTTTAGATTCCATGTATTGATTGGTACAATATTTAGAATATTGTTCTTTCTGATATATAACTATTTTAACTAATAAACTATACAAAATGACTATTTACATCAGAAAGAACAATTTGCTTAGTTTATTTCTTCTCTATGTCTTTAATTCTATGAACAAAAATCCCTTGAAACTCTTTAAAGAAAGTCATCATTTAGATTCCATTAACGTAATTATTCATGCAATATGACATATAACCTAGGTTGTCCTATCGATAGATTAGATGTTGTATATATGACAACTTGCAAACAATGAACAAATGTTCGCGAATGGAACACATGTAATATTCTAATAGTTAATTTCAGTATAAATGATATTTTTGATATACTTTTTAATGTTATACCGGTATCAAAATTGTTTTTGGTGTGACATTTAAAGAATGTTTATAAATATGTAGTGTAACAATGGAATATAATGTTCATCGAAACTTTAAAAAACTTAAAACAAAATGCCTCATATACATTAATGCATCATAAACAAAATACGAAGAAGGCCATATATGGGCCTCATATGAATTTCAGCGGTAAGGTGAGAATCCTGTCTGAGAAATAACACAAACATTCCTACCGGACTTTCCTAGGAATGGACAAAATTACAGCGTGCATGACCTTAAATTGTCTTTAAAATAAGCAATACAGCTAATGTAAAATAAAAACGTAGTCAAACTATTGGCTGGACTTATATTTCTAAGTCAAAAAACCTAGCAAAGGGGCTCTGTGTCTCTGTGTAATACTTTAAAACGAAGAAATGCATGTTGTTTTTTTTAGACCTTTCTTCCTAATTTCAATTTATCAACAGTTTAAATACAACTCAAATGAACTCAAGTATTTCCAAATATGTTATAATGTGTCTACATATTCTAATTTTTGTGGGTTAATTTTCACGCATTTTTAAATATTTTACATAATGATGGGCCGTTATCCCATTGATAAGATGAATTGAAAAGTGTGTTTCACAATTTGTTGAGGATGTAAAAATGTAAAAGGGGGGGGGGGGAATAAAGTAAGAACATAAATTGGGGCACCATGCATTACATCTTATGATACGGCGAAATGAGATGTTTACCATAACATATCGAAGTGTCGCTACTTGAGAACATATTCAAGAAAAAGATTTATCAGATTATGTGAATCAAGAATAACACTGATGTTTTGGGCTGTTGTTATGATCTGTATTTGGTCTTATGGCGATGTTGTCAGTAAGACACATTGGTCATGATATGACTAAATTTCATATACTATATATTAGTATGTTCAGTCTTATTTAGACACCCAGAAGAGGTCCTTAAGCTGATGAAATGAAGGTATTTTCAAATTTGTCTGACCTTATTTTTAGAAATACGACAAATAGCATTTCATATTTTTTCCTCGGCGCAAGAGGGCAAAGTTGAAGTGTTAACTTTATGCTATACTATGGTTGAAATGTATTTATCTTATAAAAGGATGTTTATAATTAGTGGTTGTTAGCTTAACAGGTCTAGGCAACCTCCGTTTTTGGAGGATAGCTCAATTTCAAGATGGCTGCTGATTTTTACCATATATGGAAAGTCACTTTGCATTGTGGGTGAAATTATCCTCCATTTTTGGGGGATAGCATGGGTATATTTATTTCAAAGGCTTCGTGCATATCTTTAATGAGAAAATGCAAGCTCCAGACCATATGGGAATTAAAGTTAAGGGAATAAACTAATGATTGTATGCGGCGATTTGAAATTCTATGTATAGTATTTTCACAATATGCTTTGAAAGTGTGTACTTCCTGTGTTCAGTTTTACAAATGACATAGACTATATACATGTTTCATTTAATAAAAATCACAAAATAGTGATGTTTATTGCTCATTAAAACATTAATGAATTCATTCACGTTTAGAGACACATAATAGATATCTTGATCTGCTATATATTGTACATGTACAAAGTAAATGTTTGCATATACCTGAGGAACTTTGTAGCTCTTATTCTAATTAATTCACATGTTATTAAGTATCATTTAAATTCAATCCCTTCACACAAAAAGACATTGTTAAATTTTATTAATCAAAATGATACCATTTATAGATATCAATTATCCAGAATATTGAAAAAAATGTGAGAGTCTTCACATAAGATATTTTTCTTTAAAATCAGCCCTGCAATTATTTAAACTTAAATATTTATTAAATATTATCAATAATTATAATTATTAATAGCTAAATAAGGTGATATTTTTATAGTATAATAATTATATTTTATTCATAGTTAACTCCCTTTGTAAAAACAGAGTTAATTGCCCTTCATCTGAAAAGATCCACCAGGGATGCGCCATACATCTATCCTCCAAAAACGGAGGTTGCCTAGACCTGTTCATATAGTCTTTTAATAAGCTAAATAAAATACTATATACTATTCAATCAATAACCCATGTTTTTTTTTTAATTTGACAATACTTTCTCTCCTGAATATTTATAACAGTGGGCAACCTCCCCTCCCCCCCCCCCCCCCCCCCTCCAAAAAAAACAACAACAACAAACTTAACCCGATATTTCGTTTTACACTGTGCATAATTTGTTTGATAATTTCTTATAAAAATATAAGTTTGGTACATGTACAATATCCGTTTCATGTAAAACATTTTGATTTCAATATAATTATGTGTTTGAACTTATAATAACAACCAGTCTCAACTGATTTTTTTATCATACTATTTGATTTTTACCCGGACCTGCTTGGAGTACTTAGTATACCGATCTCTTTCACCGGCCATGTTTTCTTCAGGTTACTCGAAACGAAAGTACACCTGCATTCAAAGGAGAAAAACCCTTCTGCTTTAATTCATTTGGTATAATCGATGCAAGTATGTTTTCTAATGAATTAACTCATTGCAAAGTTTCTAATTTTAGCACTATTGAAAACCCAGAACTACTATAATTTTTAGGGTAAATCTGCCAAGTTTATCACCTGTGCACCGAGCGACCATAAATATGTTAGTCATGGGTTCTTGTTTTGATGCACTCCATAACCTTGGCTATATCTCGTATGATGTTGAACAATCATTAATAACGGGTCACTTCATTAAAAAGTAAAAATACACCATGGTGATTAGTAATAATAATTAAAATCATATTAAATCAATTCAATATGATTTGTCAATAATTTCCCGATTTGATAATTATATTGTATGAACGGTCCAAAGGACGGCCCACTAGTCCGAAGGTTCATTAGTTAGTATGCATCACATGTGATTAGTTTGAGAAATATTTTTGAAATAAATTTCATGCAGCAATTTTTCACGTAAAATTCGCCATAAGCATGCAAATGCAAAAAACGTAGCTAAAGTGATTCAAATTTAACCAGGAGTATTAATATAAATTATTTTTGTTTTTAAATACTAAAAAATTAAAAGTCTCAATTAAAGTACATGTAAAACTACGTTTCCTTCGATTTAATGAGACCCAGTATGAACAGAAACTTTTCAAATGTAGGCCATGAAGGACATTTCATTCACATAGGCCTAGATGTGTCGTAATTTATTTCTTTGTCTTTTTTAACAGTGATAAAACTTTGAATTCCATGGTTTTTACCTTTGAATTTGCGAGTCAACCTCATCTTAGCTGTACCTGTGTATGGGTAAACTGTTATTTTTAGCTACTAAATTTGTAACGTTAAAGTAGACTCTATGCCTTTATTCAGACTCAGACTTGATCATATCATTTCCTAATTTGAAATGTAAAATAATGTGTTTAAAGAAAACATTTTGTGACATAGCAGAATCCTTCACTTTTAAATACTAGTATAATTCCTGCGTTATTCATGTTCATATATAAGGGTTTTTTTTCAGCATTAAAGCAAAACAATGGCTACCATTCAAGGACAGACGGTCGTCTCCTGTCAACTGTGTACCAATCCTGTAGAACACCACTGTAACCTTTGTCTTGTTGACCTTTGCTCTCCCTGCACTCTTAAGCACCTGGCGGACAAAACAAGCAGACATGAAATCGTTGAGTTCATCAACAGAAAAAAACCCATTTTGCCCGAGTGCAACTTTCACCGGACAAAACGATGTGAAATGTACTGCAGAGATTGCAAACAACCAACGTGTGTATTATGCGTAACAACTACTCACAAAAAGCACGAAATGGCCAATATTTTGGAAATCCTCCAGAATGCTAAACAGCAAGTCACATCTGATTTGAAGGAACTTGAAAACGTCATTGCTCCAAAGTACAAATATATTTCTGCATTTGTAACATCTTCAGTGTTTGATGAAACTCTCTCTGCTATTCAAGACCAGGAAGATGGACTATGCAGATCAGTGCGAGATATTGGTAGTAAAATGCGAGACAAAGTTTCGAAACTTAAAGAAGAATCTGAAATTGCAAACAAAGAAAAACAATCTCTGGCAGCAATATCTGAAGTGGAATTGAATGGAATAATTCAAAACAGCAAAAGCGTTCTTGAATCTGCTGATACCAAAGGCATTTTTAGTTATGAATCACAAAATATGAAGTTTAGGTATGGTCTCAAAGAAATGGGACTGTCTTTTCCAAAATTTCAACCTGGTTTTATTAATGAAGACCAGCTTCAAAATGTTTTTGGAAAATTTGAATTGCAAAAAATCTATGCATCAAATACTGCACCAAATCCACAAAAAATGATGAAAACTCCTGTTATTTTGAACACCATTCAAAGTCCATTAGAGGACAGTTCACGTCTTTGGAAAGTTTCATGTGAGGGAGCTGAAAATGTATGGACGAGTGGAAATGACAGCCAACTTTATCAAATAAACAGGAGTGGAGCTGTTCTGAAAAATATAAAAGCTGCGAATAATGTCATTGCATTATCTATTGATTCAGATCAAAACGTAGTGTTCATAGTTTCGTGGCCTGGCACAAAAGTCTACAAGTATGAAAGTTATACAAACACAATCAAAACCCTGTTGGAGCTATCTGACTGGTGTCCAAGAGGACTCTGTCATACGTTGAATGGTGACCTTTTAGTGAGCATGCGTTCTTTGGATGAAAAACAAAGTAAAATTGTGAGCTATTCCATGACCAGAGAAACTCAAAATGACATATTAGGAGGTTCCCTTTTTTCTGTGGACAGTAATAGATTAATAAGGCTAAGTGAGAATGGTAATGGAGATATATGTGTAGCTGACATCACTGGCAAGGCTGTCCTCGTGGTACATGCTTTTGGAGAATTGCGATTTAAGTACACAGGCAACAGGGCGAACTACAAGAAAACAAACTCTTTTGTACCTTACGACATAGTTAATAATGGAAATTTTAACATACTTATTGGCGACGATTCAAACAAGATTGTCCATATCATAGACTGTGACGGTACCTTTATCCGTTATATCGAATATCCATGTACTGGAGGCATCAGTATTGATACTGACCACAATCTGGTTGCTGGAGAATTGTCTACCCGGAAAATTCGAATCATTAAATACCTCAATGCAGATTCACAAACTTAGTATTTGCATGGATACTAGTATTTGATCTTTCATAGAGCATCAAATATTTATCATTAGTGACGTGATTAAATTGCAGAGCGGCATACATTTTTTTTCTTGGACAAAATTGTAATTGATTTATTTCCTTTTTTTTTTTTCAGGTTTATCATTTTATATTAACATCTACCGAGTATGATTTCCTCCACTTCTTACCGAAACTTATAGTTAATTCATAGCTCTATAAAGTAGCCAGAATGAAATCTACACGCCCCTTTTATCGATTTGTTAAAACCTACGCGACTGAAACTGACAGGAATGGATTCTACACGCCCTATTTATCGGTTGGTCGAAACCTTCAGCAACGTAGGAAAAATCACGGACTGCACGAAATAATCATGATGATGTCAGACTCAAATTCCCATTGGAGACAATTTGGCTGTTTTATTTTAGCTAACGTAATGATTTACTTAATGAATTTTAATTAGTTTTTATATTCAATTTATTAATATGTTAAAAGAAAGATGTAAATATAAACAATAAAATGCTTTCTTTGATGATTCATGCGGGTTATAGAGGTAGCGTTTTGTATTTTTTTCCCGCAATTTCGCCACCTTCTTATCCCGCATGAATCGCAATTGAAAGCATTTTATTGTTTAAATAATATGCTGGTCTAAGACAAATTATAACCAGGTAGTACCTATTCTCGCCACCACTTAATATTGCGTGTTAAAGCTGACACGAATTCATAAATACGCATCGCTTCCCTTTTATCTCCGACTACCGCCATATTAGTTATCGATTTTTATTGTTCTGCTCATCGCTACACACACCCCTATATAAGGCCGAGAGCCCTCGTCATGCTTCACCGCATTCAGGAATTTCATACACCCGAACACGTTACCTTGGACGAAAAGACTTGTAAAAACGCGTTTTGAACAAAAATAATATGACAACCACTTCAGTGGCAAGATATATCCAATAAACGACGAAACAAGACAGACTGAAATCCAGGCGCAGATACTTCAGAAATTCCTCGATAATTGAAGACCGTTTTCCTGTGTATGTTATAAAATCGCACATGCGCAAACCACACACTGTGGCAGATCGAGCAATGTCAATTATCGCATGGATTTTATAAACGGGGAGTTTTAATTTGTAGGAATGGATAGAAACGTTGTTACTTTCTTGGATTTACTATCATTTAGCTACTGTGTTGGATGTAGTGTCGCCAGGGTTTTCAAGAAGATACAGACGTTATGCACTCTGTATGAACGGCACACGTGTTCGATGTGCATGTGAAGTAAGGCAGCACTGTCTGTGCAAAATAATACAGATACCTTGGACTTCCTTTCAAAAAATAAATATATTTTGTATTTCACTGATTGTTGTTTTCTTTATTCTTTATTACTACATGTACAATGTGTACTTCATGTATTTAGAAGTCCGTGCAACGTGAATGCCTCGATCGGAAAGCAACCGAGCGTAACTTTCTCAACCGGTATACATGTATATACCCCAGTGGTAGTAGAGGAGCGATCGAAACTAATATGGCGATCAAATGCTTTTATGAATTCATGTCAGCTTTAAGTTGTGATGTTATATTGCAACGGCGAGAAATAATGCTTGAATAAAACTGGTCCTTGCCAGAATGATAAATATTATTGTTATACTTTCATGTTAAATACTGAAATCTGATTGGTTAAGACGCAGTTAATAATATTTACTATTACCCTCAGCGTTAGCAACGCACTTGGCAACGGGTAACATTAAAAAAATGTTACATGCGCGAAAATTATGCGCGTACGGTTCGCTGTAGAATTCACGTTATTCCTATATAAAAGCAGTAAAATTTTTTTAAAAATTTTAAAAAAGACATTCAGTATAACAAAATAAATAGTGCCTGTTTGGGAGGATAACAGTTGAAATTGACACCCCTCGAAAACCATTGTCAACCTCCGCTTCGCGTCGGTTGACAATGGTTTTCTCGGGGTGTCAATTTCAACTGTTACCCTCCCAAACAGGCACTATTTATATAGTATATAAAATAAATACACATAATTCGGCATAATGCAAAATAAAATTTCAGATTCTATTACATGCTTTTCAAGCATTTACAGATGAAGGATTATGTACATATACTTGTTTTATTTAAAAAAAAAAGTAATGGGACATCTGTTCTAAATCAAAAGACACTTTATATAAGTAGTGCCTGTTTGGGAGGGTAACAGTTGAAATTGACACCCTAAGGAAACCATTGTCAACCGACACGAAGCGGAGGTTGACTATGGTTTCCTCCGGGTGTCAATTTCAACTCTTATCCTTCCAAACAGGAACTATTTATTTTATTATTCTGAATGTCTTAATATTAAATAATTTTTACTGCTTTTATATAGTAATGACGTGAATTCTACGCCAATCCGTACGCGCATAATTTACGCAGATGTAACAATTCGTTGTATTACCCGTTGCTAATGTGTTGCTAACGCTGAGGGTAATAGAACGGATTCTCAACTGTGTCTTAAACAATCAGATTTCAGTATTCAACATGAAAGTATAATAAATCATAATGATACACACCATATGCTTCATGTTGTCATTTTGTTTATGGTTAATATTGCGGTCTGCTCTTGACGTCAATCTCTTGGTCCATTGTCAGTTGTTGCATCAGGTTTTAAGAATAAATTCTTTCTTTGGTGGTTCATTTGGATTTGAAGGTATGAGAAATGTTGCAAAACAGAACCAAACACAGCGATTTCTTTCATGTTTTGATCTATGTTTTAGAAAAACAAAGCCGATCGTGCTCTCATTGTGGTGAAGATTAGGTCACGAAATATTTTTATAAGATCCCCCTATCGGAAGATTAAACATAGTTTTCTTACTAACAAAATAGCATTGGATAAGGCAGCAATGCAGGCATTCCTTCACCAAACTTTCTTCATATCTGGTTGATTCTGAAACCAATTACATACAAGTCTGGGATATCGATCAATAATACTTAATAATGACTTGTCTGGGATATCAATCAATATTACTAAATAATGACTTAAATTTACTTAATTTTTAAAAAGCGAGTCTAAGCAACGAAAAAGTGGATTTCAAGTCGTCTATGTTTCTTCAAGCTACAAGAAACGAATGGAAACCTTTTAAAAGTAAAAAAAATGTTAGAATTATGTCTATTATATTCAATTGATATCTTTGTTTTTCTTAAGACAGGATTAAAATATAAGGGGACGTTACGTTTAGATCTATTTTTAAGACATTGGACAATATAATCGTGCCTTTTACTCGCAATGATAAAAGTTTTGGCAATCAAATCAAAGAAGTTGGTGTGTTATTCTCTGATCCCTACTTTCAGTAATGCTAACAATATCTAACGCGGTACACTTCGTTTTACGTAATCCTAACACAAGATAGTAAAAGGCTTCGAATTCATGACTTGTTAAAAATAAATTTCCACCTAATATCGTACATGCTTTTTTGGAGTATTCTTAAAACAGAAAAAAAAATCAAATATACTTGGATATGAATTAAGCAAGATGCATAGTGTGACCTTTTAATGAACCGCAACTATTCCACAATATCCTCTCGCAGAAAAACCAGAGCATAATTATCCCTAGGACACGGGTCATGTAAAAGGATCTATTCCCAATTGAAAATGGACTGTTTTCCCCAAAAATCTAGTTGAAAATTCCCAAACAACTGTTTCGTTTTGTGTTTAAAGTTGGAAAGATAGGATGATGATTTGTAACTACGCTGAGTGAGACATCCTTATAGATCTGATTGTTCTGTATCTGATTGTGTGGTTTATTTTAAAGAAAACATTAATTAAATGATTAAAGCTGCTTGGTCCGATTTTATATCGAATTTTATGCACGCTTTTAAACGATGGTTATGCTAAGTATATCTATAATGATAGACATTGCAGTAGTTTTATCTGTCAATTAGGCCAAATTTCAATGAAGAAAAATACGTACAAAATTGGCTAACAAAACAAACGACATAAAAGGGTACCGCATTATTTCGCCTCATGTTAAAGTTCACCCCTGACGATGAGACGGGTATGTTTGTATTACGACTTTGACATCGCTTTAAATAAAGGTTGAAATGATCAGACAAATTACAAATAAACATGTGTACGTTTTGTTCGCTAATATTTCTGAAGTTTGCTTTATTTACAATCGATGCATAGCATGCGGGTTGAATAAGCCGAATTATTCGGGGGACGAAACCAAACGGTTTCCTTTTCTAAACATTCCCGTGATGCATTTTGGTTTGTTTTTTCGTTTGCCCAAAAAGAAATTATTTTTATTTACTTTGAATATTTTTAACTTTGAAAGGAGACTGATTCTGCTGGTGTAAATAGGAGAAAGTCCATTACTTTCTAAGATAAATGGTTTGTATAGAAAAAAATTTGATACTGTAATAACAAAAAAATCGGATCAAGCAGCTTTAAACATGTAATATGCAAATAGAAACCAAGAAAACTGTATAGAATTTCGTGTTTTTTGCTCACTTGTGTTCAGTCATATATGAAAAACTATTTTCCCAAAAGAGCTATTTGTCGTTGAAAATTCCTAATTGAAAGGTTTAGGACCCTGTACCAAAAAGGGTCAATTAAGTAATGTCATTTCTTTAGTTTAATACATTATGTACATTACACATGCAGATGTCATGTTCATGTATATACTAGTACGTGTATGAAATATTAAAGGTTCCTAAACTCAGATTGAATTCATATTAAAATTATTTCTGTTACAGAGGTGCACGACAAACAATCTTAAATGGTTTTTCTGCTTCAGTAAATCCACAACAGTTTTCAGAGTAAGTTATCACTTCACAAACTGAAATTGCAAATGAAGTTTTTAAGCATCATTAATGGGTATGAAAAATAAAACCGCTTGTCGACTTGAATTAAGTAGGATTTTGGAGACATATGGAATCATTTAATATTTATTGTAAATTAAAATAAATCAATATTAGATAAATGTACCACCACAAAATTTTTTTTATCACAAAATGTCAATTACACACTTTGTTTCAAGTTAGAGGATTCAAAATACCAAATGATTATTAATGACTACTTAACCACCTAACCTAAAAAAACCAATGATACTTTTTTGTTGAAATCTTTTTTTGTTTGAAAACGTGAATGAAAATGCATGACACTAATTTAGTACATGTACCTTATATTGCACTTACATATTTAAATTTGCTATAATTATTATTTCAATTACTAATCGATAATTATTTTCGTTCTAACTCTCTCACTCTTTTTAAATTTTTCCGTATAGAGAAAGCTTCTAGTTTAACGAGACTAGTTCATAATAGCCCCTAAGAAACACACGACTACTTAAACATTTTACATGTATATGTAACCGACCACTGTCTTGAGACCCGAATAATGAATGTTATGTGTATCCTAATTTTACTCTGAGGAAAAATATTTACACAATCTTCATTTATTTTTTTATTTAATCCTCTTTCTGAAAGTTGACCTGTTGTTTTATTTTGAAAGATCTTTAAAACACCCTTCAACCGAGAATGGTTGTGCCAAGTTTGGTTGAAAGTGATAAAACGTTTTCCGATAAAAAATGAAAACGCGAAGGGCTTATGCCAAGATTGCACTTCACAATTAGGTTACATTCTGAGGGGGAAAATTGTTTGAACCTCAGATTAGCCACGCTAAACATCATTCAAATCACGCCCGCCCTTTTCCGTAACCGATATTTGCGGTTACGGAAATGGCCAAGTTGTTACAATTGGTTAAACATTAGCTCACTAATTATAGTATCTGCCATATATATATGCACTCTGTAGTCTTAGATAGCATATTTTGTTTGTTGAAAAACGAAACAAGTTTTTCAAATTCAATCAAATCAAGAGAACAAATACGAATAGTTCACTGCACATAATTTATTCTACGTTTAAACTAAAATTTAAATATATTGCCCATCGAAAATGGTATGTTTTTGAATAGTTGTGCGAAAATACTGTAACTGCTAACTTCACTGAGCTTTATTTCTATTTACAGTATTTCTATACAAAGAAAAGTAATGGCAAGAAACCAAGCACAGGGCATCGTCGTCTGCCAGATGTGTCCAAATCCCGTGGAAAATCATTGTAACCTTTGTCATGTTGACCTTAGTTCTTCATGCATTCTAGAGCACATGAAAGACAAGACCAAGAGACACGAAATTGTCCAGTTCATCAACAGAAAGAAAGGATATGTTCTACCTGAATGCAACTTACACAAGAAAACGCATTGTGAAATGTTCTACAGAGATTGCCGTATACCAACTTGTGTAATGTGTGTTACAACTACTCACAAAAAACATGACATTACACGTCTTGGAGAAATTATCGAGAACAGAGAACAACAAATAGATGAAGATTTAAAAGAACTGGAAGATGTCATTGTTCCAGCATACAAAAACGTCACAACGGATGTATCTTCTGCTGAATTAGATAAAGTTCTCACAGCCATACAGGATCACGAAGATGAAATGTTTAGGATGGCTCATGATATTGGCAACCAAATGCAGGATGAGGTTATTAAGCAAAAACGAAAAACTGAGCAGCAGAACAGAGAAACGTTGTCTATGGCAGCAATATCTGAAAAGGAATAAAAGTATGCTAAAATCATATGATGCCACATCCTATCTGAACTATGAGTCTAGGAATGAAAAATTTCGGGATGGGTTAAAAAAGAATGACTTGCCCTGTCCAAACTTATTTCCTGGTCGGATTACACAAGAGCAGTTTCTGGGTATTTTTGGAGGACTCAAAATACCGAAGAAAATATTAGAAATTTGTATAATATAATAATTTGAATAAATAACATGATTAATAGTTTGTACATGGACCGAAAAAGATGAAGATGGTGATATTGCTACGAAAACAAATCAGTACTTAGTTGATGTTCATTTTGGTGAAGTCACTTAATTTGTTAATGCCGTCAGGGCGGAATGACTTCAGTCTATGCATCCAAAATTTTTCTTCTTTACTATTCTTTTAGCAAGTTAATTCGTTCGCGTTATCTTTCAGCACTTCTTCACAGACCGTCAACTGCGTCGGACGGGATTTTTCTTTCTCGGGCTCGTATTCTTAAATATAAAGATGTAGCTGCCACGGTTGATCCGGTGTTTAAACATTATCTAGTTTTTATATATTATTTAGTTTAGTTTAGTGCTAGTTTTGTAGATGTTTTTCTTCTTTCTTATGTAGTTTTTATTTTGTTGTCCTGAAGAAGGGACGGGTTGTCCCGAAAATTTGACAATATTTTACGTTATTGTTCGTGTCGTTGGTTATTTTTAGTGCTTTTTTATATCTCATCTTATAACCTTGTATCTTTTGATCCGACACTTTAGATAACGAGTGTTGTTGGTTTGCTAGTGCTTCTTTTATATATATATATATATATATATATATATATATATATATATATATATATATATATATATATATATATATATATATATATAAAAAATATAATATTCTAAATAAAAAGATGCAGATATAAAACAATTTCAAGTATAGGCTTGCAGATACCTAACAAAAATATTCTCTTTAACCGAATAACAGGGAATATATTATAAAAATCAACAACAAATTACAGAACAAAGTCACCTTTTTAACAACGTTACGTATACGTGTAATTAAGATATCAGATTTCCGGGTCTCTTTGAAAATAGACGGAAAAACAACTTAAGGTCAGGAAACTAAATAAAACCAACAGAACAAATGCTGCAAAATTGAAACTTTTCAAGAAGTTGTTAGCGAAGAATTATGCATACACGTATTTTATATGTTCTTTGTTTTGGATTCAAGTAAACAGAGAACAAACTTTACAGCATTTATTCTCTATTGTTACTGAGCTCGTTTTCAGTATTAAACAAATGAAAAATTAAGAGATTGTGTTAAATTACGTGGACTGTTTTGTCCAACTTTCTAGTTAAAGACGATCAGACAGATGGTGTATGCTTGAAAGGCTTTAAATATAGCACTGTTTTAGACAAACAGCAAACTTTGCAAGAAGCACATTTATATTTCTAAAAAATTAAGTGGATTAAAAAATCAAAATATCTTATCAAAAAACTAATTTGAGGAGATAATCATATAGAAAAGGTTTACTTAAACTCCTTTTTTTGGACTGCAAACATGAACGCGTGAAGTCGTGTTATTACAGGTTTATATGGTTTAAAAATATTTATTGCGGAAATAAGTGGACCAAAAATAAAACGTAGAATCAATCAAAGATTCATGTACTACGATGCACATTATTATTGCGATTTTTCATTTGTGTATTTGATTAAGAAAATAGTCAGGATTTGATCGAGAAATTTAAAATCCAACTATATCTGTTTTATTGATTTTCATTTTCGAACCTTTCGCCATCGTTGTCAGAAGGCTAATTTAACACTGGGCAAATTCCTATGTCTAAAACTATCATTCTTTAAACACAACTTTGTCTGGGCGAATACAAGAAGGGACGAAACTGTTTGTAAGTGAAATTGACTCATTATTTAATAAGATCACCTATTTCTCTGATTATAAAACAACACTAGCATACTTTAACAATAACTTTATTAAAAAATTTTAAGTACTGATAAACATACCTAGATAGATGTTGTTGTGACTCAGTAATTTTTATAATCAAATGCTCTTGTTAATGTAATAACAATAATTTGATAAAAAAAACACAACTTTATACAATATGATTGTCTTTTGTGATTAAACATTTGGCACCTGCTAGGGTTCTCACGGTCTGCCCATCTGTTTCGGACCACTATAACTGTCCACAAAGTATCCTGTAATATTAAATTAGTCCGACTTCTAATTGCCAATTTTTTTGTAGAATAGCATTTTAGTAATATTTCATTCATTTTCCCTTCAGAGATAAATAATCAAGTGTATCTAAGAAAAAAAGTATTTTCCAGGTATACCAAATTTACAAATGTACGTGCATGTCATTTTTCCTTGAGTCGAAGAAAGGCAGCTCATATTATTTTGGTTCAAATCCTTACATTGACATTTTGTGTTTGAACATTACATCTAAATCTGTATTATTAACCTATCCGTATAACATCTTCTACCCCTCTTTTTTCACTGTGATAATCAGATGACAATACTTAGCTTGTAAATCAACAGAGACTGCCTCTGCAGTTGGACACATTTTTGACGTCCTAAAGGTATAGACGAGCGTCGGGTTACCTCAGTGAGGTTTGATATTCTTTTTTAGCTAAACCATAAATCCTGGTATTTTTAGACTGTGTTTTAAATAAGAATTTTTTAACTGCCATACTTTAAAAAACTTCACGGTTCATCGCATTCATAGTTGGGATTGTATGTGTTTAGATCCTGCATTTATATTTTATCTAATAAGGCGTGCCACGTGTATTTGTATCTAATACACACACTACCTGTACTATTTAAATCTTTCATTTTTAATCTGTTTGGTACACGTGCAGTGATTGATAGATATTAAATATTTATTTCGCAATGAAGGTCAGCAGACAGTCGATATTACTAGAAATATCCCAGTTTTACCCACATAAGGACCTTGAAATTTAAAGAGGGTCTTTGTCACGATTGAGTCGGACATGTTTGTTGCGGTAACACAAAACGAAAGTTCTACGTTATAATCACGAAGAAATCAAGAGTGATCAGGTAAGTACGCTTGTTATCATTTCGCCAATACTAATACATCTGGTGTTACAAACGCTTCTGGACAAAATGATACCAGAGACAATAAAAATGTACATTTGTCTTAAGTAACCATCTATCTTTGATAATTAATGATATATATATATATCTACCTAGGAATCAATGAGCCTAAAATGCCATCTTAATTGGTTATATATTGTCATAGAAAAAAGGACAGAGGTATCGTTCTTTATTTTGCAACCAGTTATAAATTACCTTGGCGGATCTACACTGAGATTCTGCTTGGCATGATATCTGGTATCCAACACTCTTCCTAATTTCTTTATTTAAGAAATTCGACCATAGTAGGCAATATAATTGACTTTTATAACATTAGTGACCATATTAAATAGTGTTATAATTTCAACATTATGTAGTGCTGCTGTATTTATCTAACATACATAGTTACTGGGTATTAAAATAAAAAAAAAATAATTACAAAACAAATTTACCTCATTCTTAGTTTGCAAGTCTAAATGGGTTGATTAACGCTAAACACTCGTAAATAACAATCTGCGATCTGTCCAACAGGAAACATAACTAACTTGTGGAACTTATACATTCCTATATTATTTATGTACAATTGCTTTAGAGATTAATGTACATGTAATTACATGTAAGAATAGGTGTAACTTATTTCATTTTAAAAAGGTATCAATTGAATAGCCCAAATATTATTTAAAATAAAAATTAATAGTTGCACGTCTTCTATAGAAAAAATTTGAATAGATTTTAATACATCGTTTTTTGTAATTATTTTATTCATTATAATTGTTTCAGCATCAAAGTGCCAGCATGGCTTCCACTCAAGGACAGGATGTCGTCGTCTGTCAGTTGTGTCCCAATCCCGTAGAACATCATTGTAACCTTTGTCATGTTGACCTTTGCTCTCCCTGCACTCTTAAGCACTTGGCGGACAAAACAAATAGACATGAAATTGTTGAGTTCATCAACAGAAAGGAAGGACCTGCTTTACCTGAGTGCGACATACACAAGAAAAATCGATGTGAAATGTACTGCAGAGAATGCTGTAAACCAACGTGTGCATTGTGCGTCACAACTTCTCACAAAAAACACGACTTTACAGACATTGGAGAAATAATCGAGAATAAAAAACAACAAATGATTACTGATTTGGCAGAGCTTGAAAATGCCATTGTTCCAAAATACAGAAACTTCACACCGGGTATACTGCCTGCAGAATTTGATAAAGTTATCACTGCCATACAAAACCAAGAGGATAAGATATGTAATTTGGCCCGTGGTATTGGCAGCAAATTGCGTGATGAAGTTACAAAACAAAAACGAAATTCTAAGCAGGAATACAAAGAATTGCAAACATTGGCAATGGAAACTGAAAAAGAATTGAATAAAATAATTCAGAACAACAATGAGGTTATTAAAGCTCACGATGCTATGGCCATTATGAGTTATAAATCGAGAAACGGGGAATTTAGAGATGGAATGAAAGAAAGCGGTATGTCTTGCCCGAATTTCGTTCCTGTTTTGGTCAAAGAGAACCAGATTCTAGATATGTTTGGAAAGCTGCAACTGCAAAATAGCAATGTCTCCGACAAACAACAAAGTGTGCTACAATTGATGGAACCCATTGTCTCTTTAAAAGAAATTCAAAGTCCTTATAATTATGGAAATAAAACAGAACTTTGGATAATAACGTGCAAAGAAACAGGAAAACTCTGGGTATGTGGAAACAATAAAACAATCTATCAAATAGACTGGGATGGATCTATTTTGAAAACAATAAACCTGTCGGGAAATGCAAAAGGGTTATCTCTTAATGTTCAGCAAGAACTTGTATTTATTCAGAGTTGGACTGACACAAAGGTTTTCAAGTATGAGAATAACAGTGTTGTGACACTTTTGGAACTGGTAAGCTGGCGTCCTCGAGGACTCTGTCATGCAGTAAATGGTGATCTTTTGATAGGCATGCGCTCGGTTGTTGGTGCACGAAGCAGAGTGGTAAGGTATTCAGGATCTACAGAGTGTCAGGTGATTGAGAATGGCAATTGGGGGAACCCGTTGTTTTCTGTTCATTCTCGAGCGGTGCTTCATCTGACTGAAAATGGCAATGGAGATATTTGTATAGCCGACTATGCTGGGAATGCTGTCGTGGTGGTGAATTCTTCTGGAATTTTACGATTCCGTTACGGAGGCAATATAAACACAAATGCGAAGAACGACACATTTAAACCTCTCGATATTGTTAATGACGAAAAATGTCATATACTTATTAATAATCAATCAAATAATAATGTCCACATCATAGACTGTGATGGTAACTTTATCCGGTATATCGAGTATCCGTGTACTGGAGGTATCAGTGTCGATACTGATCACAATCTTGTCGTTGGAGAATTAGTTACTGGAAAAATTCGAATCATCAAATACCTTGAATTGATTGTCTGCAGTAACTTAAACATAAAAAATTATCATTAGATAGTCCGATTTTTTAAAATTGATTTGCTTTACATTAAAGGCACAGTGTTTGATAAAAGAGTGTTCATATTTGTAGCCAAACTTTAAATTTTTTGTCCACACTTTTATTATTTTCAATATTTTGTAATATATTGTACCATTCATTGCTTTGTTCATTAGATAAAAAAAACGATGTCACCTGTTCTATAGGATATTATGATTTCATCCAATAGTTTATATGTATATGCTTTACATTAAAGGTTTACTTTATGATTAAAATTTGTCATTTGCTTAGTTATGCTCTGAAGTTGTAGTATGTTGTTTTCATTTCGCTTTTTTGTATTGCATTTATTGCATCATTTATCATTTTGTCCAACAAATGGAATAGACGCTGTCTATTATCACTTATGATTCTTCCCTTTTTTATGGAGTGTAAAGATCGCCCCAATGAAAACTGTAATAAATGTGATTAAAAAAACTTTATTATATATACCTTTCACAAACATGCTTACTCAGTTATAATAAAAGAAATTACTAGATATAATCAAGTAACAGTGACGACTGTGTCTGTTTTAATAGTGTTAGTACAATACACGGACAGACACAAGTAATATATATGAGCCAATGAAAACAAGTTTTTGGACATCTGGTTAACTCCCTTTTTATCTATATGATACACTTTAAGTCATCTTTTAGATGTAACCAGAATTTATATAGTTACGTTTTTTTCAACAGTACTGCCAAAATTTATTGTGAAGAAACAATTTAGTAATACATTGAAATGATAATGATATCATCATATTTGGTTTTTTTTTTTTACAAAAAATGTTTACAATCTAAAAGTGAACAAGTTTTAAAATACTTCATATTGTACTTTGACTTAATAGTTGATTTAAATGCATTGTTACACTCGGGAGTAAAATTGAATGTCTTCGCTGAAACCACAAAGTGAAAGAAAGAGATAAAGAGCAAATCATCACAGTAAATAATCTGAAGTTTGAATTTGAATACCACAAATGATTCCACATTATTAATAGTCTTCTACATGGGGTAAAAAACATTTTCCGTCAATATTCTGCTTAATTTTTCTTGAAATTCTTAGATGACCTGCATTTACAGGAATAAAGTTTTAAAATAAAAGCATAATTTTAGAAGGATTAATGGTAGATAATGGTATCATCTAAGACACTGACTGTGTTACATGATGTAAGATATCAAGATATATCCAGAAAATTCATATTTAAAAATTCAGATTCATTTTGCTTTTGATTTTTGTACATTTGTTCGTGGTAATGAAGGTAGTAAAATGACATTTTAGTGTTACTTTGTATTGCAAGAAAAACTGCAACGTTTTACATATTATCTTGTATGCATGTGCATTGTATTTTCAACACACTCTTTTCTTTGTTGTTTGTGGTGCAAAAACAGTTATTCCATCTTAAAAAAGCGATCATTCTATATACTTTGAAATGTTGTTGAGCTCAAAGAATATTGTTATTCCATCAAGCAAACAAAATAAACATACTATTCATCTTAAAATAAAAAATAACATTAAAATTGTTTAAATCATTAGCTCAAAAATTAAATTCCTTTATAAAATGTTGTATCTCAAGACTCGGACGTAGATACTGGAATTCGTGTATGTTGCAAATAATTTTGACAAACAAAGCAGCGTTTAAGATTAAAATTATTATCTTGGTTTATTGCCTACGTCTTATCAATAGTGATTTAAACAAAAGCATGTAACTCGAATACTTAATACTTATTACAATCAATAGAGAACAAATTTGGTAATAAAAAATGAATTTAATTTCCCCCTATGATATACTCGTTTAAACTGCCCCAAATTATATAAAAGGAGTATAATAGCGCGCGAAGCGAGCTCGTTCGGTAAGGCGTGTATGAATAGAAAATTTCAACTAGTTGCACATTGATTCAACGGATTATTTTGGCGTCAGTTACTCAGACCAGTAATGCACTGTTTTTATCGGACCAGCAGTTCCCTGTAAATATGGTTTCCCATTCCACACTTTCACGAGAACAAGAAAAAAGATTATGTACATGATGCTCACACAACGTAATTGACTAACGGAGTTATAGTTCTTTCGAGTGACGTCACAATGGATTTTTTTACACAATTGATCCGACAGAATTTTTCGGCGTCACTAGACTGGATACCTTCTCGCGAGAATCAAAGTAACTCTTTTCAGAAACAGATAAATTGACTGTGTAATTTCAAAAACATCATGCCTTTTAAGTAAACAAAACAGTATTAAATATCGCGTAGTTTTTTTCAGGGTGTTTTCAAAGAGACAGACGACACTTAACCGATGTGAACTTTGAAGTCACAATAAGGGGACATTACTCTAACAAGCTATTGTTAATCTGCTGAAATACGAATACCAAATTCTTCTCAAAATCTTGCAAAGCTAACGAATGGGGACATTTCTTCAGAGATAGGAAAGAGTTGTAACTTGCTCTCATTTGGATGAATGCTCACTTTTTTTATTCACTATATTTACGGTAACTTCCAGGTACGTTTTTTAAAAGGGGGCGTGACAGCCTCATTAAAAAAATCTTTACAAGCAAAAAGAAAAAAGAAAAAGATAATTCTCAAAATCAGGAAAATTCTAATCTGGAGTGAGGATTGGGGAGTGCGTAGTATGCCTTTAGCTCTTAAGCTGCTCAATGGTATCTTTATTTTCACTTCCATTTATTACATGCTCCCGGGGGGGACTCCATTTTCTTTTTAGCGAGCCCAGCTCGCCGGCGCGCAGCGCCGACGAGCGAAGCGAGCTCTTAGAATCAGTGTGCGAGGGAAAAAGAATGAGATAAACCCACAGTTCATCAAACAAAATTTTTTGTCTACGTCCCATAATGCTCTCTAATGTTTTCACCCGTGGTGCTATGCCAAAAATGGCCGACTATTAACTCGTAATTTACGCTGTCTTAAGGTTTGAAGACACGTTTAGAGTACCGCATATTGTTTGGAGAGACTCAAAAGATTTGTTACTTGCTTCTATACCTTCGTTTTGAGTCGATATACGTAAACAAAGACGAACACAGTTATGGATGACGTCACAGTGCTCTCGCACTATATTTCCCGCGATAAATTTAGAGGTGGATCAAACATCTGTAATGCGTGTACTAGCTATTTCAGTATAGACTGCAATGCCTGTCTCATTGACATATGATTTGTTTTATTTTTCAATATAAAGATTATCTAAATATATACTAGCAAGAGCCATGCTTTATTGTCATATCGATTCATTTTTAAGCTAATTGCGCATGCATGTACAGAAGGCATGCAAGTAAGAAATAAACAATAGGATATTTTGAACTAAATAAAAAGGAATAAAGAGAAAAAATAAACAGTTAAAAAATTTATGTTAATATTGCATATATTCAAACCATTTAATCTAAACGTGGGAAATTACACACCTACAAACAGGGATCGGGCACTCTCTCTCTCTCTCTCTCTCTCTCTCTCTCTCTCTCTCTCTCTCTCTCTCTCTCTCTCTCTCTCTCTCTCTCTCTCTCTCTCTCTCCCTGGAGAGGGGTAAGGCATTGCACTGTATATATCATGACCATTAAAATTTATACGTTTACCCCGGTATACTTTTTGTAGAGAAATAATCTCTCAAAAATTCTTTGACGTTCGTTGATACCTAGATAACACTATAGGTTGACAATGATGCAAGGTACGTGTATGTGTAATTCTTGCTGCGCTCGCCAGAACGGTAGCACTGTAAAACATATTTTGATCAGCAATTTTTTTTATACTTAAATTTGAAAAAAAAAATTTAAAGGGGGGCTCCATGATTACTCAGTTTTTTTATATGTAAGTTTAAGAAAAATGTCCGCCGCAAGGAAAGAGGAAATAAACTGCAAAAATAATTATGTTAAATTTTTTATTATTCCACATTATTGTGTCTGAGAATGTGTCACAGGGGCAGATGAACAGACGAGGAAGTCACGGATATTTTTTTATTGACGAAGCCGTATCCGGGCAACTTTAATTTTCCGGATTGCTAAGTGACTGCTGGCGGCAAAAATGAATAAAATAATCACTATGAATGAAAATGTTTTTATATCTTGTTATTATTTACCGTGTATTAATTCATTTTGTTTATAAAGGTAAATTATAAATATTTCAACTAATTAACTTAGTATACTTCAATCATAAACTTAAATATCAATATTTACATATCGCTGACCCCTGACGTCATGGGGTTATCATTCATTCTGAGCAATGGCGAAGATGAGCTGCACAACTTCAATCATTATCCTTGTAAGTGTGAATTTTATATTTATAAACTATGAGATTGCAATCAAAATGACATAAATAAGTGAAAGAGGAAACAGTTAATGTTAATCGATCATTTTAGGTTTAGAAAGTTCTTATATTGCTTGTAATATATCACACACTTGTAATGTAGACTGAACTCTGAAGCTGAAGTATGTAATCGCTATTAAAATGAGAGATTCTTTTAAACGTATGTGGTAGAATATCATGAATGATGATGAACAAAATCATTATGGTATTGTTTGTTGGTATCTGTATTTATATCTTTTGATAAAAGCAAAACAAACAAATAAACAAGGTACTGTGCATATCGATATAAGTAAAGTGGGCGGGGCTCTTTGATTTCAGTAAAAGGGGGGGGGGGGCTTTTTGTTTCCTGTTTATTGTAAGGCAAATTTCGTTTATATTAAAGAGATTCAGGTTAATGATTCGAATTAAGGGCCCTTGCATGTATACATGTGTATGATTGCTCTAAGGTTACAGTGAATGTCTATTAATGAAAGATACATATACACAAAATATGGATAATATACCAGACACTGCATGCACTGTTATTCATACCCACAACAGTTCGGAAGTTCACATACACACATGTATTATAGATATATTTGCATTCCAAATGTATTCCTCATAAGTGGTATTTGGTTTATTTTGAAACCATACTTGCAGATAATTTGTTGTCATATACTAGTGTGCATTTTCACAATGTCAGGTGTCCTGTGTCCAGCAGTAAGCCTGGATCCATGGCGACGTGAAAATGATGTGTTGCAACAATATTATAAAATTCTGATATTATATATATCTTTAAATTGTCTTTACATGATAAAACAACTTGTTATATAAAATTGCTGTTATGCAATAATGCACATTACTCTCAATCTGTGAAATGAGTTCATCATACAGATGTGTAGGTCTGTACATTTCACAGTAGCAATATTGATAATCATCCTCTGCATTTACATTTTTTAAAATAAACTCTTAGTTAATATTCATAAAGGCACATACAGTTTAAAATTAAAATTTATTTATTGATATTTTCTTTACTTTTATAGGCATACATACTGAGCTTGATTATGTCAAGCTCATGCATGTATACAGGGATGGAGCATAATTACTTTTCTTTTTCAGTGAGTATTTGTGCTGTATATACATGTATGAGAATAGCTTATGATATCATAATGGCCATAAATAATCCCTTACTTGGGGCAAGAATTAACCATCTTATCTGTTAGCATTTTTGGTAAAAATTAATCAGTGCATGCCATTTTAAATTGTTCTTTTAGTTGTTACACATAGTTGTTTTATTTGTCTAAACAAATTCAATGGTTTTATAATTTTTTACTAAAATTATTAGGATATTCAACCCCAGCTTCCTACAGTTGACCAACAAACACCACAAACCGGAAACCCCCAGATTATGACGAATGGCACATCTGACCAAACAACTGAGGTAAACTACTGGTAGTTGTTAATGATTTAAAAACTTCATAGCATACCATACATCCAGGTTTTTTTTTTTTTGCTTGGTACAAAATTTGCCAAAATTGGAAAAAAGTGCAATTTTTTATTTTCCTCAGTAATTTTTTGCAACTTAAAAAGTTTCTTATAGCTAACAATACCAGTTATAATTTCTGAAAAAGTTTAGAATATATCATTGCAAAAATTTCCAGATATACAGTACCTTAAGAGGGAAAAATGGTTGTGGCCATTTTAAAACTATTTTAATCTCTTTAAGAAGAGCTCTTTATAAAATACATGTATAGGAAAAAGTCAAATTTTAAAGCTAGAATATTAAATTGATTTTTTTCTTTACTAATAAAAAAAAGAGTTTACATCCAAAGATATCATATCTTAGATTTGAATAAAGGTCTGATAGATAATCTGGTTTTCATTTAGCCTCCTTAATTAATAACCTAATATTTTATGATATTTTTACAATTAATGAAAACAGTTGTGATTTATAAATTCACAAGATTGTTTTAATAGTTTCAGCTGCAAAACGTTGAATTGGTAGAAATGGAATTGAATGTTAAAGAGGTAATTTAACTACAAATTTCATTTATTATAAGATCGTATAAAATTATCCAGCAAAAATGATATTATGAAGGTGTGATGTGCAAATTTAGTCAAACAGCCTTACTTTCTACAGTTAATAGCAGATCATTTAGATTATGATGAATAATTTCAATAGCTACCCTTAATTATACTTACATAAACTGGGTGAGAACAATTAATGCTTTTTAAGAAAATTATTCACTTCATAGAAAGCATAAAATGTTCAAACTTAGTTTATACTAAGTCTTGTATAATTTATGGTAGCTTTTTAATTGTTTGATTGAATTAAGTTGCCTGAATATTTATGTTAGGATGAGGCATTACTTTATATGTTCATAGATTCAAAATGTTGGAAGAATTTATGCATAAACATGTACATGTACATGTTATTTAACTGCATCATCTGTTTCATTAACATTTTTTATTTTAAACAATATTTTATTATGTAAAAAAATATTACAGACATGTAATAGGATTGGGCAGCAGGCAATCTGCCTATTTGAGCCCTCTCCTTTAACAGTCAATTTGACAAACATTGATGGTACAATGTAACAATAGAATATAGTAGAGAAAAACAAAGGAAAAATAAGTGGAATCAAGATGCTTGGTACCAGGTATTATTTATGTACAAAATGAAAAACAGTTGTAGAAAGCTAGCAGTTCAGCTGTTTGAGTGACACTGTGAATAATGCATTAAAACTTAAATCTTTTGGTAGCTAATATATAATCATGTACAATCTTAAATATAGCAACATTTTTGCTATAAGGCAAACTACTGTCCCCATATAACAATAGGTCCAGAGAGATGGGGATATCTAAATGTTAATTACTTATTGACTGTATAAAAACTTGCCTCTGTGCATCATAATGTGGACAGACAAAAAATAGTGATAAGCATTTTCAGATACATAACCACACATATCACAAATAGAATTTTCACACAAAAAATGATTGAATAGGTCAGCATTTAAATTGCTTGCATTATTTCTTATCTGACAATGTATAATATTTGCTTTTCTGTTTTCAAAGTCATAAAGTTTGTTTGGCTTTCTAAAGAATATGTTTTTATGGCTTTTTTGAATGAAGACTTAGTTGGTAAAATTCTAATGTGAAGAGGTAATTCATTCCATAATTTTATAGATGAAGGTAGAAAACTGTTCATAAAGGCAGTTGTTTTTATCTGGCGTATAACAAATATAAAATCATCTTGGTGTCTCAGTGAGTAATTATTTTGCGGTGTACATAGCATAAGTAAATCCTGTAGATATTTGGGGGCAAGACCATGGACCATTTTATAAAATAATGTGAGTTTATGAACCTAGCTTTCTTTTATCTGATAGTAGATCAATACCCAATTCATCATATAGAGCTGACCTGGATGAGTTACTTCTAAGACCTGATATAATCCTTGCAGCAGTTACTTGAATATCTTCTAGAAGTTTAACTTCTCTATCTGAACAATTATCCCAAACTATATCAGCATATTCTAAAACTGGTCTTATAAATGAAAAATATATTTTTTTAGAGAGCATCTACATAGCTTATATTTAACAAGTTTCAATAGGTTTAACCTTATACAAGCTTTTTCATAGAATAGAATTAATATGTTGTTTCCAACCTCCATCATATTGGAGATTTACACCAAGATGGATGTGACTATCAACTTTTTGTATAAATGGACCATGGACACCAAACTGCACAGGGGGATGAGATATATTTCTTCTACTAAAATCAGGTTTTTGGTTTTACTGGGATTAAAATCAACTGCCCATATGTCAGACCATTCACATATTTTGTCAAGATCAGAAACAAGCCTGTGTTTCATTGTCAACAATATACAAATATTGACCGGGGTTGAGGGCAACATTGATTATATTAGCCCCCGAGGGACGAAATATTTTCGTCTCAAAGGGGCTAATATAATCAATGTTGCCCGAAAACACAGTCAACATTTGTTTTGTTATATGAAGAAACAAACCACAATTTAAAAAAGTAATTGAAAACAGATCGCCGTAATTTTCTCAGCTCAACAAAGAATTCACGAATTCAATTTTGTGCAAAGTTCATTTCCAAAATATCCTCAGCATCAAATGGTCACTGGTGATATTCCGCCGACCGTAAGAATTAACATACAGATGTTCTACCTGAATTTACTTCACAGTAATTCGCAAATCCTTATATCCGTTATGATAGCAAACCGTCGCATTGAGCGTCCGTGGTTTACTTGCCTTGACTGACTGTCTATTATGACGTCACCTTGTTTTGGAGTCGCGAAGAGTAATTTACGTCATCATTTACGAATCAACAAATTAGAGGCGATTATTTGAAATAGAGGGAATGTTCTCTAGATATTATTCCTAGCCGGTCAATATCAAAAAAATATTGACTGGTCAATATTTTTCGGACGAGCTGATATTACAATTATTGACTATTCGTCTATATAGAGTTATATATTGAGAATATACTACTGAATATAACAATAACATATATAGAAGTGTTTCATTAACATGAAGATTCATTGTCAGTCTAAGGCACTTTTCTGGTAAACTCTGCATGGAGTTCAAAGTACATGTAATTGTATACAGTGTAGTTTGTAATTGTCCAATAGAGTTTCATAGACAGTGAGTTACAAGACTTAGCTGCCAGTGAACAGTTATACATAATTATAGTGTTTGCAAAACATGTGCATCTTAAGTTATATCAAACCATGTGCATATGTCTTCTATTATATAGACTTGCTTCAAATTTTAGGCAGAACATTTTAATGAGCTCGTGAAAACCTACACAGATGCAGATGTGGAATTTGAACAACAAAACGGGTACCTGTCATCATTTGGCCTGCAAAGAAATCCAATCACAGGTGATGGTAATTGTCTGTTCCGCTCAATAAGTTTCTCCCTGTATGGTCACCAAGATAATCATCAGGAGCTAAGAAATTTGGCCGTCGAAACACTGAGAGGTAATATGCATGTTTTTCAAAATTATTTTCTAGATGATGCAGGTACAATTGATGAACAAATAAACCGTTAAGGCCAACAATATACATATGCAGGTCAAGAGTCAATTTTAGCACTGTCCATGGCTTTGAACATTAATATCTTGGTCACATTTGGAGGAGATGTACATAATCCTCAAATAACTACCTATGAAAATACTTTTTCACAAGGTCAGCCTCAACAAACCATCCATATTGCATGGAGAAGAGCTGGTGGAGGTCATTATGAGTCTATCACCGAGGTAGATACAAGTAACCAGTTCTTTTCCTTTGTCCCTAGGTTAGATCCAGTGTTGTTACCAGGTCAAGATCATAGCAATACAAAACCAAAAGGTTCACAATTTTCAAGGCCAATTAATATGCATAATTATAAATCACTTAGTTCTCCTCCTTCAATATCTGCACTGCACTCATATGTTAAATCTGAGGACAGTCCACTAAGTCACAGTCAAGGTTCCAAGATGTGTCATCAGTGCAAGGTCTCCTTTAAAAAAGTAGAGAATTTAAAGAAACATGTCAAAAGGTTTCATTCTGGTCAGGGTCAAGCTCCATCTGTTTGTTCTAAGCGTAAACTTCAAGCCTGTATGATTTCAACATGTTCCATGCAGTTTCAAACAGTAGATCAACTTATAGAACATGCAATAAATGTTCATGATGCTAATATCAAAGTTGAACATATGACATTTGACAATTTAGCTCAGTTTTCAGAATTCCGAAGCTATGAAGAGCTGTCCTCTAACACTAGATTCGTTCGGAGGTCAAGGCCACAGAAAAATAAAAAGGGAAATACGGTCTATACTCTAGTCTGTCACAGGAATGGGCCAGTCACTGCGCACAGGGCAAAAGGAACCAAACCAAAGACTTCTCGTAAAAACAAGAAGGGACACTGTCAAATCAATAGCCTTTGCCCAGCACGTTTTGCAGTATGTGAAACAAGTGATGGAAAGGTGGTGGTAAAGTATATCAAATCCCATACCCATTCCTTGTCATTTGAACAAAGTAAGTATTTACCTATTCCTGACAGTTTAAAATCAGAAATAACCAGTATGCTTGCTCTTAAAATTCCAATAAATAATATTATAGACAAAGTAAGGGAACATTTTAGTGACAAAGAGGGTAGGGATAATTTAGATGACCTTAAGTATTATCATTTGATAGATCGAAAGAAAATTCATAGTTTGAAAACACGACTTGTAGATCCTTCAATTATTCAAGACAGTAATGATGCACTGTCAACTTCTTTAAAGGTGGAAGCTCTACGTCAAGAGTCATTCAACCCAGTCCTCCTATACAAACAACAAGGCATTGAAGATCCTTCCAAAAGACTCGCCAAGGAGGACTTTATTTTAGCCATCATGACCAAACAACAGCTGGACATGTACCAAAAATTTACAGGCCGGATTTTATGCATGGATTCCACACATAAAACAAATAGTTATTCATTCAAGTTAATTACTCTCATGGTAGCTGATGAGTTTCGTAAAGGTTATCCTGTTGCATTTTGTATTTCTAATAGGGAAGATGAATTAGCAATATCTTTATTTCTGTCATCAGTTAAGGTTCTCTCCCCTGAAACAAAGGTCAAGGTTATAATGACAGATGATGACAATGCAGGGTGGAATGCAGCAAAGTCAGTCTTTGGTTCTGATCTTCAGCAGTTCCTTTGTACCTGGCATATACAAAGGTCATGGATAAAAAATATCCACAATCATTTTAGGAATGATGCTCAGAAAACAGAAATATACTGTTATATTTGTGCCATGCTGCAAGCAAAATCAGAGAATGATTTCAATAGGTATAAAGAATCATTGATCTCAAAACTTCTTACTATGAATCCTGGGTTCTTAAAATATTTGATGGATAATTACTTTAATCGTCCTGAGAAATGGTCATTGTGTTTTAGGAAAGGAATAGAATATGGCAATGTTAATACCAATATGTTTGTAGAAAGTTTTCATAACCAGCTGAAAACTATATACTTCTCAGGGAAGCGCAATAGGCGCATAGATGTGCTTTTAGACACTTTGTTAAAGATAGAGAATGACCATTTTATAAGACACCTACAACGTGTTTCTTATAACAACCCTTCTGATAGTGATGTGCATATTAAGGATAGGCATGACAGAGGTTTGGATATTGATAATTCCAGGGTTAAGCAAATTACCAGCAGTATCTTTTCATTAGATTCTGAAACAGATAATTATATTATAGAGGCCAATTGCTGGATGATTGCTCACAGGAACATTGTTATAGCAAATGTAAAAATTTACCATGCATAAATCTTTGCTATCACATGTATCAATGTTCTTGCAGTGATTACCACAATGGTCATATATGTAAACATATTCATAAAATTCATTCTCTTTCCAGTGTTTCAGATACTATTGTAAGAGATTCAGATGAAAATGAAGTGCAACTTTGTCACCCTGAACCAACAGCTGCAAAACCTAAAGAAAAGACATCTAAAATACAACTGCAGCGAATTGATAACCTTCTCGATGAACTTGGTCATCAGGTTAAAAATCCACAAGTCATAAAATATAGATTATCTACAATAATTAAGTCTTTAGAAAGTTTAATTTCAGGTATTAAAGCTTGCATGACCATCCAAGATGAAAATCCCATGAAGCTAAATCCCACCGAAAGAATTGCAGGAAACGCAAATAATATACTGCAACCAAGGTTTCACAAAACTGAAAAGAAAAGGGGACGGCCGAGGAAAACACCACTGAAGAGACCAACAGAAGAGGATATGAAAAAACTTCTGAGGTTTATAAATATTTTTTTTGAATATACTAATTAATAATAGGGATGAATTTGCTTTGGTTGAATTAATGATCACAGAAGATTCACTGATAAATACTTGAAATGTATGTTAACTATGGAGAAATATATAAGAGAATATATACCCTACATGTATTGTAAAACTTGATCAAAATGTGACTTGTATTAAATGCAATACTAGAAATTGATTAACAAATGCTAACTTCCATTGAATCTCATTATGACAGGAATGAAGGGGAGACTCCTACACAGACAGAGGGGGCAGCAGCAGGACCATCTCATGGCTCTGTTGCTCCCTACCCTCCACTCAGGTTGGTTCATCCCCAAGGACAACCACTTCAAGTGTCTCGGAGTGATGAACAAAATGTGTTTTCGTAAGTTACTTCGTTAATTTGATTTGTAACATGTAATTTTTTTAAGTATTATTTGTAATCACTTACAAGCACATTGAAACTACTCCTGTCAAGTGCAATAAATATGTTGAATTTATTGATGTTATTGTGCTTATGTATGTTAATTGATTTTATTACAAAGTATTGGCCAAGGTGGACTGGGTCAACCATCTTAGATGAGAATACCACCATCTATGTTAGGCAAAAGGATAACTGTTGTCAAAGATGGAAAGCCTCAACAGATCATATTTTCAATTAATGGTACATGATTAATTGTTAAACTATGAAATTAAAAAAAATGCAATAGAGAAATCTTGTAGGAAAAGTGCATGTGATACATTTTCATACATGTATATGTTTAAAAATTTGTGCTGAAAAATAATTAAGTGAGAAAAATTATGAAAATATAATTATACTGCTGTTAATGAAATATACAACCATGTAAATGTAATAATATACTAGCTAGTGTGTAGACTTAATAAAAGTTGTATTTAATAGGTGACCAGGGAAATCCAGATCCTGATGGAGAGTGAGGGTAGAGGCAGATATGTGGCTGTGGCATTAAGTCAGTCCGGTAGTAGACTGGCAATGGCAAAAAGGTATTTCCTTAGGCCAGTGTCATCAGCTACATATTCTCTACTTGAACTTGCCGGAGATTTGGGACAGCAAATGCACCTAAATGCAACATCTAGTTTTAAATGGTGGGCTGTGGAGGGTAGAGGCAGGTATGTGGCTTTGACATTACGTCAGTCCAGTAGCAGGCAAGTAACTTATTCATTCTGGTTAAGCTATTTCTTACTTTGTTTCAGAAGTTAATATAATTTAACATTCATATTCACATGTTAATTTTAAATTTTTAAAAAGAAATTTTAAGTGAGAGAGATTCTGAGAGAGAGAGAGAGAGAGAGAGAGAGAGAGAGAGAGAGAGAGAGAGAGAGAGAGAGAAAGCAGAGGGAGAGAGAGAGACACACACACAGACAGACAGACAGAGAGAGCAGAGGGAGAGACAGAGAGAGCAGAGGGAGAGAAAGGAGTTTGATGGGGTCAAAAGAACACAGAGAGATCTCTGCATGGATTACCATGGTAAAGATATTAAGGGAATATAAGGTATGTCTTTTGTTTAGGCCCACTTAGATTAATACTAATTAAAGTAAGTTTTTTTGATCAAGAATTGTTGATTTTGTCTGTGCAATGAGTTATTTGTTTTATTGAATTATGTAGTCTCAAAACTATGCTGTGTTTGTGTAATCACAGATTGAGTTCTGCATTTTATGACTATCTATAGATACACAAACCATTGCAGTTAGGAGACTTATACATCTTTAAAATTAATACACATGTATTATTAAATGCTTAAGTTTATTTTTATTTATTGATAATATCTGCCTTGCTGTATACTATTCCTATCTGCAGTTATTAATTTCTTAAAGTTAAAAAAAGGTTAAATCCTTCTCCATGCCATAAAGGCACATAGGGCCGGGGCTTATCCGCGGTTTTCCATGGTGCTAAGCTGAGGAGAGTCATTGACTCCCCCTGGATGGGACACCAGTCCATCGCAGACCACATACATGTAGTAAGCAGTACCCAATTTCAGCTTAGTGGACTGAAACAGTAGATAAAGTGCCTTGTCTGTTTAGTTCACAACACACAACACCAAGTGACCACAGCAAGGTTTGAACCAGCCACCTTTTCAGTTACTGGCCCAACGCCCATTACCATTGAGCTACGTGCTCCACAATGTCTTAAAATCCTTGTATTATTCTCACATTAAGCTCACATTACGTTAAAACTTCATAACCATTCACTTCCCCATCCGTGTATGTCAAAGCTCTCCACACACTTTTTACAAACAAAATTCATATGGAAAGTAAATATTGCTGCAATGTTTCTGAAGGAAGATTGTATTAGGTGCATGAGCAATGTGGACTACATACATGTAGGTTTATGTTGTTTTTTTTGGTTTTTTGTTTGTCTGTTTGTTTGATTTTTTTAGCATAATTAACTGTTTCCCAACTGATGAAGCCCGGACAGTTAATTAGATATAAAAATTATAGAATGCTGAATGTGAATTGGTTCTTATTTAAAAATTTAGTACTGTTATTTAATAAAAAAACAACAACAAAACTTCAGCATTTTGTAATAGTTTATCCTGCATTACATTTTGTTCAGTTTGACGAAGGGATGCATGTACAATATATGTACAAAATCAAGTACCAGTACTGCAGGATAAACAATTTAACCACATGATGACCATAACAGCGCACATATCTAATTTTGGCTCAATCAATTTAAGAATACAATAAAATATTTATAAAAAATTTAGAGTCTAGATATGGTTATCATGTATTTGGTACAGATACACCTTGTAGTTGAAAACAAACCAAATTGTTTCATCTCCAGCTTAAATTATATGAATAGTTATTTTATTTATGGCTACAGGTGTAATCAGTACCAATAAAAGGGCAAAACTTACATGGCAAATTAGATAGATTTCGATGTTTATCTTTCATTTTAAATATGATAATTTTGAAATTGATTTTAAAAACGTAAACTATATATACATGTATATTAATAGGTATGATTATAGAAAATACTATCTGTCATGCCATGTAGGTCTTGGGGATTCCTAGTTGACATGAAGGTTAATTTATACCATCATAATATCGCACCCTCATTTGCAAATATTTTTTCTATAAAATTAGGATGGAAAAAACAGATTATTATAAATTGTGAACTTGACTGTCTTTTTTTTTCATGAGATACCCAGACTCATTTAAAAATGTGAGTGATGTATAAGAGCTTGTACCATACTCTCTTCCATAAACAGGTACTACTTACCGTAGTACTATGTACCGAGTCGGACATATGGCATTCCTACTAGCTCTGGCTTTTGCTCAATCGATAGAGTGCTGGACTGGCGTGCCAGAGAACCCGGGTTCAAACCCCAGCAGAGGCAATAAGTGTCTCTGTTACATTAACTAATATATATAATAATTTTTTTCTGGATAATATGTAATTGAGTATTTAAATGATCAGAAATTATTATAATGATAAATCTGAGCATATATAGATTTCTTTATATCATGTTAAATATTTTTACATGTAAAATGCTGTGACAAGGGGAATAACTCTTTCATATTGTACAAATGTAGCATTAAAATATGATGTATATTTTATGCCTGTTAAAATAATTATATTGTATGAATTTATTATGTTACTGAATAATATTGATGTACATGTATATTTACAGATTGAATTAAATTACAACAATAAAAGGGAATAAAATATTCAACAACGAATGTGTCCATCATTTACATCTGTTACCCATGCAGATATTGCATTGGCTGTTTATTTTTCGGCAATGATCACCACCTTCCTAACCCAAATAATTCACCATAGAGAGCATTATACTTAATTTTTATTAGTGTATATTTGATATCAAATGATACGTGGGTGTAGTTTTCTTTGAAAACCCAGATTATTTTTAATTCAGATAACACACACTCAATTAGCTCTGTTACATGTACAGTATGTAATACTGGAAAAATATATCATGGTAAGGCTAATGGTATAATGAGAGATGTCAAGACCTTTGTACAAGGTGTACGTGCATATGTGTGAAGTTAAAACTACATGTACCTGTATTATTTATCATAACAATGAAGCACATAGATATACCCATAAATATGAACTTCCTATTGAGTTTCTACATGTAAGCATTGCTTAAAGGTGATAACTTAAGTTTGTTTTACATGTATACATTCAGGGCATTTTCTGTTATTCATGTAGCTATTTTACATATACATATCATATGTATTTTGGCTATCTAAAGCAATTCCCTACTAAATTTATTGTAGCACAAAGTGAATAAGCAACAAATGACATTAACTTGATGTATTGATGGATTAGAACAGTCACCTTATTAATTTAAGAAAATGTCTTATCTATAAGATACCAAAATAATTATATTGTCATTTATTATAGGGCTCACAACAAACATGAAACAATTGCTTGTGATCAACTAAGTAAGCATTAGTATAATTTACCGTCCCAGGTAATTAAACTAGGCATTATTGTGTAAATTTTTTTTCTTGATGTAATAAGTTTCTGCATTGTAATAGAGGCATCTTTTCTAATCATTTGGTGGCCTTGAAAAAGGCCGTTTTGACTGGATGGTAGGGTCAACAGCAAAGGTCAGCTAACAGGTAACCTATCTGTACCAATCTGAACAGGAAGGAGGCAGCTGTGCATCACAGGACCAGCCGAAGGGCTGAAAAAATGCTGTGATAGAAACACCTGTTTCCATCATCATTGAGGTGAACTCCATCCCTGTCAAAGTGTTTCTCCTTAAAGAATTTGTGGGAAAAGAAAAAGACTTTCTTCCCCTGCTCGAAAGCACCAAATTCTTTAAGAAAAAATTTATTGACCCGTTTCTTCTTACGGTCATAAGACCGTGAAGAAAGACCCCTGGGTCGCCTTCGACAAAAGATCGAGGCCACAATGATGATGGAATCTGGGTGTTTCTCCCTCAGCACGGTAATCAGCCTCTTCAGCTTCACCAGGACATCAGAGGCGGAGGTTGTGTCGTTGATGTCATTTCCCCCCAGCTGAACCAAAATAACCTCAGGACTGATCCTCTCTACCAACTGCATGTCAAGGTGGTACACCTGTGGGACAGTTCTGCCTCCTACACCATGCAGATGGACATCCAGGTTGCCATGCCTCATCACTCTGCCGTTCACCCTCATCCAGTCTCTAAGTCGCCTGATAAAGCTGTGCCCAAGAACAAGTGCTCTCATAGTGGCAGCTTCTCTAAATGACTACACTGCCCGAGTGTCACGTTTATATAGCCGAAGAGCGGACGTCTGAGAAAGCAGTTATGGCGTTAACACACTAGACAAGGAGTTGCGTCCCTTTCCGATCAGCTGATATGTATTTGTGTTTCTTTAAATATATTTTGCAGAAATAATGAGCAAAGTTTAGTGTTTCCTCTATATATTAAAGATTGTAAAACATTCTGTACCTATGAAAGTATCACACAATGTACGGAATACTTTAAAAATAGATTATTACATGTATGCAACGCAGAATTATGTTGAAGGGAATCACTTTCATGAGCAAATTATTTTATATTGTGCGTTAATAGTTTGATTTGGAGTAAATATAAATTTCATAAGAGGATTTAACAAGGTTAAGAAATATTTTTATGTATTTGTTGTAAACTGACATCGCATTTATAAAGAGAAATTCGTATAAACTCTTGGCTATGAAACACAAATGTGAAACACGCGGTATCTCTATACATGTATTATTATTTCACCGTAGGCTTAAATGAATCATTTTTCAAAAATTATGTATTAATAATTAAGTGCTAAAATATAAATTTGTAGACTAATATGATGCACGCAGAATATATTTGTTTAACAGACAAAACCATGCTGACCTTCAGCTGATGATAAACATGGAAGCCCTGACCCCAATATCATGAACTTCAACATTTATTCTACAACATTTATTCCTCTGTATGACTAAAGTTATATAAGAAATTGAATTGTGGATTGGGTATGTTTGAATAATTAAAATATATATTATGTTCTCAGTGAATGAACGATAATATATATTTTTTAAACTTATTGTTTATGTACTACTTTGAATTTAAATTGTTTACATTAGTTTTCGAGCGATTAATAAATCGTAACAATTTCTTTTCTTATACAATAAATCATTTTAATTTTTTCAGTTATATTTATGAATAAATTGGGATTTTTAACTGGTAAATTTATATATATTTATAAGTATAACTAATCCGGAAAAATATAACGTAATCGGAAACGTTTTCCGCGTTACATGTAAATCTCGCGAGATCACAGCTTCTGTTCATCTGCCCCTGTGACACATTCGATAAATTCTACTTATATATGAATAAAAAAATCTTATAAATTCTGAATAATGATTTGGCATTCAAATTCATTTACGTTACGTTGCTAGTTTTATTTATTTTATTTTTTTTGATTTATCATAATTCAATATTAGATCACATGCTGCGCTCGCCCCAACGGTCGCACCGTAAATCACATTATAGATGGACTCCTTAAATATAACTTTGCTTGCTATTAGTACCTTAAACTTAGTTTGAAACCTGTTGAGTGGTTATGGTTGTAAATGATTAAATTCAAGTACATCGAAACGCAGGGCAGAAATAAGTGCTATAAATAGCATGGTTTTACGATCTCCGACTGGATCGTGTCTGTCATGTTTGTTTAGGTAAAACAAAACGAAAATACAACACACAACCGATCAATATAATATATAATTGAAGAAATCGAGATTGATCAAAGTAAGTACATTTGTTACTGTTATGATTATTTTATTCAGATACATCGGTTGTTAAAATGTATGTTGGCAAAATGATGAAGACAGAATTGATTATTTTATCTTTGGTTAATCTTGACTGTTACCCACTGGACTTGATATTTGGTTAACATACATTTTTTTAAGATATATTTTTTCATAAATACGTAATACACAATATGCAACTTCAACTACTGACTTCCAGAACCCTTACAACTATACAGTCTGTGTTATAATTCTCTTTACTATAAAATGTTGATGTGTTTGCCTATAATATATGATGGTATTTTCTGTATATTCCTTGGGTTTGTATTATCAAAATCAGTAACAAATGAGAACAAAACAAGTTTAACTTACATTACTTCGTGCAAGCTTTAAGAAAAGTTACATGTCTATCTAAAAAATATGGTTAAGCATATGCAAATCAATAGAACTTAGGCTGTTATCATGAATACTGATGCAGGATTGAATAATGTTAACCACATACATGCATACATATTAATCCATGAATTTGCGAACATAGCTTTGCTACTAGAAATATACCTAACTTGTGGTAATCCATGCCTGTATTGAGTAAAATCTTCTTTTTTTTGGGGGGGGGGGATGCAGTTTAACTTTTTATCAATAGTAAATACAGTCTTATTAAACGTCACTAGGAATGTCTATATAACACTTGATTACGCAAAATCTTATCAAAATTAACAATGAGGAAAAATACATGACTTAATTAAAAAAATTAAATAACTATCCTACAGCATTTGTTGTCAACATAATAACCTTTTTCTGAGCCTTGTGTTTATATTGATTTCAGCATCAATGTACAATCATGGCTTCTACCCAAGGACAAGACGTCATCTTTTATCAGTTGTGTACCAATCCCGTAGAACACCATTGTAACCTTTGTCATGTTGACCTCTGCTCTTCTTGCATTCTTAACCACTTGGCGGACAAAACAAACAAACACGAAATTGTCGAGGTTTAAGTTTAAAAACAGAAAGAAAGGACATGTTTTACCTGAATGCAACGCCCACAAGAAAAACCGTTGCGAGTTGTTCTGCAGAGATTGTCATGAACCAATGTGTGTAATGTGTGTAACAACTACACACAAAAAGCACGACATTACTGACATTGAAGAAATTATCCAGAAAAGCAAAAAACAAATAATGGATGATCTTACAGTGCTGGAAAATGACATTGCTCCAGCATACAGAAATGTTATGGCAGGTGTACCCTCTGATGAATTTGATAAAGTTCTCTCTGCCATACAAGATCAAGAAGATGCAATCTGCAAGATTGTGCGTGACATAGGCATTCAAATGCGTGAATAGGTTACCAAACAAATGAACCAATCTAAGGAGAATACAGAAACAGAGTCGTTGGCAGCAAGAACTGAAAAGGAACTGAATGAAATTATCTTAAATAACAGAAGCATTCTTAACACATCTGATGTCACAGCCATGATGAGTTATAAGTCAAAAAATGAAACATTTAGGAAAAGTTATAATGAATTAAGACTATTTTATCCGAATTTTGTACCTGGACTAATCAGAAAAGAACAAATTGTCAATATGTTTGGAGGATTTCAAATGAATAAAACCTCTAAACCACTCAGTCCTTTAAAACCAAGCAATTGTCCTGCTTTTGGCTTTCAGTCAACAGATGGGTTCGGAACCCCAGGAAGTTCTCAATCTGTTAATTTTCGGACGTCTCGTAATGCAGGTTTTAACTTTGGGTGTACTCCTCAAAATGCGGGCTCTGCGTTTGGTGGAGGCTTTATGGGTTTCGGAAGTAAGCCTCGTAGTGTAGACCTTTTCAGAAGCAGCAGTACCTCAGGCACTGGTTTTTCGTTTGGGAGTATTATGCCCTCTCATCAATCACCAAGTTTCTTCGGAAGTTCAAACAACCCTTCAGGTTTTATGTTCGGGAATGCAAATCATAAATAACAATAAAAAAATCTTGAAAAATTAAGATAACTAATATGAAGAATATAAAACCGCGATTGTGTCTGTGGAGAAACTTTCACAGCATTACAACTTAATTGAAAAGATAAAAACAAGATGTCATTACGTTTGAATAAAACCCCATTTTGATTTTTATTAGGCGAAAACAGCTCTCCATTACAAATTTAATTTAGAAACATTTCGTAAGGAGGAGCTTACATTATCATGTTGGTTATACTGACATTCACGACAGTGGTAACATTTACCTTAACATGTTCTTCCCTAATAGATTTGCGTTCAAATAAAGCATCCATAAGAAGTTTTGAAATAAATTCATGCAGCTAAATTCTTGGTGTGGAATGTCAACTGCTAACAATAATTCACAATGAGTTATTCTTTTAAAATGCTTTAGTATAGACTGACATGTTTCCAAAATTCTTAGTTACTTTCAATACATAATTTGCAAACATGTTGCTAGGTTTTGAAATATCTTATCCCATATAAATTTGTCCAATAAAAATATTTTATTTGGCTATGGCTGGTGTAGGGAATTTCAAGGATTTAAAAAGATTCTTTTGCAATAGATATCGATTCCAGTTTATCCACTCTGAAAGATTTTTTTTAAATAAACCAGTATATTAATTTATGGACTTTACTGGGTCGATTTAATAGGTGTAGAATATTTTTGGTCAAAATTATATTATTTTTTATCAATCCTTCTTTGTCTAGATAATTATCAAAATTTTTGTATGCATTTAATTATCATTGTTAATGAAAATTATAGAAGATCCTAATGTAATATCTATGTATGGTAAGCATTCGACTTAGTACTGTCTGATCATGAATTATGTGACCCATTATCACTTTATTTTTATGTGGTTTTATTACATGCAATCCTGTATAATACCATTTACTAGTATCCTTCAAGGGGTTTTTTTAGAAGCGAATTACATGTAGCATGTTTATTTACTTAAAAAGGCTGAAAAGTTATTGCCATTTTAGAATTCATCATTGATTTCCTTGAAATGAATAGCACTGTATAAAGATAAAGGAAATGTTCAAATTTTAAACTTAAGGTACTTGGATTTTTTCTTTACTAAACAATGGTCACAATGAATATATTTCAAATTATAAGGTAGATCTGATGGTCGTGTGTTGACCATCGAGCCTAAGTATGATTTCTATGTCTATTCCTCTTGGGAATGAGTGATTTGTTTTAGAGTGTATATTCCAGGAAAATTTGTAGAAAATTCCGTAGTAACAACGTCTTATTTAAATTTTCTAGAAAAAAAAACTTGCCTTAAGCATATATTCATGTACGTTGTAGTAACTGGATTTTGTGAAGAAATGTAATATAGTAAATGAGGAATGAATTTTGCTGATTTGTTACCGTAAAATATTTTACATTTGTATTTCTGTTTGGAACTTGTATATTATTGTTAATTTTTTCTAACTTTATTGATATTTTTCATTTTATTTTTATTTCATTAAACAATATCTTATAATATCAATAGTAAATAAGATGTTAGATTTGTAAACCGAGTTCTTGATTTTTGTAAGATATTTCTAACCAATAATAAGAAGTGTAGCATGGCCATAATCAAATGTAGAACGAAAATAAAAGCGATATCATTATTGTTATCAAAAAGAAAACTCTGTGAAGTTTTTGCCAAAAACACAAATGGGATTTACATAATCATTATCAAATGCGCTTATATCTACACTAAGGGATTTATGTTGCCTTGTATAACAAATACTATCTTGTTTTTGATTGTCGTCAAAAATATTTACAAAGAATTGTCGATTTGAAATGTTTACACATATAAAGAGCGAACACCTTGCCAAAACTCTTTGATAAAGGCTGGATTTGAAACGCAGAAAGAAAAAATGAGAGAAGAAGTGTGTGGGCATTTCCTTCTGTATCAAAATGTTATGCAATTACGCACCATACATTCTGTTTGAAACGGTTTCTTCAATAATCAATGTTACCCTGCTTTAGTGCACTTTTAATTAAGAATATCTAGTTGTTTCTGTCAAAATTTGACGCTCCTAAAGTGCAATTCGTTATGAGAAAAAAATAGCAGTCCTTTTTTCCTGTATAACATACTTATGTACGTACATTTGATTAGTTGTTCATTAAATCAAGATAAAAGGTAGTTAAATTAGTATATATTTTTTTCTTTTTTATTATCAACAACTTGGCATAGAAAAAGTAATCAATGTTTAGAATCTAAGAAGGACTATATTGGCGTAGAAAAATATCACTTGTTTCGCAATTCAGAATTTCTGCAGATTAATGAGTCTGTTTTGACATTTTAAAAACAATAACATTAATATCGGATTTTTTTTACTAAATTAAATGTGAAATAATCATATGATACTTGGGTTTCAGAATATGTTTTTAAAACATGATTAGCCTATCAAATTACATTTTTATAAGCTTTTTTAAGCGCCCAGTCTATGTATTGATTTTTGTAAAAAAAAACCAAAAATCACTAAAATCAGTTTTTCTCTCTTATTAAATGGTCAATATATTAGCTTATCCGTCAGTTTATATCTTTATATAAAGTCTACATTATGCTTTAAAAATCAGAAATATTTTATCGCGATAAATTTGGAATCTACAGTAAAATATTTTTAAAAAATTTACCAAGATTCATGAGAAACTGAAATATGGTAACGCCTTGTATTCATCACACAAATTGATAAAAACGAATTGAATATTTATTTCATTCACATGTACATGTATGCCAGTTAATGCTGTATTTTAGGACATGTTATTCACAGTCACTTTGCAAGTATTTAGCACTGGCTTAACCCAATGTTCCCTTTACACAGTGCATATTTAACGAATTTTGGATGCGCAGGACAGTTAAGGCAACAATTTGCTTTCAAACAGCAGGAAAAAGAGGTCGTTTGTTTAAGCTTTATTTTTTCTGCATGATATATTTTTTTAAACTATTTTTTGACTGATTTTGCAAAGATATGGGTCACTTTAACTTGATCATGTCTTAATTTGACTGTCACGTGACTTTTCAGTGTCACGTGGGCATCTTTTGGACAAGAAACGCAATGCTAATTTGAGACAAAAAAGACAAGGACAAGACAAACAAAGTTTGGAGTAAATAATACGCCTACTTATTTAAAATTATATATACATCATAGAAATCAATGCTCATTCAGTTGTAAAATTCGTTTAATATGCAAATTCCTAGGAAAACTGGCTACTTGTTGCAAAAATAGCGCGTTCTTGTACATTTCGATTAAAATTACAAATTAAAAGTATATTTCTCAACAAATGAGCATCAATTTGACAGTCAGTCATGTCTCTCAAATCAATACACATTTCAAACGCACAAATGATCCCAAAAGGGGAGATAACTCTATAAGCGTTAACTCTTCTGAAATAGGCGCGGTGTCATTGTATCGTTTAATCCGAATTTATTTTGAGATAGATTTCATCAGTACATTATGCAAATGATTATTTAAACATAGTGTTTCTATGCTGTCCCATGTTCAGATATAACACAGGCAGCTAGTAAACATCATTTATTCACTAGGAATAAATTGTAGATACTACAATATAAACAAAATCACTTATTACACAATTGCATGAACTTGTCATTACATAATATAGGTTGGGGAGACCGTTACACATAAGTAAAAAAAGGTCATTCTAATTTAACTCTATTCATTTTCTTGTCACAATATGTATAAACCCGTAAGCATGAAAGTAAACAAGTATGCACTGAACTTCATATAAATTAACTGACATTAAATCTAGTAAAGGCTCAAATACATATCGTAGATATGAAAAACATGTTTGTTTACTGCACGAAGTACACATAGCCCATTCAAATAGTAAAATATACCTTAATGGAATTTATACAAGTCAAAGTGCATAAGAAAGAAATATACCGTTCATAACTCTATATGTTATATAAAAAATACAAAAATACATATACTGTGGGGTCTCTATATCACTAAAAACTGATGGAACGTGGTTCCGTGAATTTGTGCATCGCGCTCGTGGAGCGGAGGTCCTACTATAAACTCTGAACCGGTTATGTATATATAAATCCGGATTATAACTGAACATAATAAACAATTCCGGAATGATTCCAGAACACTCCCCACCTAATATTGTCACAATATTACCCTTTATATCAAAAATTGTAACAATTTAAGACAAGACAAAATAATACAATTTACATAAGAATATACATGTTATCAATTTTCAGCCAAAATCAAATGGTGCAGTGACCAGGATAACATCACCATAAAATGTGAAAATGAATGATTGTCATAACATTGATCATGTTATGCCTATTCAATTGTTCTTCACAATGTCATATTAACACTGAATATGAGAGTACAGTAAATGTTCAACAATAAACATCTATTCAATGAGGCGAATTAGTTCACTTATAGGTCTCATATAAGTACATGGTTTCCCATTCACAATAAGGCGTACGCGGACTTTTCGCACAAGTTCATCAGCACTTTGGATAACTTCCTCCACAAGTCCCACAGGCCACTGGCATCGCGCTATATCTTTATCTCTAACGATCACAACATCCCCAGGTTTAAGGTTTGGTGTTTCCGTGGTCCACTTACGGCGAGACTGTAAGGTATGAAGATATTGATCATTCCACTGCTTCCAGAAGAAATCGGAAAGTACTTGCACTTGTTTCCACTGTTCCTTATACAGGTCACGAATGCTAACATTCACACAGGTAGAGAAATGTCCCGATATTTTCTGATTCAATAGTATTGCAGGGCTCAACACAAAAGGCATATCTGGATCGCTTGATATCGTAGTAATCGGATTAGAGTTCATGATTGCTGTCACTTCGGCCATCAATGTACTAAGAACCTCATGAGTGAGATTCTTTCCCTTTGGTCCTAATAGTAGAGCATCTAAGATACGTCGCGTTACCCCTATCATCCTTTCCCACACTCCTCCCATGTGGGAAGAGTGAGGGGCGTTAAAAATCCACTTTATCTTTGACTGGTCTAAGAAGTGCTTTACTGGACCTTGTATCATGTCTATGTTAAGATCTCCGGTAGCTCCAATGAAATTTGTCCCACGGTCAGATCGCAGTTCACAAACGTTTCCACGGAGGGCAATAAATCTTCGTAATGCATTGATGAATGATGAGCTTGACATGGATTCCACCAGCTCGATATGAACAGCTCTTGTCGTCAGACACGTAAACATAATAGCCCATCGCTTGCTTTCAACAACACCTCCTCTCGTTTTACGTGTCACAATCGACCAGGGGCCAAAGGTATCCACACCTACAGCACTAAACGGAGGTCCTGGAGTTACTCTAGATGATGGTAAATCTGCCATCTTCTGAGACATCAAGTTTCCACGTAATCTTTTACACACAACACACTCATGAATCACTGATGAAATCAGTTTCCTTGCACCGATCACCCAGTAGCCATTATTCCTTATGACACCCTCTGTAATGTGTCTTCCCTGATGAGCACCTGTTTTTTCATGGAAATGTAGCACAATCAATTTTGCAACATGTGATTTCCTAGGAAGGATAATTGGGTTCTTTTGCTCCATTAGAAGTACACTAAGGTTTAATCTGCCTCCTATTCTCATAATACCGTCCTGATCCAAATATGGACATAGATTCCTTATTGAGCTGTCTCGAGGCAATGGTTTCTGGTCTTGTAAACACAAGAGTTCTTCTAAGAAAAACGTTTTCTGTGTTTCTTTCACAACAAATAGTTCACTTTCTTGTTTTATAGTTAAAGAATCGAATGTCATATGCTTCCATTTTCTAGCAGCTGTTTTTAGCACTGTAACTGCAGATATTAGGGAATTCCATGTAGAAAATCTCTCAAAACGATTTGTGAGGTCTGCGGTCTTCAACATTAACTTGTTTGCATTTATGCGGATTTCTTTATCGTCATGAGGGTTCACGAGTGGAAAGTATTCTTTTACAAGGTCTTTGCTGATATGCAGAAATTCAGGTCCTTTAAGCCACTTACAGCTCAAGTCTTCGGCTGTACTTAATCCTTGTGTTCCTACATTAGCTGGGTTTTCCTCAGATTTTACATAATTCCACTGGGAAGGGTTAGATGATCGTAAAATGCGTTCCACACGATTGGCCACGTAGTTATAAAAACGTTTGGTATGATTACTGATGTAACCTAGCACAATCTTGCTGTCGTAATAGAACCATGTGTTGACAAATGTAATGTTTAAATGTTTCTTAACAGTTTCTGCTATTTCAACTGCCATAAGAGCTGCGCAAAGTTCTAATCTTGGCATTGAATGTCCATGTAAAGGGGCCAATTTCACTTTGCCAAACACAAATGATACTTCACTCCTTATCTCATCTGGAACTTTGATGTATGACACTGCTGACACTGCTTGTTCGGAGGCATCGCAAAATACATAAAGCTCTACATGGTCACAAAGGCTCAAAGATTTTGTGATATACATTCGAGGAATGGAAATGTTCTGAAGTGATGAAATGGACCTTTTCCAAGATTCCCATCGATGTACATATGAACTATCGACATCGTCATCCCAATCACATTTTGTTGTAATTTCGCGAAGGATGATTTTTCCACAAATAACGAGTGGTCCAATGAATCCCATAGGATCATATATGCTATGCAACATAGACAGGTAGCCACGTCTAGTGTTTGGTTTCTCTGGGAAGTTGACATCAAACAGGAAACTATCAGTTGATAAATCCCATAATAGACCAAGACTATGGTGTACAGGAAGAAGGTCTTTCTCTAAATCCAGTTGTTTGATTTCTTTACTCAGGTCTTCTTTGGAGAAAGCTAACATCACTTCTTTATTGTTTGATGCAACTTTGTGGAGATTGATGTTACCATTGGTTTTCAACGCAGTCCGAGTTCTTTTCAATAGGTCGATCGCTTGCGAAGCATTTGGAACAGATGTTAAGGCATCATCTACATAGAAGTTGTTATTCACAAAGTCTTTGATATCTTGCTCGGAATTCTCCACACTTTTGCGTAATCCAAAGGTAGCCACAGCCGGCGATGGACAATTTCCAAAAACATGTGCACGCATGCGATATTCTACAAGATGCTTACTTGGATCATTGTTCTGGTACCACATGAAGCGTAAATAATCCCTGTGGTCTTCCCGTATAAGAAATGAGTAAAACATCTGTTCAATATCTGCTGATATTGCAATGGAATCTTTTCGGAAACGCAGCAGAACACCAACTAAGTTGTTAGTCAAATTGGGTCCTGTAAGTAGAACACTGTTGAGTGATGTTCCTTTGTACGTTGCAGATGAGTCAAAGACTCCACGTATTTGGTCTAGTTTCTTAGGATGTAAACTCCGAATAATGGGAGATACCACACTTCTTGTCCAACTTTAAGTTCTGGGGCAATTTCTGCAGCGCCACTCTGAATAACTTTTTCCATGAATGTAAAAAAGTGCTGTCTTTTCTCACAGTTTTTATAAAGACTGTTATCTAAAACCATAGCTCTCTTGAGGGCCATAACTTTGTTATTTGGTATTGCTGGCTTATCCCTCTTGAACGGCAGAGGTGCTGTCCAGTTTCCTTCTTCTAGTTTCATTTCATTTTCCATAATATGAATAAACTCACGATCTTCGACCGAGAGGCCAATTTCCTCATCATCTTTGTGTTTTCTGAATATATCTAGCTCCCCATCTACTGACTGGATGTGAATTTGAAGGTCTTTGTCACATGGTTGAAATATTGTAGGTCGACCGTTTGGTAAAATGTTAGTTTTGAAACTTGTTACACTGAGATCCCTCACACTGACTTCAGGTAGGTGTTTACCATTCAAACAGACGTCACCAATGATGACCCAACCAAAACATGTCTTCTGAGCAAATGGATGGTTTTTTGGTCCTGTTATCTGCTGATAAACATAATGTGCGTCTGTTAAATCTCTTCCAATAAGAAGTCCAATTTGATGATTTGGATCATATTTCGGAATTTCCGAAGCAATAGAACGAAGGTGCGGATAATGATATGCGATCTCTGGTGTAGGAATTTCTGTGACGTCTTCTGGAATACTTCGACATTCAATGAGGGTTGGTAGTTTCAACACTGTCGATGAGTCAAGAGACTGTACAATAAATCCATGAGCTTGACGACCAAGAGTTTGTCCTCGTCCAGAACATGACATTAAATTATACATTAATTCGTTTCCTTTCACACCAAGAGAGTCCATTAACTCTGTAGTTGCTAATGTTCTATTACAGTGTCCATCTAACATTGCATACACAGTCACAGATAATTCTGGGTGATTTTCTGGGTATACTTGGACTAACACTGTTTTTGCACAAGAGCGTCCATGGAAACCATCACATATAGAAGTACACTTTGAATCAACAATGAATGGTTCACTCTCCCCACCTTGAACCGTTTGAGGAATACCTTGATTTCTAGGCTTTATATGCATAGCAGTCACATGATTGCCGCTGCCACATTCTTTACACTTAATGTAAGCTCGGCAATGTTTTTTATTATGAAATTTTGTACGTAAACAACGGAAACAGAGTTTATTTTCTGCTACATATCTGCGACGTTCTTCCATAGGTTTTCTCATGAAGAGTTGACATTCATCAAGATAATGCGAAATTGCATGTGGATGTAAAGAACACATTTCTTTTCTGATGTTTTCTTTTTCTTCCTGTACTTCAGTTTTTCTTGACATTACTGTTGCTGGTCTCCTGGTGAATCTTTGTTTATCCATTCCTACGGGTGATGAAGATTCAAATGAAAAGCTTGGGTCATTCAAAGATATGCTAAGTTCATGAATGAATTTTACAAACTCCTGGAAAGGTGGATATGGAACAATGGTTTGAATCTTATATTTAACAGCACGATCCCTCCATTTGTTTTGTAAGTTTTCAGGCAGCTTGCACACGATTGGATTGACACCAATTGGGGTATCATAATACGACAAAAGCATGGCATATCTATCATTGTTTTTATGACACTCTATTTCTGCCAATAGATCTGCAAGGTTATATAACTGTGTTTTGTCCTTTGGTAAGGTAATCACTGGAAATTACTGTACTTGAATGCGCAGTTTTGATTCTATCAATTCGGGGGATCCATAACGTTCATCCAATCTCTCCCATATCTTCTGAAGAGCTATTTTCGCATCATCTGGGTTCGCTCTTCTTTTACTGGTTACTTGAACTGTAGATTCAGGTCCGAGCCATCGTAACAGCAAGTCTATTTCTTCTAAATCACTTAAGGTGGCTTCAGATACAATAGTCTTGAATGTCCCTTTCCATACGTTGTATGAGGAAGGGTCATCATCATATCTTCTAAGTCGTTGTGAAACTAAGTCTTTTTTCAATAAATAACAGTTAATAATATCACTAGTCATCGCACTGTCAATAACACTAGACGAAATAGGTTGATATTGATGCCGCGGTGTAAACGTAGAATCCAAGTGCGGTTGTGCTATAGGAGGCGGTCTGTACGACTGTGAAGTTGGTGTAAACCTAGGTTGCATAACCTGAGGAGGAAACCTAGGTGGTAACGGTTGAGGTGTATATCTCGGCTGCATCAATTGTGGCATGTATGCCTGTCCAGGATATTGCATAGGTCTCGGAGGATACATAGCCATCACAGGTTGAGAAACTAAATGCTGCGGCGTTGAAGTTGACGACTGTGCGAAGTGCGGCACTGCTGGAGCAGGAACTTGTCTTGGTAGTTGCTGGTTTACAATATGCTTAGATGCTTGTCCAATATACCTGTCTTGTTCTTCTTTCTGTGATTCAGGTTTTACTTTTTTCGGACCCAAAGTTATTTTTTCTACATACTCTCTGGATTTATCGACACTGTTTATCCTCGGTAACCCCAAATCACATACATGTCCTTCATCTTCCATCATTTCAAATTTTACCTTCGACTCTGCAAGCTCCAGTTCTCCCTGACACTTCAACAATTCTAACTCATTTTCTAAATCTTCTTGTGCTTGTTTGTATTTAGCAACATTCAAGTTTTCTTCAATGATCAGTTTGGACTTTTGACGCTTTAATTCAATGGCTCTCTCTGTTATTTTCAACTTTGTTTTAGCTTCTTCTAATTTTTGAAGAGATTTAATGCTTAATCTACTTGACGTTGACTCTTCATCTGTTTTCTTCCTTGTTTGTGAAGGTTTCAATTTTTGTAAACACTGAATAACATTGTCATGAAATGGAGTAAAACACTTGTTCATCAAATCTAGTTCTTTAAAACTTTCTTCATTGTTCTGTCTATTCAAATATTCACAACACTCATGATATGTATTCTCATAATTTTTCAAATTAGCTTCAATCCTATCACACACTTTAACAAGAACTGCTGAATCGGATGTTGAAGTAGATTCAAGAATGTCAGATTTAATTCTTTTTTCAAATTTAGCCAACTTGCTTTTCTGCTTGTTGAGATTTTCTAAATATAGTTCATGTCCTTTCTGTGTTTTCTCATGTAAACGACCTGAAGTTCTTGGATCTTTCTCCTCCATTTCCATGTTTCCTTGATCATCCAAGTGTCCTTGCTGATCCTTCTCCCTTTCATGTGTAGACATCTTAGGATTGGTGAAGGCTGAGTACCAGTTATCTACTATGCTGTCCCATGTTCAGATATAACACAGACAGCTAGTAAACATCATTTATTCACTAGGAATAAATTGTAGATACTACAATATAAACAAAATCACTTATTACACAATTGCATGAACTTGTCATTACATAATATAGGTTGGGGAGACCGTTACACATAAGTAAAAAAAGGTCAATCTAATTTAACTCTATTCATTTTCTTGTCACAATATGTATAAACCCGTAAGCATGAAAGTAAACAAGTATGCACTGAACTTCATATAAATTAACTGACATTAAATCTAGTAAAGGCTCAAATACATATCGTAGATATGAAAAACATGTTTGTTTACTGCACGAAGTACACATAGCCCATTCAAATAGTAAAATATACCTTAATGGAATTTATACAAGTCAAAGTGCATAAGAAAGAAATATACCGTTCATAACTCTATATGTTATATAAAAAATACAAAAAAACATACACTGTGGGGTCTCTATATCACCAAAAACTGATGGAACGTGGTTCCGTGAATTTGTGCATCGCGCTCGTGGAGCGGAGGTCCTACTATAAACTCTGAACCGGTTATGTATATATGAATCCGGATTATAACTGAACATAATAAACAATTCCGGAATGATTCCAGAACAGTTTCTGTTTTATCTTTATAGAAAGGGACAGTATGGTTACTATGAATCACCCGCATTTCCTCTAGATCTGTTGTAATGGGTTACTGTCGTATCGCCCCAAAACCAAAGCGCCCCATGCACGAGCGCCCCCCAAAAAAATTTGAGCGCCCCAATTACGTTTCACGAGCGCCCCAAATGTATTCATGAGCGCCCCAAAGTAAAATTATCATTTTACCTTACGACTTGGAAAATTTGCACGAGCGCCCCAAATTGGATTTTCCAATATTGTACTAAAATGGGGATCGTTTTCAGGTGCGCCCCAAAATGATTTTCCTGATTATGTCTTTCTGCATAGAATCTTGTTGTATCATTACACCTTACGTCTTGAATAATTTGCCCGAGCGCCCCAAAATTGGATTTTCCAATATTGTACTACAATCGGGATCGTTTTCACGAGCGCCCCAAAATGATTATCATGATTATGTCTTTCTGCATAGAATCTTGTTGGATTATTTCTTTACGAACGTGCCCTGAAGTTGCCTACGATTTATAAGAAAACTATCTTATGATTAGGAAATCATTTCCACGAGCGCCCCAAATTAACTTTTAACTTTGCTCTCAAATCAGCATTCTATGTTGCTATAAAGTTAATAGTTGACTACATGTGTAATAAATATTTGAAACCTGATTTTGCTTTAAAATGTATGTTGGAGAATTTCACTTTTACGTTAAATAAGCATCATTTACACGAACCCCCCCCCCCAAATGAGATTATTCTATTTTGAACTAAAATCAACGTTGGTGTGTGAGTCACCAAGTTTGGACTAATTTCACGAGCGCCCCAAAATGGTTTTGTTTATTAGTCCTTATTAATCTTCGATGGAATCTCATTAAACTTACACATTATTATTCCGAGCGCCCCAAAATACATACCTCATTTTTTTTTTATTTCGAGCCCACCAATTCCGTTGAATTATACAAAGTATTCTTATTTTTTGAAGGAAATTGTTAATAATGTTTTTTAAGCTTACATTTACAGTCAATCATTATTTATAAGAAAAAAAACCAATGCGTAATATGTGTATTATATATGTTATAATTGTATTTGCAGTGATATATAGGGCCAATGGGTCGGGTGTGTCATGATTCATTTTGTATTACATATACCGTATGTGTTAAAACATTAGCTTCCGAAGACAACTGACGATGATGAAATAGAAGGGGATATTCGGAAACATTAAAAGGTGTCAAGGGAGGGGGTATCCTGTCACGGTATCAGGAGAAAACATACCCAGACACTCGGGTGACGTTGGCTTCGTCGCGTACCCCTTTGATTAGATGTGTGTACACCAAGAACTAGTATACACTGTGTGTATTGTATGTATACATTGATTGTGTTCGGTATTTTGTAGAAACTATCAATAATGAACTAAAACACACCAAAAGGAAACGTGATATTTTTAAAGGAAGCAATAAACAGACCTGTTTACAAATATTGGCATATATTCTTTAAATGAACATTTGTATAACTTAAAATATAACGACCCCCCCCCCCAATTTCTGAATGTTTTATCTTTAGTCGATAGAATATGAACGATTAAATGCATATATATTTGCATACCTCTTTCCGAGATTCTTAAAGAAACCTCACCGAACAGGGGAATATGTTTAGGTAAACTCAGTAATATAAAAGATCCGAACATTATTGATTCTGTTGTTAAATTGGTTGCAAAAGTTTCCTAAAATTACATATTAGTATGACCGTGCTAAATAAAATTGAAATAAATTTTAAAAAATTATAAATTAAATAAATAAATTAATGTTTTAAGTAGAGAGAGAAAATAAATGAGAATATTCACTTACCTTTTTCTTGCAATCGTACGAATGTCAACGAAGGAATAACACCCAACACCCTGGATTGACAATATGTGACGTAATGGGGGGGGGGGGGGGCAATTGTCATATTGTTTGATTGATATTGTTTGATGAATATCAATTTCAGTGCTCATGCTTTGATCTTTGTATAAAAAACAGTTTACGAAATATTTGTCATCGCTTTATATCAGCATTTTTATTTTTGTATAGCAAAACTTATTCTGGGACGCTCCGAAATTAAAATTAAAAAAAAAAAAAAAACATTAATAGCTTATGACTCGAAAACTACATTTTGAAATATAATAATAGACAGCGAAACTTAAACACAAAAAAAACCCACAAAAACAAAACAAAAACAAAAACAAAAAACAAGCAAGAATAGCAATTTGTGTAGCACTTGGGAAAAAAGTCATTTTACATTCATAATATTTCAGAACGAAACTTATTTTGGGGCGCTCGTAAAAAAAAAACCAAAAAATAAAAAAAAAAAACAACGACATGATTTAACATTCGGAGCATTTGGAAAATTTGCTCATAACATTCCAATTATTACTTTGGGGCGTTCGTACGTGAAAATATTTAATCATGAAAAAAAAAAACATTTGGGGCGCTCGTGAATACATTTGGGGCGCTCGTGAATTGTACTTGGGGCGCACCAAGAAAAATTTGGGGCGCTCGTGCATGGGGCGCTTTGGCTTTGGGGCGAAGTGACCAGCACCCGTTGTAATTATAGACGTAAACAAACACAGTTGTGCATCATATTTTAGGTTACTGCATGCGCGGAGTTAGTAGTTTCTTGATTTTTGAGGGAAGGAAAGAAAAATATATGAGACCTAATTGTGCAAAATCATCTGAGGGGTAGGCTGGGTTGGGAGAAGCCCCTCTATAATAAGACAGACATATAACATGATTTATCTCATTATATAAAAAAATAACCCCTACCTCACTGTACAATATGGTCAGGGGTATGTTTTGATTATAAGAATATTTCATGTCGGGTGCATGCCTGTGCCTTATGACTCAATGTTTATATACAACACCGTTGTCTTGAAACATTTTCCAAGGGGAGGGGTGGTTCAAGGAATTTATTTGCAGGTGGCCAGAGACCAAGCCATATTACCATGTGAAGTGTGAATTAAATTAGAGTTATCCAGGGTAGAAGGGCTATATACACATGAAGAATGATTTTAAGGTTACTCATTTTCTTTCTTTTTTTTTTTTTTGGGGGGGGGGGGGAGGTGCATATATATTTATTCAGTCACAACATTTATTCCATTCCAGTTGCATATATCTTTCATTACCGAGAATAAAAGAGAGTGTGTAAATCCTGCAAGTAGGCAATCAAAAGCCATTTTTGGTTCACATGAATATATAAAATTTTAAAAAATTCTGAACTTAATCTTATGCGAGGGGATGAAGACTCTCTCCCCCACCCCTTTGCATCTTTAATGCATGCAAACAGCATAATTATAGCAATTTAATATAGCTGACTTAGGTAAATGTCTCCTCTCCTCCATTTCTTAAAAAAAAATTATGAATATAAAAACAATTATACTTGGCTTATTTGTTTTATTCAGATATGCTAAGAAGATAAATTACTTTCTGAAAGAAAAATAATGATAATATGTTCAGTGACAACATTATTTTAAAATTGATATACCCATATATGCATGCACAATCAACAATTTCAATTTCTTTTATGCATGATATGATGTCAATGTGTTTATTGTATGACTCCTTAGTTTGATTCCACTTCTTTCTCCAAAAGCACAGTCTTCCTGTTCTTTAAGTCTTGACCAGGTTTTCACATCATTTTCATATTTTATATTCCCAGGATAAGAGTGTGTGTAACTTGTCACCAATAAGAACAGCATTTATGCAAATCCCAAAACATAGCAGGTACCAGCTGAAATGAAAATGATTTTTCAGTGAGTTTAACATGTAATCAAAATGACTGAGAGATTAAAATGGAAGAATTATTTTCTACAATTTGACAAACATTGGAATTTATTTATCTTGTTAACTTTTCATTCTGTTAAGATTTGCATTCAGGTTTTGCACATGTTCAAACACAGCTTTAAAACAGTTTTTTGATGATCGACACCTTCACCCCTGTTATGTGTAAAATTACAGTGGCCACTTTATTTTTCTCGACAAAACCTTAACAGTGCACCTCCCTCTCTCTCTCTCTCTCTCTCTCTCTCTCTCTCTCTCTCTCTCTCTCTCTCTCTCTCTCTCTCTCTCTCTCTCTCATATTAATGATTTAGGTATACAAGATTTCTATCAAGCTAGTGCAGTTACAGTGAAATCATACCATGTAATGTTGATATGTTCAATGTTGATGAGCAATTTTTAATGATGAAGTATCAAAAATTGTAGGTTTAAAATAACATAAGTTTTATATTTATTCATTTTAAAATTAAACACATATATACACACATACCGGTACATAGGACTACATGTCAACAGCAATTTGAGCATTCTGTTAAAGGTCTAATTTGCATGAATGGGTAAAATGACAAACACTTTAACTATTATTTGAAAGTTTCACATGCGCATTCTAAACAAACATACCATGTCCATATAGAGATTCCTCATTTAGAGAAATCAGATGAAGTGAGTTCACATGCAATTCAATTATATTTGTATATTATAAGATTTCAGACAGTGTTATGTTATGAGTGATATAAAAAGCTAGTAATGATAATTAATGTGCATGAACATTTTATATCAATTGGATGAATATACCTGGTAATGTGTAAAACAAATTAAATAAACTGTCATAGAAGAATTTTCAACACAGAAGAAACATGTTATTGATCAGCTGTTTATGAACGGGTCAACTAATTTTCAGAAAATCAAATCAGCTGTATATAATCCTTTAGCCTGTACTGTACTGATTTTCAGGAAACCAGATCAGCTGTTTTCACAGTCTCATGCACTTTGTTTACATACAAACAACTACATGTATAGTCAGACTGAGTGTAGTGTAAAGCTGTAGTATTGTCTGTACAAATGCTATGAACTGATTCGATCGTGTCGACTGAACTTTCTGAAGAAAATGAGTAACGATTTAACAGACCGACAATAAACTTCTACATGTACATTGTACAGTATAAATGTAAACAATACATGCAATGCAGTCTCTTCTCATGTTTTGAACGAAACAACACAATAAGTTGATCAGAAATTCATCCACTGTATAAAAACACAGAAAAACAGTTACTTAGTTATCTGGTCTATTACACGTACACTGTATATCTATTCTACATACCTGATAAATCATCAAAAGATCGTTACCATCGGGAACACCAGCTACACGTGTTTACATCGTCTGACGAGCGCTTTTGGGACGCAGATTCACACCCATGCGACAGATGTAATATAGAAATTCTTCGTATATTCTCGTTGTATGTTTTGCCATGAATTATTAAATCAACCGTATATTTTGCCAAAACTACTGTTTTCGGTGTATTTTCCATATATGGAAATACAGATGCGGGGCATGTATTATGACGTCATATCTCATTATCCCTTCATTAGCATATCAGAGCGATGTGTAGCCTTGTCTGCACTGCGTGATTGACATTTCTAAAATATAGTTTGGTACAGTATCCTTCATGTATAATTATTATGCTTTCATTATATGTGTTTAAACTTAACTTCAAAAGTCAGTTTCATCTGATTAAAAAAATAAATTAAAATACTATTTGATATTTTAATAAAATTCTATCCCGGATCTGCTGAGTGTACTTAGTATACCGATCTCTTATACAATACAGGCCATTGGTTGTTTTTTTATTTAGGATTATAGAAACGAAATTACGCCATTCCAAGGGAAAACCCTTACTGCTTAAATTCATTTGGTATAATTAATGTAAGTGTGTTTATTTATTGCAAATTTTGGCTCTATTGAAAACACAGATCTGTTACATTTTTATTTACACCGTCACCGATCAAATATATGTTAGCCATGATGACTTGTTTTTTCTTGACTGAGTATTTTGCAATGTAAATCTCCAGTCATTTTTCATTTAAAAGTTAAGTGAGAGTTAACCCTTGACTATGGGAGATGCACACCGTGTTTAACATCAAAGTTATTGTAATATTTAGCAATCATTAATGAGTCAATTCAGTAAAATACACTCTGGTGTTCAGTAGTAATACTTTAAAGCGTATAAAATCATTTATTTCAGTGATTTTGCAATACTTTCAATATTTGAAACGGTTTGAACATAAACTTTTTAAATGTAGGCCACAAAGACGTTTCCTTAAGATTGGTCTACATGTTTTGTATTTTTTTGTCTTCTCTTGAATAGGGAAGAACATTTGAAATTCATGGGATTTTTCTTCAATTTGTTATTCGAACATGGACACATCTCAACTGAAAACATTAGTTTCTGTTGGTTTGAGAACTATTTCCAAAAGTGTATAGATTCCTTTATTATTTTTAGCATCAAAACATCAAAATTGTAATGTGATAAAAATTATACCAAAGTATGACAATATTTATCAAAAACTCCTAGTCGATAATCGTCGTCAGTTTTGTTTTGAGAAAATAAGTTAAATATCAAAATAATTTTACTATCAATCCCTAGAACAATAATCATTGCACGCTTGTATTAATTTCTCCTACCTAGATAGATAACATTCGGACATTGTTTGCCGACTAAAAATATGAAGCGAGTCTTTGACAGAGTACAGAGTTTAAAGCCAATTTAAGGTGTTGGAAAAAATAGTATCTCCGTATTTAAGAATTAGTGGAAATTAGTATGATTGGTTAAAAAACCCGATGCTGTACAGGTAACCTGTTATTTTTAGCTACAAAATTCGTAGCGTAAAAGAAATCAAACTTTGCTCCTTTATTCATCTTTGCTTTCAATGTATTTTGAAGCACTTGGCGGACAAAACAAATAGACATGAAATTGTGGAATTCATCAACAGAAAAGAAGGACCCATTTTGCCAGAGTGCAACTCTCACCAGACAAAACGATGTCAAATGTACTGCAGAGATTGTAACGAACCAACGTGCGCATTGTGTGTTACATCTAACCACAAAATGCATGACATTGTTGATATTCTAGAAATCCTTCAGAATGTTAAACAGCAAGTCATATTAGATTTGAAGGAACTTGAACACGTCATTGCTGCAAAGTACAGAAATATTATTGCATTTGTAACATCTGCAGTGTTTGATGAAACTCTCTCTGCCTTTCAAGACAAGGAAGATGAATTATGCAGATCAGTGCGTGATATTGGCATGCAGAAAAATGCGAAACAAAGTTACGAAAATTAAAAGAGAATCTGAAATGGCGAATAGGGAAATTCAATCTCTGGCAGCAAAATCTGAAACGGAAATGAATGGAATGATTCAAAACAGCAAAGGCACCATTGAATCTGCTGATGCCAAGGGCATAATGAGTTATGAGTCACAAAACATGAAGTTTAGGTATGGTCTTGAAGAAATTGGACTGTTTTTTCCAAAATTTCAACCTTCTTTGATAGATGAAATCCAGCTTCAAAATGCTTTTGAAAAAATTTAAATAGCAAAAAATTTATGCACAAGGTAAAGCACCAAACTCATATAAAATGATGAAAAATCCCGCTATCACCAACATCATTCGGAGTCCTTTTGAGCGCAGTTCATGTCTTATGAGAATAGCTTGTGGCGGTACTGAGAATATATGGGCAAGTGGAAACGACAGCCAACTTTATGAAATAAATAACAAGAGTGGAGCTGTTCTGAACAATACAAAAACCGCTGATAATGTCCTTGCATTATCCATTGACTCAGATCAAAACGTAGTGTTCATAGTTTCGTGGCCTGACACAAAAGTTTACAAGTATGAAAGTAATACAAACACAGTCAAAACCCTGTTGGAACTTTCTGATTCGTATCCAAGAGGACTCTGTCATACGATGTCATACGATGAATGGCGACCTTTTAGTGAGCATGCGCTCTTTGGATAAACAACAAAGTATAATTGTGAGGTATTCTTGGATCAGAGAAAATCAAATTGGCATATTAGGAGATTCTCTTCTTTCTGTCGACAGTTGGGAAATTTTAAGGCTAAACGAGAGTTTTCATGCAGCTTGTCTTATAAAAACCGTTTGAACAGTGTTTAGTTATAATAAATTAATTTATTACCTAATGAAAGGGATTTTGTTGTTTTATTACAAATTAAATATTTTCGTCTATTTTGTATGTGTATTCAGATTTGAAAGTTTTATTGAACTGCCGTAAATAGACTGCAATCTATTAGACCACCGGTCAGAAGACTGTGATCTATTGGACCGGCAACGTATTTTAGAAAATGTGAAATTGCTTCGAGAACAAAAGATAACTTTATTATATTTATTTTACTATTGTTCTTAAAATTTATCCTCATGGTATGAAAACCTTATGTAATTTATAATTGTAAACACAAAATACTAAAAAACGGAACTAGGTATTAAAACAATTATTTAATGCCTGAACAGTCAATAGACCCGAATTTTTTCCCTTGGTGCAGGGAACGGCTCTGTATATGATCTACTGCCCTCGGGCGTTGAGCTGCACCTCGGGAAAAATATTCGGGTCTATCGACTGCTCAAGCATTAAATAATTGTATACGAGTTACCTTTTGTAATCATTTCATGATCTAATTTGTAATGTGCTAACATTTAATTTCAAATTTATTTCATATAATATCTCAAGGAACCTGTTGCGAGATTTAAACTCATTAAAGCTCTTGCACATTAAAAAAACACAGACGTGGACATATATAACAATCTTAATTTACCCAGGGAAAGAAGAACAATTGGTGCTTCAAGGTAAAAATACATTTTTTTTTTTTTAAAAGTTAATGTCTACGAAAACATATTTATTTACAAATATTTACATTTGCAAATATGTTTTTTATATGAACCTATAGAATAGCGAAAGCGTTCAACTCTGTATGAACTTCTTTCATGAAGTCACAATGATCATATCACGCCCATATTGCTTGTCGCTTGGGTTATTGTAAAATCTTGGTAATTCTAACAGTTCTGAACGACTTGTTTTGTTTTCAGACGTAAATATAAGTAATAAACAGCAATGTTAAAATGTTCGCCGGTATTATGAAGTTGGTTGGTACGTGATGAAATCTACTAAGAAGGCCTTCGGGCTTAAAAGGAATTGGTCACGTGACTAACCAAAATCCTATCCCGGTGAACTTTTTAAATTGCTGGTTTTAAAATTAAGTTTATGCAGGTTTATCATTTTATTACATACTGTTCTAAGACAAACTCTATTCAAAAATTTGTACCTATTTACGCAACCATTTAATATTGCGTCCAAAATAGTGACGTTACATTGCAACGGTGAGAACTTGTGCTTGAAAAAAACTGGCCCTCGGCTAGTATGACAATTATTTTCATCATACTTTCATGTTAAATACTGAAATCTGATTGGTTTAGACGAAGTTGATGATACGTCCTATTACAATCAGCGTTAGCACCACACTTGGCAACTGGTTATACAAGTAATTGTCACATGCGCGTAAATTATGCGTGTACTTTTCGCCGTAGAAACCACATCATTACTATATAAACACAGTAAAATTTTCTCTAAAATTAAAACACTCAGTGTAATAGAGTATAAGATAAAGTATCTAGTATTGACATGCCTCGAAAACCAATGTCAACTTCAGTTTCGCGGCGGTTGACAATTGTTTCCCCAGGTATCAATTTCAACTGTTACCTTTTCAAACAGGCACTATTTATATAAATGAAATACAGACACATATTTCGGCATTATGCAAATATAATATTTCAGATTCCATTACATGTTTTTCAAGCTTTCCCAGATGAAGGAATATGTACGTATGTTTTTTCTGATGTGACACAGACATGAAACATCTGTTCTGAAACCAAAAGACAAGTATCATAATGATAGACGCGCAAATCAAGATACATATTGTTATCATTTTGGCTATGATAAATACTGCAGTCTGTTCTTGACGTCAGTCTCTTTGTCCACTGTCAGTTGTATCTGGTTTGATTTTTATTTCTTTGGTGGTTCACGAAGATATGAAGGTATGAAGAACGCTGCATAGGAACTAAACACTTCAAACTCTTCCTTATTTTGATCAGTGTTTGAAAAACCTGAAACCGGTCGTGCTCTCAATGTCGTTACAATTTGTTAGATCACAAACTATTTTTATAAGTTCTCCTAACGTCAGTTTAAACATACTTTTCTTATGCACAAAACAGAGCTGGATAATGCAGCAGGCGTTCCGTATTCAAACTTTCCCCATGTCTGGTTGATTCTAAATAAAAATTCTATACAAATCTGGGACATTGATCAATAATTCATTCAACGCCTGACTTAAATTCACCTCAAATCGTCAATTTCATTATTCTTCAATCTACAAGAAACGAATGGAAATTTTTTAAAAGTAACTGTTCCGAGTGTTTTCATGGTAAGCATGTTTTCTCATTGTTAAGAAAATATACAAATGTTGTCTATAAGCTCGTTGTTTATTGCAATTTTTACAAAACAGTATTGGAGGACAGCGCATTAATTACTCCTACATTTTTATTAAATGTTTGAATAATGTCAATATCGATGAAAGACACGTTTATACAGGTAGCTAGTAACAGGCGAAGGGTAGGTACCCCTCCTCCTCAAGTTTTAGACCTACCGGTATTTTTGTTTTATCTTTATATATTGATTTTTGGGAACAGGTTTAAATATATAAAGGCACTTCACTTTTAGATCTAACTAACTACACAATCTAATTATATGAGACAGAGCGATAACCGTGCCTTCCATTCCCAGGGATGAAGATTTTGATGATCAAATCAAAGATTTGAGTGTGTTATTTTCAGTAATACTAACGATGTCTAACGGTACATTTTATTTTCACGTAACCCTAACACCCCCCAAAAAAATCAACCGAAACTATTCCACAATATCCTCTCACAGACACACCGAGGCATAATATCTCTTGCATGCGGGTCCTGTAAAAGGATTCATTCGCAAATGGACTGTTTTTTCCCCAAATTCTTGTTGAAAAATTCCCAAACAACTGTTTCATATTGTGTTTAAAGCAGGACAAATAGAATGATGGTTTGTAACTACGCTTAGTGAGACATCCTTATAGATGTCAATCCAAATATCTGATTGTTCTGTGAAGTGTGGTTTATTTTGATGAAAATTTAATGATTAAACATGTAATATGCAAATAAAAACCAAAAACCTATATAGAATTTGGTGTTTTTTGCAAACTTGCGTTGCGTCATATTTGAAAAACTATTTCCTCAAAAAAGCAGTTTTTCTTTGAAAAATAAAATTCCTAATTGAAAGGAATAGTACCAAAAAAGGTCAATTAAGTAATGACAGTTCTTCAGTTAAATACATTCTGTACATTACACATGCATATGTCATGTTCATGTATATACGTGTATAAAATATTAAAGGTTCCTTAACTCAGATTGAATGACTATTTAAACTATTTCTTTTAAAGAAGTGAACGACAAACAAGTTTTTCTGCTTCAGTAAATCCAGATCAGTTTTCAGAGTAAGTTATCACATTACAAACTTACATTGCAAATGAAGTTTTTTAAGCATCACTATTGGGTATGAAAAAAAACCTGCTTCTCCACTTGAAATAAGTAGGAATTTGGAGACATATGAAAACGTTAAATATTTATCAAAAAAGAAAATTAATAAAAAAAAAAGATAAATGTACCAATACAAAAAATATCACATAAGTGTCAATTACACACTTTGTTTCAAGTTAGAGGATTCTTCATACCAAATGATTATTAATGACTACTTTACAACCTAACCTAAATAAATTAATAATACTTTTCTGCTGAAATCTACGTTTGTTTGAAAACGTGAAAGAAAATGCATGACACATTAATTTTGTACATGTACCTTTTATTGCACTTATTCATTTAACTTTGATATTATTATTTTTCAATTACCAATCGATGATTTGTTTCGTTCTCTCTCTCTCTCTCTCTCTCTCTCTCTCTCTCTTGTTATTTTTTTTACTCCTCTTTATGAAAGTTGACCTCTTGTTTTATTTTGAAAGATTTTTAAAATACCCTGATTGGTTGACACTGATAAAAAAAATCCGATAAAAAATGATAACGCGAAGGGCTTATGCCAAGATTGCACTTCACAATTAGGTCACATTTGGAGGGGGAAAATTGTTTGAGCCTCAGATTAGCCACGCTAAACATCATTCGAATCACGCTTGCCCTTTTCCGTAACCGATATTTGCGGTTACGGAAATGACCGAGTTGTTACAATTGGTTAAACATTACCTCACTTATTATAGTATCTGCCATATATATGCACTCTGTTGTCTTCGATAGCATATTTTGTCTGTTGAAAAACGAAACCAGTTTTTCAAATTCAATCAAATCAAGAGAACAAATACGAAAAGTTCATTGCACATAATTTACTATACGTCTAGACTAAAATTTGATATATTGCCGAAAATGATATGAATAGTTGTGCGAAAATACTGTAACTGCTAACTTCACTGAGCTTTATTTCTATTTACAGTATTTCTATACAAAGAATAGTAATGGCAAGAAACCAAGCACAGGGCATCGTCGTCTGCCAGATGTGTCCAAATCCCGTGGAAAATCATTGTAACCTTTGTCATGTTGACCTTTGTTCTTCATGCATTCTAGAGCATATGAAAGACAAGACCAAGAGACACGAAATTGTCGAATTCATCAACAGAAAGAAAGGATATGTTCTACCTGAATGCAACTTACACAAGAAAACGCATTGTGAAATGTTCTGCAGAGATTGCCGTATACCAACTTGTGTATTTTGTGTTACAACTATTCACAAAAAACATGACATTACACGTCTTAGAGAAATTATCGAGAACAGAAAACAACAAATAGTTGGCGATTTAAAAGAACTGGAAGATGTCATTGTTCCAGCATACAAAAACGTCACAACGGATGTATCTTCTGCTGAATTAGATAAAGTCCTCACTGCCATACAGGATCACGAAGATGAAATGTGCAGGATGGCCCATGATATTGGCAACCAAATGCGGGATGAGGTTATCAAGCAAAAACGAAAATCTGAGCAGCAGAACAGAGAAACGTCGATTATGGCAGCAATATCTGAAAAGGAACTGCATAAAATTATCAACACAAGTAAAAGCATCCTAAAATCATCTAATACCACATCCTATCTGAACTATGAGTCTAGAAATGAAAAATTTCGGAATGGGTTAAAAAAGAATGACTTGCCATGTCCAAATTTTCTTTCCTGGTCGGATTACACAAGAGCAGTTTCTGGGTATTTTTGGAGGACTCAAAATGCCGAAGAAAATATTAGAAACCCCGGTCAATTTAGGTATCATTCAAAGCCCTTACGGAAGACATCAGGGATCGAAACTATGGAACGTAGAGTGTGATGGAAAAGATAAGTTATGGATATGCGGAGATGACGGTAAAATAAGTCAAATAAACAAATTAGGAAACATTTTAAAAGATTTCGAAACTCCTGGTAATGTCATTGGACTTGCATTTAACGTACACCACGAACTTGTGCTTATAACTGGTTGGAGTGATACAAATATCTACAAGATTAAATGTGACAAAGTCGTGGCACTTTTGAATCTCCATAGCTGGTTGCCAAGAGGTCTCTGTCATACAACAAATGGTGATTTTCTGGTTAGCATGCGTTCAATGGATAGAAAACGAAGTAAAGTTGTAAGATACTCAGGAATAACAATTACTCAGATAATTGAGAGTAGCAATCAGGGTAAATCTTTGCTTTCTGTTGATGATAAATCTTTACTCCATCTGACTGAGAATGGCAATAGAGATATTTGTGTGGCTGACTATGCTGGGAAGGCAGTCGTTGTGGTGGATGGATCTGGAGATCTGCGATTTAAGTACAAGGGCCACAATATCTTCGCACAATTGAAGTACAAAATGTTCAATCCTAACGCGATTGTCAGTGATATAAATCATCACCTCCTTATATCCGACGAATGGAACAACTTAGTCCACATCATAGACTGCGACGGTAAATTTATCCGTTTTATCGAGTGCTTTTGTTCTGGAGGCATCAGCGTCGATACTGACCAAAATCTGGTAGTAGGAGAACTATCTACTGGGGGAATTCATTTTATCAAATATTTCGAGTAAATAGTACAATTTAACTCAAACGTATACAATTAAACGCTTTATTCGACCTTGTTAATGGCTATGATAAAAGGGTCGGTTTCTTGAGTCATAAAGGAAAAGCTACTTAAAAAAGAATATGTTTATGAACAATGTACATTATAATAATTGATACACATATCCGATGAAGCGTTTGATATTGATTTGATGTTCACATTATGATCAGTACATATACTTGAACTGAAGAACTCATTATATAATATTTACATTCAGTGTATATTTCCATTTATGTTTGCACTGAAAATCCGCAACGTTCAATTTCCAATGAACACACTTAGCGAATTCATGCGCCATAAACACAAATATAAAGGTCATCACGCGTATTGAGTATATTTATCAGTGTACGATTAAATGAAACGTTCAAACTTACAAAATAACTTTGATATATACTAATGAAAAATAATCGTTAAATCATATTTAGTCATCAATAAAAAAGATTTTGCGACGAAGTTTCTTGCACTTTACTTTTAGTCGCAGAAGCGAACTAAATCACATGTTAATATGGCTGTTCCAAGTATGTTTTATACCCCAGACTAAGAGCGTATATAATGGCTTTCAAGCAACGATACACGCGCGGTATTTAATTTATCTGCACCGCTTGGTGTGTTATAGGATCGACGACATCCAAAAATAAGCATGCAATAAATGTTTTTCATATTATTTACTAAAGTTTCCTATGTTAATATGGGCGTTCCATGTTTAATCCAAAGTCTTAGTCCCCTTAGAATAGCATTAATAATTTAGTAATAGTTAACAAATCCAGTAATTTGTTTTGTAAATGAAGATGTTTAACTTTCTTATAGACAGATGGAGAATTGCAAAATGAAAACTAGTTTTCAAACATATTTCGTCATTTAAAATAAAAAGAATAAACAGACGTTCGCAGATGGGACATTTTAGAAATTCAAAATAGCAAACAATAGCAATGATGTGTTTAATATACAATTATTTTTCAATGTAAAACCACAGTTGCTCATTACTTGTTTATGGTGCATCATAAAAAAGGAATAGTATGCATTTTATTGGTTTGGTTGGAAATAGTAATGCTGTCTTAGAAAGTTTCGAAAAATCCCTACTAAGCTTTTAAGAAATTAAAAAAATTATGTATATTTTTTGATTACAGACTTGCAAATAGTACGAACTCACATGATTGGTATGAACTTAATATTTGTTTAGCCTCAAACCCAATGAAAAGTACAAGCAATACTTTTGCATATTTTGAAACTAAGCATACTATTGCAAACGGCTAAACATGTAAAACATTTTTTTTAAAATTACTCACATTATATAAATGAAAGATATGTACATATTATCCATAGACGTGTCATATTTTAGATAGGAAATGTTTATTTCGAAGTTTCAAAATTTTAAACCAAAACAAATAAATAAACAGATAAATTTACTAATAATATTTTTCATGTTTGAATATAAAATTCAACATAACATGACTGTCAATTTTTTTTAAAGGGTTTTTCATAGAAATAAATTATTATCTTTACAAAAAAAAACCCGCCTATTTATTTTATTCTGTAAATGAAAGTACAATTTACTGTAAATAATTTCATCGTCCGAGTTTAAAAATACGTACTTTTCTAAAAAAAAAAAATATGTTTCGTCACTTTATGTTGCGATTTTGTTTTAGTACGTAGTCAAGATGCTCAGCTTGCTAATAGTTGGTGAAATCATTTAAAAAAAATACACGAAAGTCACGCAATCAGAGATCAGAATTAAGGGCATTTAAGGGCAAATGAGCCACTTCAAGCAATTAAATTGCGGGGGAGTATACTGGTACGTATGTTTTCTTATGTTCGCTAGATGGGATTCGCTGATAAAAAAAGAAAATTTCTTGACATACGTATCATAGTCTGTACCAAGATAATTTTGCTGCACGTTTGGACTATTTTTAATGAAAATACACATACCCGTGTAAGAAAAGCAATTCAAATCGATTAAAGGGAAAATGTCCAAGATAATTTCATTCATACATTATCATTTTTCCCTCGTAAAAATTCACAGGAACGAAAACAGATTACCTACGGAGATTTATAATGGGGAATTTTGACATCTTTTCTCCATTAGTCACTCGGAGTAGCTCGCACAATTTTTCAACGTTATCATCCGGGCTTAATTATGGCCGATGAAATGCAATTCTCGTAGATTTTCTATTGAATTGAAACCTGACAAGCTAGAGGGGACTTTCAAAAGGAAAATCTTGGGATTTTTTCATAATATTCATTGATCATCTTTTGAATCAAGAGGTATTTATACATATCTAATAATTCAAGAAAATATGCGGCAAAAATAGCATGGGACAGACTATAGTATATGTATCTATCGTCTTAAATTAATATTATTGGAGATTTCAATGTGATGAAAAAATCTGGAAATCTAAAAGGATTTGAGTATATGAGTGACTAATATGTAATAATGTCGGCTTGTCCCTTTCATTTGCTTTTGATGCTACGATTTTCGATCCGAAAGCATTGTGATAGAAAGACTTTAATGTGTGTCGTTTCGTTTGTTTCACAATTCTTTTTCTTGGAATTGTCCTTTTTCGAGTTTCTGAATATTTCATTTATATCACAGGAGAAGACTACAGGTGTGTCTGTTATAGGGTTCTATTCAATTTGCTACTTATGAGGTGATTCTGCTTTGTAATGTACATATCTAAACGAGATTGCAATTCAGGACAGTATACAGTCGATAATATTTAAGATAGCGCCTGTACCCTATCTATCGACCTTGAAATTTTAACGTGGGTCTTCGTCAGGATCACATCAGAGTGATCAGACATATTTGTGCAGTCAACACAAAACGAAAGAACACCGCCCAAAATATATATATTACTTCAGGAAATCGAGTTTTACCAATGTAAGTATGTTGGTTATTATATGTATGTCGTCAGGTCAAATTCGTCGGTTCTTACACATGTTTGCAGATACAATGATACAAGGGAAAGTGAAATTAAACTCTAAACAATACCCGATAGTTTTCGTCAAGTATTATCTATTTTGAATGGTATTTGTGTTTTGTTTACGCATTTTTGGTTTTAGAAAGCCTAAAATATTACCTTAATATGTAATGTAATGCTGCAGAATATACAAAGAAGTTTTTTCTTTATTTTGCAAGTATCTTAAAAAATTATTATATGGGCGGATCTTATCTGTGTTTAAATTACACTCGGCTTGGTTTAATATTTGGAAAGCATCAGACCTATTGATTACATGTATATTTGAATAAAAATATGCCTTTATATTTACATTTTCAACTGTCTTTGTCTGTGATAACATTACAAATCAATTTTGAACCCTAAAACCGAATAACATCAAAAAATATGAGTGACACAAAATGGGCGTTTCTTATAACAAAACCGAAAAACGGTATTGGCTGCACGGCGCGCGTAGTAATACATTGCATGTGCTAAATAAAAAAAGTAGTGGTTTTGAAATGTTTTCTTTTCGCACACAAAATGAATGAAAATTAAAATGAGCATGTAAAGGTTACCATTTAAAATAAAATTTATAGAAAAATATCTTAATATGCAATTTAAATATTTTATATAAACGGCTCGTCTGCTGATGAATAGATTTCTTATAATGATCGTCTGCTGATCACTTCATTTTTTATTTCGATCGAATGCAGCCACCATGAACGACGATATATCAGATGCGGTAAAATATGGCGATTTTGAAGTATTTAGTGGGGATAATTATGAAGCCATTCTGCCAGAATTAAAATTAGAAGGTTTTGATTCTGATTTTGACAATTTTCTATCCGAAATGGTCGTTTCGGACTTCGATATAACATTAACCCAACAGGCATTTGCCGATTTGAAAAAATCCGATGATCCCGGGTTGCCAGCCCCAGAAACGCCAACAAGTACTCGTTTTGCCAAGCTTTCCGACGACGAAATTATAGGATTTCAGGAACTCACACAATCAAAGGCTACAAAACAAAGCACCAAATGGGGTTTAAAGATTCTTACAGGTACGCTTCTTTTTTTTTTTTTAAAGTGAATATTAGTAAGCAGCAATTAAACGCAAACAAAAACAGCCCATATTATGCAGTTACAGTTTTTTCTCAAATAACTGTCAAAACATGGATATCATTGTGCGTTTTCTATTACAGATTGGCATATTGAAACGTTTGGAGTCCCTCTAGATCTGGCTGAGATTTGCGAGGAGGATCTGGCGAAAAAACTCAGTCGCTTTTACTGTGAAGCAAAACCCCAAAACCCGAAAAAGGAGCATACCTCCGAATATCATAAAAATACCATGAAAGCAATCAGAGCCGCCATAAACAGGCATTTATCCGACATCGGTCGAAATATAGACATTGTAAACGATAAAGCATTCAAAACTGCAAATAAAAGTTTGACCGGTCTCATGAAGCATAGAATGGTCACTGGAACTTCTCGCCCTACAACTCATAAGGAGATCATTCACAAATCAGATTTACAGAAAATTTCTGCTTACCTGGAGAGTGCATATTCTTCTCCAGTCAATCTGCGACTTGCAATGTGGTACATCATCGCGATACATTTTGTGTCTCGTGGTCTTGAATTCCATCATCAGCTTCGGGTAGATTCCTTCGATTTCAAAGTTGACGAAGAAGGCTCCATATATGCTTGTTTGAAGCCTGAAACAAAACAAAAAAACTATCAAGGTGGCATTCACAAACTTGAAGCACTGAACGACAAAAGAATGTATGAAACTGGAAACGAAACTTGTCCTGTGAAGATGTTGAAGTTCTTCTTGTCTAAAACGGACCCAAATGCGTCTCATCTTTTCAATAAATGCGTTAAAGATGCCATTTCTTACCCGAAAGATTGCAACATATGGTACACAGCCGATCCCATGAAAAAGCGATCATATGTTAATTTCCTTCCGGATATTTGCAAGGCCGCCGGGTGCAAACGTTACACAGCTCACTGTCTAAGAGCGACAGCAATTCAGGCCATGAACGACGCTGGATTTGAAGCAAGACACATCATGTACTTCTCCGGGCATCGCAACGAAGCTTCCATACGTAGCTATAATCGTGAACTGTCTTCTACCCCAAAAAAAAGTGCGAGTGCAACTTTATCTACAATAACCACTGCAAGTGTCAAAATAAATGATCCATCTGAAGATTCATGTGTAATTTCCGGCCAACAATCACAGAATCTTCAAATCGTTCCCTATAATTCTGAAAATTCCAACTTACCTGTCAAAAATGAACTTAATTGTTCCACCATGTCCGACTCGAGCATTAAATCTGGAGTTTTGAATAACTCCCGCTTTGAGAACTGTTCCATTACCATCAAGTACAATCTCGACTGAGGTGTAGATCGACCGCCTTACCGCGCAGGAGGAAAGTACCTTCCGCTATCACGAAATAAACACTCTAGTTATTTACTATTTTGCAACTACACACATTTTTTTAAAAAATCAAATGATATTTGATTTGATATTTTGTTGTATCGACTTAATAAATTTGCAAATTTGACTCTTCAATACATGTCTGTGAGTTTTCATGTACAACACACGTGTGATGCAAGTGTCAAATGACGTATTCCTGGGGCGCCAGTGGGGTTTGCATTATTATACGAATTAAAACAACGGTAAAAATGTTATAATTATTAGATCTTTAATCGTGCACATTAGAAATAATATAAATATAAGTAATAAGGAATCATTCTTTGAATATTATGAGGTGATAATTTCGGTCGGAGCGTGGTCAAATCTATCATAAAGCCCTTCGGGCTTTATTTGATTTGACCACGCCCCGACCGAAATTATCACCTCATTATACTCAAAGAATGATTCCTTATTCCTTACATAAAACAATTTCAAGCATAGATTTCACAACACTAACAACTGATCTTATTCTCTTTAGCCTATAATTACTGGAAATATATCCCAAAAATCAACAACGAATTACAAAACAAAGCCATTTTTCTAACAACCGTACTTGTAAGTGTAAGTTAACAGCGTTAGACTTGCATGTCTCTTTCAAAATAGACGGCTGAAACAACTTAACACAACAGAAATAATGATGCAAAGTGGAAACTTTTGCAGGGGTAATTTGCATGGAATTATGCATACACGTTTTTATATGGTCTTTATTTTGGATTAAAGTAGAAATAGAAGAAACTTTACAGTTGAACATAATTTATTGCTCTTTAGTTATGTTATGATAATAAACAAATAATGTTAGTACTTTTCATCTAGAATATTAGTTTAGATAAGTTATTGGCGACTTAACATTTATTGTCAACTTTTCCTCTACTGTTACTGAGCTCGAGTTTATGATTGTTTTCAGTATCACAGACAAGATATGAAAAATTTAGAGATGGTATTAAACAAATAGTTTATCTTGTCCAAACTCCCTACTTAGTCTGGTTAAAATACCAGAATCTAGATATTTTTGGAAGGCTTCAAATGCAAGATAGCATTTTATTTAGACAAGCATCCAACTTTGCTTGGAACTGATCTTTATTTCTAAAAAAATAAAATGGAATTAAATCAGATAAAAATAAGAAAGAACCATTTGAGAAGCTTTAAGATAGTCATATAGGAAAAAAGGGTATTATATACTTTCTTTTGACTACAAACATAAACGCATAAGCCGCTCTAACAGAGTTTAACGTTTTTGAAATATTTATTGCGGAAATAAGTAAATGAAAAATAAGTAGAATCAGCATCAAAGATTCATGTAGGAGATGTGCCATAGTAAATGAACGGTTTAACCATACATTTACCGCGGTTTAACCATACAAACATGAAACATAGCAGACATGATATTTGAGTGATAAAAAGGAGTAAAAGAGGAATTAGAAAAAGCCTTAATTTAATGCAGTTTCTCATAAATTTCTAAATCAAAGATAAATATTTGAGAATACAGAAGAAAATGATGTATTGGTTCTGTCTTTTGAACAATGTTCGATACTTTCAATTATGACAAAGTTCTTAAAATGGTATGGAACAGCTATCGATATTAATGTGGATAAAAAGTATATATAATCAAAATATTTTCACGGATTAAGAATTTTCAAATTATAAGAAATTTGACCAAAACATAAATTTTAAAAAAGAAAACAACTAAAGAATCATACTTGTTTTTATTGTATTTTTATAGAAAGTACGTTACAATATGGAGATATGCCATACCACATTAAGAAGATGGACAAAATATAAATCGTTTTATAGAAAAAAAAAATACAGAGCAATTATTTCCAATGCTTCAGTATACATGCAACATTTCAAACGGCTGTAATTGAGAACATGCGATAAATGTGGAAATTGATCAGGCAATATTTACGCAAGATTGTAATTATTTTGATAGGGAAACAGTTTAGATAAGAGTTTTTTTTTATAACTTTTCTGCTTTAATTACCTTTAGAATACACCTACTAGAATACCGATACACATTATTATTGCTATCTTCATCTGTTTATTTGATTTAGGAAAATAGTCATGATTTGATCAAAAATTCTCAAATCCAATCATATCAGTTTTATTGTAATTGATGATCAATTTTAAGAGACTATAATATTTTTGATAGGTAATCAACAATTGAATGCCAGATGTCAAGTTACAAGCAATATACACTCAAACAGTTCTCATTTTCGCTAGCAAAGGTTTCGATCAACATTTGCTATTGAAACAGAGTATTTCAAGAGATTTTAAATAAAAACGCTCTACGATTCCACGCATTCATCGTTGGGCTTGTATGTTTTAGTTGCTGCATTAATATTTTATCTTATAAGGTATGCTACATGTATTTGATTCTAAAACTACCTGCACTATTTAAATCTTTCACTTTAAATCTGTTTGGTACCCGTGCATCGATTCTGGTTGTGAAGGTACATATTTTTTTAAAAATTGATTGCAATGTAAGACAGCAGACAGTCGATAGTGCTGATAATTAATAGTTACTTAGTTACATCCCTACAAGTACTTGACCTTTAAAGAGGGTCCTTGTCAGGACTGAGTAGAACATTCTTCAGGTAACTCAAAACTGAAGTACAGCACACAAATCAAGATTTATAAAACTAAGTACGATTGTTATTATTATGTCAATTTAAATACATCTGTTGTTTATCAGGTCGGGGAAACTACCTTACATGGATAATGTTGTCATTGCGCAGAGCGATGTGTACCGCAAACAACTGTCCAATAAGTGAATAAAAAGCAACACATGTGATTTACTACATGTTTACGTTTTACAATAAACACGTGGCTTAGACAAATTAACGACTTGATTTAAAATGACTGCGGGAACGTCAATTTATAAAAAATTTAAATGTTTTGTAAAAGGTACTAATTAAGACTTTTGATGCCATTAACAAACATTGCCGATTTTCAATGTTAAATAGTACTTTGAAATACCCCCCCCCTAAAGTCCTCACAAATGTTTATATTCCGGTATTTAATTTTGTAAATTTTGTGTTTTTCGCTGTTGTAGTGCTATTTGTTGACTAATTTAAACCGGAATTCATTTCGATACATGTTTATTGTTGTTTGATATTTATATAACACAATAGTAATAATCAATACGCATGTACATTGATCATTGTACATAAGAACATGCATATATAAGTAGTATGTGTCATCTGTGTATATATTCGCTGTAATGGAATGCCATAAGTCCGAGTAGATGCATACTAACTGTAGGCACTGTCTAAAAGAATACATGGATTAATATCAAGAGTACGCACCAAACAGGCATTTCGTAACCATTTGCACTTAAGCTTTAAGCCACATGAGGTCTTTTGAATGCCTGACAATGTACGAACACCTCCGGGTCGAATACTTCGGACCATGAAATCACGTTAAATCTGTCTTCACTAAAAAATCAGCGCTAGCAGTAAGTTTTTTGTCAACAAATAGACTTATACAATGCAGTTGACGAACCCAAATTTTTACTATTGTAAAATGAGTGTTTGTAAATGTGAGCATAGAAATGGTAGATGATGATGTAAATATTGTTTTAAGTGTACAAAATGCTTGAAAAAATTAAATATGCCTTTCCAAAAGCAATTAGAAAAAGTAGCATTTTTTAAACGTAGTATTTTTGTAATAACCCAAGATGCATTCCAACCCAGGAATGTCATTCAGCTGATGGGTCAGTTTGTCGATTACGTCTGTGCCTCATTTAGTATGTAAATGTATTCCGACGTCACAGAAAATAGTTTCCCCGACCTGTTTATAGTACTTTTAGAAATTCAGTGGCTACATGTATACAATGTCATAATTCTATTCAGTATGTAATTCTGTTATATTTATCTAACATATATTCACTGGGGATATAATATCAAAGTGAGCAACAAATTACAAAAAATATACTTTACTTACATCCTTAGTTTGTATACCTAAACGCAAATATGAAAATTTTAAAACAGCCTGATAAAACAAGTGCAACTTAAAAAATTAAAAGAGCAAATATTAATGTTGTAAACATGAATACTGGTTCAAGGTTTATTAACACAAACACTCGTACATAACAATGCGCGATCAAAAACATACAACAAGAAACATTACTAACTTAAGGAATTAATACATTCATATATTGTGTATACTCTTTTGAGAATTCATTTAATAACGTATATAAAGAGTTTAATGTATCTCATTTTGACAGTTATCAATTAAGAAGACCGACTTAAGTTTTCATTGCGCATGGTTTGCGCATTCTTGTATAATACAGTGTACCTTTACTTTTTATGATTTTTTTATATCATTTATGAAATTGAACACAATAAACAAAATACAGACAAAAATGTTTAGATATTTTAAGGAACATTTTATTTTTTAAATGATTTTTCGTTGTACGGAAGGGGAGCGTTGCAATTGCGCTTTTCTGACGTTATGATAAAAATTTTGTATGAGTGCGTTATAAGAAATAACAAAAGAAAAAGTAAAAATCGTACGCCGTTGAAATTTTGTACACACAATAATGCTATCCTCGAGAGCATTTTCCGTTTTTTAATGAATCCATAATACCAAACTTCATTTGTAATGCTCCAAATATATAGCAAAATTTGGTGAATTTTAATATTTTGAGATGGCCCCCACTAAAATCCAGACGATGGAATGTAATATTTTTTGCATATGGTATTATATATAAAATGATATTATTAGTCATATAATACAATTTGAGGGGAAAAAAGGTATTGTAGTATTTCTTTAATCTGTTTCGAAGTGCGAAAGATGACAGTTTCCTCTATATTCCTATAGTAAATGACCTCTATTTTGAGATAGCCCCTAAAAAGAACCAGATGGGTGATTTTCTTGAAACTTTGCAAATAAACTAGAGTTGGTTTAGATGACATATGGTTAAAAAATAAAGAGTTTAGCTATTGTAGTTTGCCGCAAAAAACCCAAATTGGCCTCCTTTAGTAGCCCAAATCTGTTGAAAAATAACAACTAATAGTTGAATCTCTTATATGGAAAATTGGAATAGATTTGTAATACAACGTTTATTATCATTATTTCATATCATACATTTTCCTGAGCTTGTGTTTATTATAATTGTTTCAGCATCCAAGTACATTCATGGCTACCACACAAGGGCAAGATGTCGTACTCTGTCAGTTGTGTATTAATCCTGTAGAACACCATTGTAACCTTTGTCGTGTTAACCTTTGCTCTCTATGTACTCTGAAGCACTTGGCGGACAAAACAAACAGACACGAAATTGTCGAGTTTATCAACAGAAAGGAAGGACCTGTGTTACCTGAATGCGCCATTCACAAGAAAAACCGATGTGAACTGTACTGTAAAGATTGCCTTAAAGCCACGTGTGTATTGTGTGTTTCAACTGAGCACAAAAAACACGACCTTACTGATATTCAACAGATTATCGAGAATAGTAAGCATCGAATGACTATTGATTTGGCAGAGTTGGAAAATGTCATTGTTCCAAAATTCAAAAATCTTCTTGCAGATGTACCTATTGCAGTACTTGATAAGGTTCTCACTGACATTCAAGACCAGGAAGATGAAATCTGCAAGATCGCGCGTGACTTTGGCAGCCAAATGCGAGATAAGATTAAAACATGTAAACAGAAGAATGAAGATATCAAATTTCTGGCAGAAAGAATGGCAATAGATCTTAATGAAACGATTAGCACCCTCAAAAACAATCTTATATCATTTGATTTCGCAAACATGATGAGTTATGAGTCGAAAAATGAAAATTGTAAGGATGCATTAAAAAATACGGACATGCTTTGTCCTTTTTTGTTACGTAGACCTATTGAACACAAACAAGTTATGAGTATGTTTGGAGAAATTTTTTTCTTGAAGAAAATATTAGAAACCCCAGTCGTATTAAACACCATACAAAGTCCTTACGGAAATAATAACGGTTCAAATCTTTGGAATGTATTATGTGAGGGAAAAGAGAAGCTATGGACTTGTGGAGATAATGGCACAATTTTTGGAATAGACAGATCAGGACTCCTTTTAAAAACTTTTAAACCGCGTGCTATAGTTCGTGCATTAGCAGTTGATCTAAAGCAAGATCTTATGTTTATAGTTGGACGGGATGACACAGATACTCAAGTATACAAGATTGAATGTGGCAAAGTCTTGACACTATTAAATCTTTTAAGCTGGCTTCCGAGAGGACTCTGTTACACACCGAAAAACGAACTGTTGGTTAGCATGCGCTCGACAAATAAAAAACGAAGCAGAGTTTTAAGATACTCAGGTATAACAGTGACTCAAATAATTGAGAATGACAGTCAGGGTAGACCACTGTTTTCAGTTGGTAATTATCGCTCTATGCTTCATCTTACTGAAAATGGCAATGGTGATATTTGTGTGGCTGACTGTGCTAGAGGCGCTGTTGTTGTGGTGGATGGCTCTGGGGATTTTCGATTTAAGTACAACGGCAATCATACGACACATATGAACTCAAGTCAATTCAAACCTTTCTCGATTGTTAATAATATAAACTTTCAATTACTTATTACCGACAGTTCAAACGATACAATTCACATCATAGACTGGGACGGTAACTTTATCCGGTATATTGAATATCCATGTGCAGGAGGTATAACTATCGATACTGACCACAATCTTGTTATCGGAGATTCAAAGACAGGATTAATTCGAACAATCAAATACTTGGAGTGATAAACTTAATCAAAAAGATATACCGGTATATAAAGATGAATACTAGATTTCATTTCGCAATAAAGACTTCTGCATGAAGAACTTATCATAATCTCTGTATTAAGTTTTTCTATCTCTGTATTAAGTTTGCGCATTCATTCCAATATTATATGATTTTGTGCTCCAAGTTTTGTTAAATGCATGGTTTTGTTTATGAGCAAACAAATATTCTAACGAGTGTTTAATCCCATAAGAATATTTGATATTATTCGTGCTGGAGTAGAGTGAATATATGTGTGGGGGTGTTGAATCTTTAGAACCCCTTTACCTGCCAGAAAAAAGATGTAGTTTTTTCCTTTAATTTAAAACTATGTCAACTGAAGGATGGTGGTTTTCTACATTTTGTTTCAAGAGTTTCGAGTTTATGACTTAAGAATGAAAAAATATTCCACTAATGATAACGAAAAACTATCTAATTTTTGCATGTTATAGAGCTTAAATTGAAAAGTCTTATTTTCCACATTAAAAACTTTGTAAAACATTACAACCACTATTGAAATAAACTTTTTTAATAGTGGTTAAGGATGTGTTTCATTGTAAACACTATTGAAATATTTGCTTTCAATAGTGGTGGTAAAGAAACGCATCCCCAAACACTTTTTTTTTAATAGTGGTTGTATTCGATAGTGGTTACAAAGGGATTCTTTTAATAAAGATACATTCCCAACCATCATTGGTTAAGATGCATGCCATATTTATATCTATTATTCCGTCTGTGTTTAACAACTTTCCGTTATGGACTTTTCTTTTTATGAACAATATGAAAGAGAATTTTATTACCAATGTAAATGTAATTTTGTAATTATCGTCCTTTAATTGTGTATATTGTGAAATTGTATAGATGTCGATTTATGTTTGCCATGTGATTATTGTCTAAATATATGATAATTATCTTGATTTTGAGAGATACATTGCTGTGCTCGGCTCTGAATAATAGCTAAGGTTTTTAAATAAGAAACGCTTAAGTCCTAAATAAGGCATGATCAATTAGCCTTAATAAGGCTGCGACTATTAATTTAAGACTTCTTAGCCATAATAAGGTTTCAACTATTTTCATACAGTTCATTTGATCCTGTGCTGAGGCATTTGCCATTTTGATAGCCTTCCAATAAATTCATAAACAACAACCCGTTTTCCTTTAAACATTACTAACCGCGTAACATTTCCTTTCTGGAAGATAGGTTGCAGGGGAATTTCTAATCATAAAAGTGTGTCATACAAATTACAAGCAAATTTCTTCTTAATCATGATCTTCTTTGATTCACCTCTATATCGTCATGTTTTCCATACCACCTGTTATCCGGAACCGAAAGTGTTACACACATAAAACGACAGGCACCTCAAACACTTTTGAAATACTTTATTAAAATAGTGGTTGTAATGAAACCCATCCTGAACCACTATTAAAATAATTTATTTCAATAGTGGTCGTAGTTAACCTCATCCCTGACCATAATTGAAATAATTTATTTCAATAGTAGTCGTCATGATATACATCCTGGTTGCCAACTGACACATTTCAAAATCACTATCAACTTCGTTTAGGAACACATATTAAAAACTACATTCATCATAGATTGTAAATGTACAGAAGTGTATCTTCAGAGACCATTGGACCTGAAAGCCAGGACCTCAACTTACAGCAGTTACAAGTCACACAATTCATTACAATGTTTTATTTGTATTGCTCCAAATGGTTACATCATGTTTTTGTCAAAGTGTTATGGGAGCAAAGCAAATGATAGGTTTATCACCAAAAAATCAGGGTTGTACAACTATTTGAATCTAAATGATGAAGTTATGGCTTACAGGAGATTCACAATAGGTAAAGAGCTATTCAGTTTACATGTTGGGCTTATCATTCCTTCATTTTTACGAGGCAGAAAGCAGCTTAGTGTAAAAGAAGTTGTCGAATCTCATAGAATAGCATCAGTAAGCATTCATGTTGAAAGGACAATTCGTAGAATGAAATAGTAAAGAATTTTGAACAGCATTATTTCAATAAATTCAGTCAAAAAAAATGAACAAAGTCGTGAAGGTAATCGGTGCTCTTTGTAATTTCAGACCTCAGCTTAAGAAACTTTTTTGCTATTTTGCTACTTCATTGCTCTTTCCTGAAGATAACGAGAAATTATGTACAAGTGTAAAGACTGTTTATTTTTGTTTTCACGAAGTTGAACATAATTTTTCATACTTCTCACTGAAAATAAATATGCCTTGTGATTGAAGTAGATGATTGAAATAAAATGCTGTGATTCTTGGTAAAATATTTGAAATTAAAGTTTTGTTATATTGTACATCAGTGCACAATGAATCCCCATTTTCTGCTAACCATGTTAAATATATATATTTGCACGTTAATAATTTTTGTACAGAAAAGTTGAATTTGAATTTGTGTATAATATCCATTTCTGCCCGACTTATTAACAGTAATAGTATCATTTTCTTTACACATATCATATGGCAATTAACAAACATAATTTCTCTCGTCGTAATTTTGGTCCATACGTCAAATTCCCAGCAAGTATGAATATGCATGAGTTTGAGAATGTTTGGTTAATCACAAGCAATGGTGTGTAATAGCATAGTGGCTATTTATACTTTTTATACAGCCCCCTTTCCGTGACGTCAAATAATGAGGATTCCTCAAAAACCATCTAGTGTTACAATGTCACCTAAATATTGAATTATTATGAGATTAAATGGATAAACATGGCATAGTTCTTTGTCTGTATCGTATATTACTTATCAATTACCTCCTGTCGAGCCTTATCTTATAAGCTCGTAATAATAAGCTCGTGATTGCGTGTTAAAGGTTTTTCCGGAATTTAAAATTCATATTTTTAAAAATTTGTTTACACCACATGTCAAATTTGTAGAAAATCGTATTCTTTTCATCACCTTGCAAAAAGTCACGTTGTATTGGTTACATTCGATGCGCTAAGCTGTTGATAAAAAGGCTGAGCTAGCAATAAATGTGTATGTACTGTTTGGACCGTCTAAAATGATTAATTTAACGGTAAATTAAGAATTCATGTAAGTTATGGGAAAACTGCCATGTTAAACGTTTTAAAATTACTGGGTGAGTGTAAATACAAAATTCACAACATGACAACTGTTGTCATGATGTAAATATTTATTTTTATTACACCCACCAAGAAAATTAAATTTACAATATGACAAAACTTTCATTTCACGGTATTTGCGCAAAATAATTTATTTCAATAGTAGTTTAATTTCAATAGTGGTTGCAAAGTGATTCTTCTTATGAAATACATTCTCAACCACTATTGAAATGATTTATTTTTATAGTGGCTACAAAACACATTAAATTGATTTCAACTAAACCACAAGTCCTATAAACTTGGTTTTTTTCTAGACTGTTTTAAATGATCAGATGAATATTTTAACAATGAAAACTTTGACTGATCGCATCCTTAAACACGAGGCAGATGGGCCACATTGCTCACTTGAGCAACAATAGGCATGACAAAATCAGCTTCATGGAGTCATAATACAAAATATTTGGACATGTAGATCCTGTATAAAAAAAATCAGTTTTCCCCTGAATATTCTTATATTCATAACCAAGTCCCTTTTCTAACCTAATGATTTTATGGTCATATTACATTCAGCACTGCAGTTCTCAAAAGACCTTAAACAATTGTTTATATACAGGATATAAATCTACATCAAACTCTGAACCCCTTGTGAGGCCCAATAATCGTCCAGGAGCCAAAGTGTATACAGTTTTAAAGAATCAGCAATATGTAAAAATGCTTGCATATAAGTAAAAGTATATATAATATGCTGCTGCTAGCGCTGCTTCTCTTTACCCTTTTGGAGGGTTGTCTTGATGATGAGGATGCAGCTGTGGCCGTGTGTATTGTTGTCTGCCGCTTACGAGGCATGTCTGATGTCCTTGATTAGTTCTTGCAGTGAATTTATGGAAAAAAGCAAATTTGAAAAAACTAATGTTTTGCATAAAAATTTCTGAACACATAATGCACAAACATACCTCTTGCAGTGGATTTATTGAAAAAGGGCGATTGGAATGCGTGCGCATTATTACAGACACGAAAGGGAAGTAATTAGTTACTGAAGGGGAGGTAATCAATTTGTTAATAAGGAAAAGGAAAATCTAAAGTTGCATTCCTTCGATAACAGCATCGTATTCCTATACATACGGCATAGATGCATAAATATATTTACATGGAAATATTCGGCCGTTCATGATTGTAAATTGAGATTACAATTAATCAAAAATCTCTTTGATTACAGATTGCTATCGATTAATTGAAAAAAAAATTATCATTCGAATCGATAACGTTTATGCTTTTGATTACCCTATGTCTATTTTGGCAAGGCGTTATGCGTTCTTACGCCTTTCAAAACGGTTTCAATGATAATGTTTTTCTTCGCGTAATTACGCATCTGTACGGTATTTTTTGCCTTTTAAAAGGTGGTATTACGTCATTTTTTTTATTCAATAACATGAATGATACTTATTAACTATGGTAAAAAATTGAAAGTGGCGTATATGTTTTCAAATTTTACTTGCATGTGGAAATACTTTGACAATCTCATTAATCTTTTGAATAAATAAGCTACAATTTCTATGCTTAATTTTCTTTGCAAAACAAAAACAAAATCTTGAGTGAAAAACATTGATTTAGAATGTTTAAACTGTAAAAAGTGTAAAGAACAAAAAGTACATAGCAATTATGGACTTAAATGAAAGATAAATTAATGTGGAAGATGAACTCTCACACTAGACACTGACTGTAACATATTTTTTGCTCTAGATGCATATATAGTCATACTTGTGGTAGTTCTAAATTTTCATTGAGGGCAGTTAATCGACAGTTTTAGGTTACTTTTTCACATGAAGAAAAAAACTCCATTAGTCCAAGAGTTTGAACATATTGTACATATGTGCATATACTTAAAATTGTTTGCACTGTTCTCTTCTTTTTGTTTGTGGTGAAAACTATTCATTTTGATAAGCAAACGCGCTTATTTGATAAACCTTTCTATATTTATTTGAGCTCAAAGAATTGTATCCAATCCAGTATTCCGATTAAACATTCTATTCATCGCTAAAAAGGGGATAACATAACATTGTTAATAGAGTATTTTATGACTTAATTATTCATCTTACATCCAATGACTGAGGCTTAGATACCGGAAACACTTTATGTGCGGAGATTTTTGTCAGCCAAACAGAAATTCAATAACAATATAGGTTTCACAAGTTTCTTTCAAATCAAAAGTAAATTTTTCCTTGCATGGCGAGATATTTTTTTGCCAATGTTCAGCTCGCAGTACGTATGATCAATATTTCTAAAGCAAGTGACATTGTTATTTGTTTTGGTCAATGCTTTTGACTACTTTAAATTTGGCAATACCCCCTATGCATCGCTTGAGCACGCTGTTTGTAGAGGAAACGTGCAGAGACAAGTATTTTTCCAACACCATACACAAAGTTGTACTTTATTAGCCCTAGTATTGTAATATCATTGTATTGCATAAAGAAAAAAAAATGAAAATTACACAACACAATTGCGGGTTAAGCCCTTATTAATACGGGTTTGGTTGTGTACACACGTGATTCGATTTACCCCAAAATGAAGGGGATTGAAAACACAGCAATTTAGTTTACTTTTGAAAGGTTTTGTAAAAACAATTTGAAAAACACCCAGTCAAATTTCTGAAAGTTTATGAAATTGCCGATTTATCAATATAGAGTACATGTATGTCAATTTTTATAATATCAAGGGTACAACATAAAAGAGAAATATTGTTTTCACCATGCAAATTCCCTCTATAGAGAATAGTGAGTACATTATGAATTACCACAAATTATTTCATTAATGTATAATATTTCGTCTTTAGATTTTGTTTATAGAAAATATATATTACTGATAATGACTGTTGGTTAGTTTTACTTGTTGATTTTTGTACATTTCATAACGATACCTCAAACGTCCGAAAACACAAAACGTGGGGTGATTCGAAACACCCCCATTGACTGTATCTCAAAAAAGCACTTGCCCCCTAGCCTGATTTGCAATTTTAACGAATGAAATCTATAAATTTTGAAAATGTAATTTTCTTGATGTAGTCACACTTAGGAGTGAAATACCTTAAATGCTTAAAAAATAACGAATTTAGTAATGTCTGTCGGTATTTGTTATGTAGTATAATTTAAAATACAACTATGCGAACAATTAATGCAATTTTATTTTTAGAATACTTTAACTGGTATTTATCACAATTTAAACGCCTTACATGAGATAGCGGCTATGCCTGGCATCGGGTGACGGCCCCGATGCAAAGAAAACACAATACTTGTACAAGTTTTAGCATGTGTGACACATTGGCCTAAATCGGTTATACGATACCAAAGTGAAAAGTAGCTATGCATTTCTGCGTAGCTATTATGAACGTCTATCTCAACCAGATAATTTGCCTATGCAACGCAATTCTTTTAAAGAGGGCTTGTAATTGAACAAGATCAATAATAAAATTGTTATTGTGAACATTAATAAAAAGTAAAATATTTGGCATTGAGTTTCCTTGCATCCTTGAAATTTAGCGTTATGATCCTTTAATATTAAATGCCCGTATAATATATGAGATATGCATGTGTACACATCAGCAAACAACTTGGTCCATATGTCTGTGAGTGCATTTTTCATATAATGCAAAAACTTGACTTCTTTATTTCATTTATGTTCAGAAAAACAAATAGTATGTAGCTGATCTTTTGACGCTTGCAATAATAGTTTCTGGTAGTTTATTTCAATCAATACATGTTTTTATTTTATATACCTAGATAGTATACCAATAGAGGGCGCAGTCCCAGGTTGATTTTTTTTCATCAGGGGTTTGAAAAAATGTATATACACTTTTGTTTTTCGTAATACACGTATCAAGAAAAAATAATGCCGATTTTGGTTATGAAGGACACTCCCTGGACTCGTGATAAATACACGAATAAAGATAATCAGCAGACAGGCACAAAGTCCACCACTTCTGAATATAAGTCTCGAATAAGCAAATTGATACAATTATTAATTATTTGAACACGGTCAAACAGATAACTTTTTCGAATTCGGGAGGACTAAGGGATTTCTGGATGTAAATCAACATCAGTTAGCAATATTTTCATCGTTTGCTGACTTTTTAATACCACATCCAAATGGTAAGAACTGTATTTAAGAAAATCAAAAACTTTCAGCACTACTAAATATATAGCTATAAAAACAACTATACCAATTGTGAGCTTCCATTTCCGGATCATTCTCGTCCTTAAATAATCAAAACAGTACTTCTTATAGTTTGGCATAACCACAGTTACAAATAATAAAATAATATCATTTTTTAAACATCCCACCACTACGTGAGACATACTCACACACACACACACACACACACACACACACACACACACACACAGCGAGCCCAAGTGTGCTTGGTTTTTGAACCCTAAGTTACTTATTTGGTAATATATGTACCAATGACCTATATTTTACTACAATACTGTATGGTCATATAAAAAATTAAGAAAAACTGTATAATATTGCTTCAAAGGTCAAAAACTTTGATTACTCGAAGGAGTGAGAAGAGTATGTGAGAAATTAGAACATTTAGATAGGCAACTTTTAGCGATCGGGAAAGTTGGTATTAACTGTAAAATCCTGCATCTGTAACATATATTTTTTATTCCAACCTCCAAAAAAAGTGGGCGCATAAGATGTAAATTCGGCAGGAATCTGGGCACATAGAAAGAGTAAAATTTCATTGATTAATTGTGCCTTTTATTAAACTATAATCGTTATTTGGTTCCTTTACGGTAAGGAAATTGGTAAAACAAATGTTTGAAATGCAGTTAGTTTTACCAAAACATGGGTCTGAATATAGCAACACGAGGCGATTTACGCAAAATCCTACTTCTTTACAGCTGTTTTTAAATGATTTTATTGTTTCTGGGTCTTCTCTCCACAAATTTAAAACGTGTAAAGATTACATATTTCAATATAGAATGTGTTGCTTGTTAAAAAAAGATGGAGAGATGACCCAGAAATGACCAAATATGTACTTTTTAATATATTTTTAGGATGAAAATAAACTAAGTTATGAGATATGAAAATTTCGTGATAAATAATTCTTTATATCATTTCCTTATGATCAACGAATCCCTTGGCACAGTGGATTCGTGTCGCCTTTATGAAACTCGGCCTTTTAGTGTTTTGGGTTCGAATCCTGCTGGTATTTTCTTTTACCAATATTTTTTCTTCTATTTTTTAATTAAATTTACAATTAGGTTTTTGAAAATACTTCATTGGCTTTTTTAGCTATGGTATACCGTTTTCGAAAGTTTGACACAACTTCTAAATGATTGTTTTGTTTCCGAATTTAAAGGCGTTTACCTCTTTGTTTTCTGACACGTATACATGTAAACAATTGTTTCACCGGAAAAGTATGGGTGTTGTATTTGTAAAAGACAACTTTAAGGAAAAAGAAAGCGGCCAGTTAGTGTTAACATATCAAAGGTTTTTCGAACGAGAGGTATTGAAACTACAAATGTAAGCACCATATGTGACTCAAGTAGACTTTCAATCAAAAATACTTTGTCTAATTTTATATTTATTTTGGTATTCTTGTACCACTTGGTACCCGATGCTGCCCTCTCCATCTAACCGGCAATTTCATTAAACCATCGACACATGTTCATACATCAATGTTCAGAAAAAAGTCCACTGCTTTAAACTCTGGTGAAATTGTGTCGTTATTTAACAATTTAAGAAAAGTTGCATCTACATCTCAGAGTCGCCGAATGTCATTTGATAACCACTTGCTATCTGATAAAGAGTACAAAACCTTGTTAGGAGTGTCAATAGATCAATTTATCGACCTCAATCAGCATGTCACATCTATGCATAACACAAAAGAAAGAACAATAAGAAACGCAATTGGCATTTTCATGTTTAAAATGAAATGTGGATTGCCTAACGCCCTTATTGCCACTCTTTTTGGGTTTAGCAGTCGTCGACAAGTAGCGCGTATAATTCAACAGACGCGGACAGCACTAGTTCGTGACTTTGTTCCTTTACGCTTGGGGTTCAGTCATTTGTCACGTGACACAATTGGGAATGACCACACGACGGAATTGCAAAACAGTTTTTAGTGATCCAATATCTGACACAGTTATCCTTGTTATGGATGGTACATACGTGTTCATTCAGAAAAGCTCGGCATATCGTTTTCAAAGGTTATCATACTCCATGCGTAAGAACAGACCCCTTGGTAAACCGTTTGTTATAACCTCTACTGATGGCTATATAGTTGATGTCATGGGTCCCTACCTATCTAATGGCAAAAATAACGATGCCTCCATTATCAAGCATATAATCACATAAAATTCTGGTAACATCATGGAATTCCTCAAAGATGACGATGTTTTGATAGTAGATCGCGGTTTCAGAGATGATATTCCCTTCTTAAATGAACTGGGTTTTAAAACACACATGCCTGTATTTCTTCAAAAGTCTGTTAAACAGCATAGTACCAACGAAGCAAATATGACACGTCTTGTCACCAAAGTGCGTTGGTGGTTGAGGCTGCCAATGGCCGGATCAAAAAGTGGAAGTTTTTAGACAATGTTGTTTGCAACAGTCAAATTCCACATAACAGAGACTTTGTTCGAATTATTTGTGCAATAATAAACAAATATAGACCTCCTTTAAAAAACGGCAAATGAGAGTCGCAGCATTACCCAAAATAAATTCCCTTCAGGATAGGATAAATAAAAATCCAAAGTTAAAATTCCGAGAAAAATAAAAAAAGCTGGCTAACTATTGAATCCAAAGATGCTTTACCAGATTTTCCTATTTATACTGAAGACCGATTGCGTCTTCTAACATTTAGGGTCTATCGGCTCAAACAAGCGAATAAGTATACAAACGAACATCTTGGAGGCGGTATAAAATTGATGTATCCTGTGAGGAAGCTGGTTTATTGCATGCCAGAATACAGTCTAGACATACCTCTAGAAAACTTTATAATATATGGGCTGAGTTCAGCAGGGAGGATGTGAAGGGATGGTTCTGTGAGTGTAAAGGAGGATCTAGAACAGTCGGTTGTTGTACCCATATCTGCTCTGTCAAATGGTACCTTTCCTTTGCTCGACACCAAAACTATACGGCAACCCATGACATGTACACGCCATCTCTTTGCGACGCGGCCGATATTGTATTGGAGACTGATTCTGGAGAGGAATCTCAGTAAAATGTTGATGTTTACGAGTTTTAAATATTATGTTGATATAAAATTGTTATTTCAACATTTCGTTTTTATTTCAGTTAAATACATATTATATTCTGTTCCTATACTAGTATATAAATGTAATATACACTAATCACTAACTATTTATCGATAAACCCCAAATTATCATGTTCAAAAATAGTTTCAAAATTTTAAAATAGTCGTGATTCCAGGAGAGTAATACCTTCCATTACATTTTAGTAATCAACTTTTGTACAAGCCTGTAGCGCTTTGAGGTTATAGACATTTAAATCCCAGTTGATTCGTGTCAATGAATCCTGCAAACTTACTATCTTGAGCGCCCACTTCTTTATGTGAAAAAATCAAATTTGTTTATTTTGTAAGGATCTTCTTTGATTCGGGGCCGCCACTCAAATAAAGCCTTCTAACCGGTTTTTTAAAGTGATTTGGGCAGACTTTAATCTTAGATAATTCACAGTACGAGGCATGATAAATCTCAAGAACGTGTTATCACCTGTTCCAGTTTAAACTAGCTAGTATCTAAAAACAAGCACCGTCTATCAGTGTTTAGCCTTAATTTCCAGCTAACAGCGTACGAAAGTACGTCATTTGAAGGAAATTTAGATCGCCAAAACCAAACGACAGATTTCAATGTAAGTTCTTTTTTATTCTTTTAAAGACATACAATTTATACGTTTTGTCAGTTATATATTGAACAAAAATGATACAATTCATTGTAAAAAAAAAATCAGCAACTGCGTTTTATTTTCATTATTAAGTTACTTTGTCTTGGATATCTATTATTTGGTTTAACACCAAAAAGTCGAAACAAACATAGGTCGTCTTGATCAGTGATCGGGAAATTAATGTAGAAGTATTGGTTTTAATTTCATTTTTTGTTAATCTTTGATTAATAATAGTTTTCAGTACACAGTACAACTATGAGTACATTTCAAGGACAAGATGTCGTCTGCTGTCAATTGTGTCCAAACCCCGTTGAACACCACTGTAATCTTTGTTTTGTTGACCTTTGCTCGTCATGCATTTCCGTCCACATGACAGACAAAACAAAAAAGCATGAGGTCGTCGAGTTTATCAACAAAAAGGAAGGACCTATTCTGCCTGCGTGCAAATACCACAATAAAAATCGATGTGAGATGTTCTGCAAAGATTGCAATGAAGCAACGTGTGTACTTTGCATAACAAGTACACACAAAAGACACGACATTGCAGATATTGGAGGAATTATCGAAAACATCAAGCATCAAATTTACGCTGATCTTACAGAGCTGGAAAATGACATTGCTCCAGCATACAGAAATGTTATGGCAGGTGTACCTTCCGCTGAATTTGATAAAGTTCTCTCTGCCATACAAAATCAAGAAGATGCAATCTGCAAGATTGTGCGTGACATTGGCAGTCAACTGCGTGAAGAGGTTACCAAACATAAGATCCAATCTAAGGAGAATAAAGAAACAGAGTCGTTGGCAGAAAGAACTGAAAAGGAACTGAATGCAATTATCCTTAACAGCAGAAGCGTTCTTAAGTCATCCGATGTTACCGCCATAATGAGCTATGAGTCAAGGAATCAAATATTTAAGGAATGTTATAATAAACTGGGACTATTTTATCCCAATTATTTACCTGGAAGAATCAGAAATGAACAAATTTACGAAATGTTTGGAGGATTTCAAATGAATAAAGACGCTAAACCACTCAGTCTTTTAAAAGCAAGCAATTGTCGTCCTACTTTTGGCTCTCAGTCAACAGGTGGGTTCGGAACCCCAAGTACTTCTCAATGTTTTAATTTTGGGACGTCTCGTAATGGAGGTTTTAACTTTGGGGGTACTCCTCAAAATGCGGGCTCTGCGTTTGGTGGAGGCTTTATGGGTTTCGGAAGTAAGCCTCGTAGTGTAGGCATTTTCGGAAGCAGCAGTACTTCAGGTACTGGTTTTTCGTTTGGGAGTAGTATGCCCTCTCATCAATCACCAAGTTTGTTCGGAAGTTCAAACAACCCTTCAGGTTTTACGTTCGGGAATGCAAATCATAAATAACAATAAAAAATCTTGAAAAATTAAGATAATAGTATGAAGAATATAAAAAAGCAAATGTATCTGTGGAGAAAATTTCACAAATTTACAACTTAATTGAAAAGATATAAACAAGATGCCATCACGTTTAATTTGTATAAAACCCCATTTTGATTTTTATTAGGCGAAAACAGCTCTCCATTACAAATTTAATTTAGAAACATTCCGTAAGGAGAAACTTACATTATCATGTTGGTTATACTGACATTCACGACAGTGCTAACATTTACCTTTACATGTTCTTCCCTAATAGATTTGCGTTCAAATAAAGGATCCATAAAAAGCTTTAAAATAAATTCATGCAGCTAAATTCTTGGTGTAGAATGTCAACTGCTAACAATAATTCACAATGAGATCTTCTTTTAAAATGCTGTACTATAGACGGGCATGTTTCCAAAATTCTTAGTTACTTTAATACATAATTTGCAAACATGTTGCTAGGTTTTGAAATATCTTATCCCATATAAATGTGTCCAATAAAAATATTTTATTTGGCTATGGCTGGTGTAGGGAATTTCAAGATTTTAAAAAGATTCTTTTGAAATAGATATCGATTCCAGTTTATCCACTCGTAAAATTTTTTTTTCAAATAAACCAGTATATTAATTTATGGACTTTACTGGATCGATTTAACAGGTGTAGAATATTTTTCGTCAAAATTATATTTTTTATCAATTCTTCTTTGTCTAGATAATTATCAAATTTTTTGTATGCAATTAATTATCATTGTTGATAAAAATTATTAAAGATCTTAATGTAATATCTTTGTATGGTAAACCTTAGACTTAGTACTATCTGGTCATGAATTATATGACCAATTATCACTTTATTTTTATAAGGTCTTATTACATGCAATCCTGTATGATACCATTTACTAGTATCCTTCAAGGGTTTTCTTTAGAAGCGAATTACATGTAGCATGTTTATTTACTTAAAAAGGCTGAAAAGTTATTGCCATTTTAGAATTCATTAATTTCCTTGAAATGAATAGCTCTTTATAAAGTAAAAGGAAAATGTTCAAATTTTAAACTTTCTTTATTAAACGATAGTTAATGGTGACCATGAATATATTTCAAATTATAAGGTAGATCATGATGATGGGTCGTTTGTTGACCATCGAGCCTAAGTATGATATCTATGTCTATTCCTCTTGGGAATGAGTGATTTTTTAAATGTATATTCCAGAAAATTTTGTAGAAAATTCCGTAGTAACAACATCTTTAAATTTTCTAGAAAAAAAAGCTTGCCTTAAGCGTAAATTCATGTACGTTGTAGTAACTGGAGTTTGTGAAGAAATCAAATATAGTAAATGAGGAAAGAATTTTGCTGATTTGTTACCGTAAAATATTTTACATTTTTATTTCTGTTTTAAATTTGTATATTATTGTTAATTTTTTCTAATTTTATTGATATTTTTCATTTTATTTTTATTTCATTAAACAATATTTTATTATATTAATAGTAAAAAAGATGCTAGATTTGTAAACCGAATTCTTGATTTTTGTGAGATATTTCTAACCAGTAGTGTAGCATGGCCATAATCAAATGTAGAACGAAAATAAAGTTTATCAGAAAAGCGATATCGTTATTCTTATCAGAAAGAAATCTCTGTGAAGTTTTTGCCAAAACACAAATGGGAATTACATAATCATTATCAAATGCGTTTTATCTACACTAAGGGGTTTATCTTACCTTGTAGAACGATTACTATCTTGTTTTTGATTGCCGTAAAAATATTTACAAAGAATTGTCGATTTGAAATGTTTACACATCTAAAGAGCAAACAACTTGCCAAAACTGTTTGATAAAGGCTGGATTTGAAACAAAGAAAGGAAAAAATGAGAGAAAAAGGGTGTGGGCATATCCTGCTGTATCAAAATGTTGTGCAATTAAGCATAAATCAATTTATTATTTACGCGCACCATACATTCTGTTTGAATCGGTTTTTTCAATACTCAATGCTACCCTGCTTTAGTGCACTTTTAGTTAAGAATATCTAATTGTTTGCTGCCAAATTTTGACGCTTCTTAAGTGCATTTCGTTAAAAGAAAAAAAACCTAGCAGTCTTATGATGTACACAGATATGAGAACCCCATTATTATTTGAGTAGCAAATTGGCTTCAAAGTAAAACCACGTTGTTAACCACAATTTTCAGAGGAGAAGCATGGAATACCTTGTGTAGACAAGTTTCAGGGAAGAGGAGTGCCATTTATAGAAAAAGAAACCTTAAAGGACGAGTGCACTTATGGGCCCCGGTGAAAAGTGAAAAAATGAAGAATCAAATTAAGCATATTTTTTTCCTTAACATTATCTATTGATATCTATTCCATAAGAATTAACAAGTTTTAGCCCTGAAATTATTGTTTATGAAAAGCACGAAGCTTTAAAACATAGTAGGGGTCAGCAGACATTCGTGATTTTGTATAGTAAATCGAGGACAGGCATTCATTTTAAAGCCTTTGTTTACTGTCAGCCTAACCGAGTACAAACTTGTGGAAAAGACAATATACGCATTATACATTTAGTAAACTCCTGTGAAAGTAAGAAGATTGTACTCGGTTAGGCTGGTACCTAAAAAATGAAAAACGTATGAAAATTTCAAGGTTTTTCCTATAGCAAGCGAAATCTATTACCTGCGTGACCCATGTTTGAACTCACGCATGGAATAAATTATTTCAAACAATCACGTGGTTTCTATCCAGGTAAACGTTTGTCAAATGTGCTCACTGTAAAACATTGACACGTTTTAGATCGCTTTCCTTCATCTTTGTATGGTCAGGAATATTTGTTTGTCACTATGGTAATATGCAACTTCAAAGCTTCATTCGATTTTTTTTCAGACGTAAAATAATGCATAAAGTATAATTCAGCAAACGCGCCAATCGATCCACCAACAGAGCAATGTTGATTTAAATGTCTCCTCCCTCTGATTTAAATAGACACAATTCAAGTAGGTTCGGTTCGATTTTTCCGGATTTAGATTATTTATAGGCATTTAAAAATCCTCAATTTTTTTAATTGTATTCTAATTTTGGTAAATTTAAGCGTGCATATAAATCAGAAGTATCCATGAGTGCTTAACTATTATGAGAAAAAAGCAATTTGATGATATTTTCTACATATAAACGGCACTGAAAAAGGGCCCATTCTCTATAGCTTAAGTGCACTTGTTCTTTACTTCTCTTTTGAAAACATATTAGATCATGAACACTTTCGATTAAAAGAAGACGACCATGATCACCTTAAGGAAGGAGTCTTTTCTGGTTTTCGACTTTTCAAACGTAAATTTGATTAGTTGTTCATTAAATCAAGATGAAAGGTAATTAAATTAGTATAATTTTCTTACTTTTTTATTATCAACAACTTGGCATAGAAAAAGTAATCAATGCATAGAATCTAATAAGGACTATATTTTTGGCGTAATATTGGCGTAGGAAAAGATCACATGTTTCGCAATTCAAAATTACTGTTTTGACATTTAAAAAACAATAACATTAATATTGGATTTTTTTTACTAATGTGAAATAATGATATGATACTTGGGTTCCAGAGTATGTTTTTAAAATATGATTTGCCTATCAAATTACATTTTTATAAAAAAATTTAAGCGCCCAGTCTATACATTGATTTTTGTGAAAAAATCACTAAAATCAGTTTTTCTCTCTTATTAAATGGTCAATAAACAGTGTATTAGCTTTTCTGTCACTTTATATCTCTATATAAAGTCTACATTATACTTAAACATCAGAAATATTTTATCGCGATTAATTAGGAATCTACAGTAAAATATTTGTAAAAATTGACCAAGATTCATGAGAAACTGATATATGGTAACGCCTTGTATCCATCACACAAAATGATAAAAACGAATTAAATATTTAATTCTTACATGCTGTATTTTAGGATATGTTATCCACAGTCACTGTTGCAAGAATTTAGCTCTGGCTTAACCCAATGTTCCCTTTACACAGTGCATAGTAAACGAATTTTTGATGATTGACATTTCTAAAATATAGTTTGGTACAGTATCCGTCATGTAAAAGCATTATGCTTTCATTACATGTGTTTAAACTTAACTTCCAAAGTCAGTTTCATCTGATTAAAAAAATTAAAATACTATTTGATATTTTAATAAAATTATATCCCTGATCTGCTGAGTGTACTTAGTATACCGATCTCTTATACAATACAGGCCATTGTTTTTTTTAGGATACTACAAACGAAGGGAAAACCCTTACTGCTTAAATTCATTTGGTATAATGAATGTAAGTATGTTTATTTATGGCAAAGATTCTAATTTAGGCTCTATTGAAAACACAGATCTGCTACATTTTTATTTACAACGTCACCGACCAAAAATATGTTAGCAATGAATTCTTGTTTTTTCTTGACTGATAATCGCCAGTCATTATCATTTGAAAGTATAGTGAGAATAAACCCTTGACTATGGAAGATGCTCACCGTGTTTATCATTAACGTGAGTGTAATGTTTAACAATCATTAATGATTAATGATCATTTCAGTAAAATACACTCTGGAGTTCAGTTAAAAGCGTACAAAATTATTTATTTCAGTGATTTTGAAATAATTTCAATATATGAAAAGTTTTAAACTTTTTAAATGTAGGCCACAAATACGATTCCCTAACATTGGTCTACATGTTTCGGGGTTTTTTTTTGTCTTCTCTTGAATAGTGAAAAAAGGACAGGGGCGAACAAGGCGTTGTATATCCCCCACTATGAACAACAATGACGAACGATTTTCAATTTCAGTTAAAATATTAATTTTTGGTTTGTAAGCATTGTTTATAGTATAAATGGCATGGTGTGAGTCAAATAGATGCTTTCATTATGTAAGCACGAATGATATATTTTTCCAAATTAAGTTGCACAGCGTTTTATGCAAAAATCTTGATCATTTACTGTTCTTAATTGCAAATTTTAGGTATGAATGGGTCTTGACTCCATCCTAAAAGTACTTTTATTTAAAGAATCCGTTTTTATTCATTTTTATTATTTATTTATTAAAATATAGTCTAGACCCATAATGGGTCACAATTCGTTGTTTTCATCAAAATCATTGCACTTTTTATTAAATTATTAATAATTGTCTAACAATTAAAATTATTCACCGTACCGGTATTGTATCACAGTAGCTCAGTGAGTTTGGTGAAGGCTAGTAGACCACGCTTATCGGATGAGAGGGTGTTCGAATCTTCGTCGCCGTTTCATTTTTGTTAACTTGCATTTTTTTTATTTATAAGATTTTTTTGAAAAGAGTATTTAACACGCTCTAGATAACGATAAAAAATACGCAATGTTCATGTTCTGTACACACAATGTCGCATAAAAATAGCGCTAGCACAGATATGAGATCATGATGTTAAATAAACTAATAAAACAAATTTAAACGATATAATACAAATTACATATGTATATTTGTTAGTTTGTCAGATAATGATGTTTTTTATTAAACATGTACTGATGTACACTTTCAATGTAAATTTCTTTTTATATGTACGTAAGCCATTTCAACATTTTGGGTGCGGGGGATTTGTCAGGCATTGTACGCTCTTTTCCTTTGAAATTCATGGGATTTTTCTTTAATTTGATAGTCGAACATGTACACATCTCAACTGAAAACATTAGTTTCTGTTGGTTTGAGAAACTATTTCCAAAAGTGTTCAGATTCCTTTATTATTTTTAGCATCAGAATATCAAAATTGAGATGTTTTAAAATCATACCAAAGCATGACTATATTTATAGTTAAAAAATCCGATGCTGTACAGGTAAACTGCTATTTTAAGCTCCCAAGTTTGTAGCGTACAAGATCAAACTTTGCTCTTTATTCAGACCGGGTATCGATTGCATCATTTCTTAAGTTGAAATTAATTTACAGTAATTTACTGCATTTGTTACATCTGCAGTGTTTGACGAAACTCTATCTGCTATTCAAGACCAGGAAGATGAATTCTGCAGATCTGTGCGTCATATTGGCAGAAAAATGCGAAACAAAGTTACAAAAATTAAAAGAGAATCTGAAATGGCGAATAGGGAAATTCAACCTCTGGCAGCAAAATCTGAAACAGAAATGAATGGAATAATTCAAAACAGCAAAGGCACCATTGAATCTGCTGATGCCAAGGGCATTATGAGTTATGAGTCACAAAACATGAAGTTTAGGTATGGTCGTGAAGAAATTGGACTGTTTTGTCCAAAATTCCAACCTGCTTTGATAGATAAAATCCAGCTTCAAAATTTTTTTTGGTTTGAATTGCAAAAAATTTATGCACAAGGTAAAGCACCAAACTCAAATAATATGATGAAAAATCCTGCTATCGCGAACATCATTCAGAGTCCTTTTGAGCGCAGTTCATGTCTTTGGAGAATAGCTTGTGGCGGTACTGAGAATATATGGGCAAGTAGAAACGACAGCCAACTTAATGAAATAAACAACAATAGTGGAGCTGTTCTGAACAATACAAAAACCGCTGATAATGTCCTTGCATTATCCATTGACTCAGATCAAAACGTAGTGTTCATAGTTTCGTGGCCTGACACAAAAGTTTACAAGTATGAAAGTAATACAAACACAATCAAAACCCTGTTGGAGCTATCTGACTGGTGTCCAAGAGGACTCTGTCATACGATGTCATACAATGAATGGCGGCCTTTTAGTGAGCATGCGCTCTTTGGATAAACAACAAAGTATAATTGTGAGGTATTCTTGGATCAGAGAAAATCAAATTGGCATATAAGGAGATTCTCTTCTTTCTGTCGACAGTTGGGAAGTTTTAAGGCTAAACGAGAGTTTTCATGCAGCTTGTCTTATAAAAACCGTTTGAACAGTGTTTAGTTATAATAGATTAATTTATTACCAAATGAAAGGGATTTTGTTGTTTTATTACAAATTAAATATGATCGTCTATTTTGTATGTGTATTCAGATTTGAAAGTGTTTTATTGAACTGCCGGTAAATACACTGCGATCTATTAGACCACCGGTCAATAGACTGTGATCTATTGGACCGGCAACGTATTTTAGAAAATGTGAAATTGCTTCGAGAATAAAAGATAACTTTATTATATTTATTTTACTATTGTTCTTAAAATTTATCCTCATGGTATGAAAACCTTCTGTAATTGATAATTGTAAACACAAAATACTAAAAAACGGAACTAGGTATTAAAACAATTATTTAATGCCTGAACAGTCAATATACCCGAATTTTTTCCCTTGGTGCAGGGAACGGCTCTGTATATGATCTACTGCCCTCGGGCGTTGAGCTGCACATCGGGAAAAATATTCGGGTCTATCGACTGCTCAAGCATTAAATAATTGTATACGAGTTACCTTTTGTAATCATTTCATGATGCTAACATTTAATTTGAAATTCATTTCATATAATATCTCAAGGAACCTGTTGCGAGATTTAAACTCATTAAAGCTCTTGCGCATTAAAAAAAACACAGACGTAGACATATGTTACAATCTTAATTTACCCAGGGAAAGAAGAAAAATTGGTGCTTCAAGGTAAAAATACATTTTTTTTAAAAATAAGTGAATGTCTACGAAAACATATTTATTAACAAATATTTACATTTGCAAATGTTTTTTTATATGAACCTATAGAATAGCGAAAATGGTTAACTGTGTATGAACTTCTTTCATGAAGTCACAATGATCATTTCACGCGCATATTGCTTGTCGCTTGGGTGATTGTAAAGTCTTGGTAATTCTAACAGTTCTGAACGACTTGTTTTGTTTTCAAACGTAAATATAAGTAATAAACAGCAATGTTAAAATGTTCGCCGGTATAATGAAGTTGGTTGGTACGTGATCAAATCTACTAAGAAGGCATTCGGGCTTAATAGGTATTGATCACCTGACTAACCAAAATCCTATCCCAGTGAACTTTTTAAATTGCTGGTTTTTAAAATAAGTTTATGCAGGTTTATCATTTTATTACATACTGTTCTAAGACAAACTCTATTCAAAAACTTGTACCTATTTACGCAACCATTTAATATTGCGTCCAAAATAGTGACGTTACATTGCAACGGTGAGAACTTGTGCTTGAAAAAAACTGGCCCTCGGCTAGTATGACAATTATTTTCATCATACTTTCATGTTAAATACTGAAATCTGATTGGTTTAAACGAAGTTGATGATACGTCCTATTACAATCAGCGTTAGCACCACACTTGGCAACTGGTTATACAAGTAACTGTCACATGCGCGTAAATTATGCGTGTACTTTTCGCCGTAGAAATCACATCATTACTATATAAACACAGTAAAATTTTCTCTAAAATTAAAACACTCAGTGTAATAGAGTATAAGATAAAGTATATAGTATTGACATGCCTCGACATCCCTCGAAAACAAATGTCATCTTCAGTTTCGCGGCGGTTGACAATGGTTTTTTCTCGGGTATCAATTTCAACTGCTACCTTTCCAAACAGGCACTACATGTATTTATATAAATGAAATACAGACACATATACGTGATTATGCAAATATAATATTTCAAATTCCATTACATGTTTTTCAAGCTTTCCCAGATGAAGGAATATGTACGTATGTTTTTCTGATGTGACACAGACATGAAACATCTGTTCTAAAACAAAAGACAAGTATCATAATGATAGACGCGTAAACCAAGATACATATAGTTATCATTTTGGCTATGGTAAATACTGCAATCTGTTCTTGACGTCAGTCTCTTTGTCCACTGTCAGTTGTATCTGGTTTGATTTTTATTTCTTTGGTGGTTCACGAAGATATGAAGGTATGAGGAACGCTGCATAGGAACTAAACACTTCAAATTCTTCCTTATTTTGATCAGTGTTTTAAAAATCTGAAACCGGTCGTGCTCTCAATGTCGTTACAATGCGTTAGATCACAAAATATTTTCATAAGTTCTCCTAACGTCAGTTTACACATAATTTTCTTATGCACAAAACAGAACTGGATAATGCAGCAGGCGTTCTGTATTCAAACTTTCCCCATGTCTGGTTGATTCTAAATAAAAATTCTATACAAATCTGGGACATTGATCAATAATTCATTCAACGCCTGACTTAAATTCACCTCAAATCGTCATTTCATAATTCTTCAATCTACAAGAAACGAATGGAAATTTTTTTAAGAGTAACTGTTCCGAGTGTTTTCATGGTAAGCATTTTTCTCATTGTTAAGAAAATATACAAATGTTGTCTATAAGCTCGTTTATTGCAATTTTTACAAAAGAGTATTGGAGAACAGCGCATTAATTACTCCTACATTTTTTTATTAAATGTTTGAATAATGTCAATATCGATGAAAGATACGTATATACTGGTAGCTAGTAACAGGCGAAGGGTAGGTACCCCTCCTCCTCACGTTTTAGACCTACCGGTATTTTTGTTTTTTCTTTATATATTGATTTTTGGGAACAGGTTTAAATATATTAAGGCACTTCACTTTTAGATCTAACTAACTACACAATCTAATTATATGAGACAGTGCGATAACCGTGCCTTCCATTCCCAGGGATGAAGATTTTGATGATCAAATCAATGATTTGAGTGTGTTATTTTCAGTAATACTAACGATGTCTAACGGTACATTTTATTTTCACGTAACCCTATCACCCCCCCAAAAAATCAACCGAAACTATTCCACAATATCCTCTCACAGACACAACAAGGCATAATATCTCTTGCATGCGGGTCCTGTAAAAGGGTTCATTCGCAAATGGACTGTTTTCCCCCCAGATAGAATGATGGTTTGTAACTACGCTTAGTGAGACATCCTTATAGATGTCAATCCAAATATCTGATTGTTCTGTGAAGTGTGGTTTATTTTGATGAAAACATTAATTTAATGATTAAATATGTAATATGCAAATAAAAACCAATAACCTGTATAGAATTTGGTGTTTTTGCTAACTTGCGTTGCGTCATATTTAAATAACTATTTTCTCAAAAAAGCAGTTTTTCTTTGAAAAATAAAATTCCTAATTGAAAGGAATAGTACCAAAAAAGGTCAATTAAGTAATGACAGTTCTTCAGTTAAATACTTCTGTACATTACACATGCATATGTCATGTTCATGTATATACGTGTAAAAAAATATTAAAGGTTCCTTAACTCAGATTGAATGACTATTAAAACTATTTCTTTTAAAGAAGTGAACGACAAACAAGTTTTTCTGCTTCAGTAAATCCAGATCATTTTTCAGAGTAAGTTATCACATTACAAACTTACACTGCAAATGAAGTTTTTCAAGCATCACTAATTTGTATGAAAAAAAAACTGCTTCTCCACTTGAATTAAGTAGGAATTTGGAGACATATGAAAACGTTAAATATCTATTAAAAAAGAAAATTGATAAAAAAAAAAGATAAATGTACCAATACAAAATATATCACATAAGTGTCAATTACACACTTTGTTTCAAGTTAGAGGATTCTTCATACCAAATGATTATTAATGACTACTTAACAACCTAACCTAAAAAAATTAATAATACTTTTTTGTTGAAATCTACGTTTGTTTGAAAACGTGAAAGAAAATGCATGACACACTAATTTTGTACATGTACCTTTTATTGCACTTATTTATTTAACTTTGATATGATTATTTTTCAATTACAAATCGAAGATTTGTTTCGTTCTCTCTCTCTCTCTCTCTCTCTCTCTCTCTCTCTCTCTCTCTCTCTCTCTCTCTCTCTCTCTCTCGTTATTTTTTTGAATCCTCTTTATGAAAGTTGACCTGTTGTTTTATTTTGAAAGATCTTTAAAATACCCTGATTGGTTGAAACTGATAAAAAAATTTCCGATAAAAAATGATAACGCGAAGGGCTTATGCCAAGATTGCACTTCACAATTAGGTCACATTTGGAGGGGAAAATTGTTTGAGCCTCAGATTAGCCACGCTAAACATCATTCGAATCACGCTTGCCCTTTTATTGTAACCGATATTTGCGGTTACGGAAATGACCGAGTTGTTACAATTGGTTAAACATTAGCTCACTTATTATAGTATCTGCCATATATATGCACTCTGTAGTCTTCGATAGCATATTTTGTCTGTTGAGAAACGAAACCAGTTTTTCAAATTCAATCAAATCAAGAGAACAAATACGAATAGTTCATTGCACATAATTTACTATACGTCTAGACTAAAATTTGATATATTGCCGAAAATGATATGAATAGTTGTGCGAAAATACTGTAACTGCTAACTTCACTGAGCTTTATTTCTACTTACAGTATTTCTATACAAAGAATAGTAATGGCAAGAAACCAAGCACAGGGCATCGTCGTCTGCCATATGTGTCCAAATCCCGTGGAAAATCATTGTAACCTTTGTCATGTTGACCTTTGTTCTTCATGCATTCTAGAGCACATGAAAGACAAGACCAAGAGACACGAAATCGCTGAGTTCATCAACAGAAAGAAAGGATATGTTCTACCTGAATGCAACTTACACAAGAAAACGCATTGTAAAATGTTCTGCAGAGATTGCCGTATACCAACTTGTGTATTTTGTGTTACAACTATTAACAAATCAAAGGCCGGAACGGCCACAAAGGCGTCGAGCTGACATTTTCTTTTATATAGATTGATAAAATGATATCAATAATTTGAATTTTTGTACTAATAGTCGTATATATATCAAATAATACATATTAGAATAAAAAAAGTATATAATTTATGTTTTGCGTTCTTTAAAAACAAAAATCACTATATTTCCATATATAATAGGTTGTGATGCGTTTATAATACAATAACTCATCATAGTTACAAAAATCAAAGAAATTTCAAAGTTAAAATTTTTTTTAATTTTCTTTCTGCTTTAAACAGTCTTTGAACAATTTTCAAGGTGAATACATTGATTACAGTGTGTCTCTAATTATAATAATAAAACATACTTTTATTTATTTCAATTCCCGTTTGAAACAAGATAACCTATGGTATGGTTGTTTACAAACAAATCCACAACACGTGCTATTTTTTGCTCGACCAAACCGACTGCATTATCGTGTTTATTTATTGCAACAAAATCACTAGATACGTTTATCGCTTACATTTATTTTGGAGGCCGTGTCCGATAACAAATACATTTACATATCAATTTTTATTTCTATCGGGCACGGTCTCCGGTTAAAATGTAATCGATAAACTAAAATAATATTTAGTAATGTTTACACCTTTTGTATTCATCCGCCATTCTTGAATAGGCAAATTTACACTTATGCAAAGAGTTATCAATAACCAGGGAGGCAAGGTTGGAATTTTTGTACACAATGTAGTTGAATAAATGGAATAAAAATCTTGTAATACGTTTAATACTATAAGGAACTTATTTTTTTGTGCGCATTTAAAAGGCGGTGCAGTGCATGAATTTTTGGACGATTGCCAATCCAGACGATCGCTAGAAGGCTGCCGAGCATTAGCTCGACGCCTTAAAAACATGACATTACACGTCTTAGAGAAATTATCGAGAACAGAAAACAACAAATAGTTGGCGATTTAAAAGAACTGGAAGATGTCATTGTTCCAGCATACAAAAACGCCACAATGGATGTATCTTCTGCTGAATTAGATAAAATCCTCACTGCCATACAGGATCACGAAGATGAAATGTGCAGGATGGCCCATGATATTGGCAACCAAATGCAGGATGAGGTTATCAAGCAAAAACGAAAATCTGAGCAGCAGAACAGAGAAACGTTGATTATGGCAGCAATATCTGAAAAGGAACTGCATAAAATTATCAACACAAGTAAAAGCATTCTAAAATCATCTAATGCCACATCCTATCTGAACTATGAGTCTAGAAATGACAAATTTCGGAATGGGTTAAAAAAGAATGACTTGCCATGTCGAATTTTCTTTCCTGGTCGGATTACACAAGAGCAGTTTCTGGGTATTTTTGGAGGACTCAAAATGCCGAAGAAAATATTAGAAACCCCGGTCAATTTAGGTATCATTCAAAGCCCTTACGGAAGACATCAGGGATCAAAACTATGGAACGTAGAGTGTGATGGAAAAGATATGTTATGGATATGCGGAGATGACGGTAAAATAAGTCAAATAAACAAATTAGGAAACATTTTAAAAACTTTCGAAACTCAAGGTAATGTCATTGGACTTGCATTTTACGTACACCACGAACTTGTGCTTATAACTGGTTGGAGTGATACAAAAATCTACAAGATTAAATGTGACAAAGTCGTGGCACTTTTAAATCTCCATAGCTGGCTGCCAAGAGGTCTCTGTCATACAACAAATGGTGATTTTCTGGTTAGCATAGGTTCAATGGATAGAAAACGAAGTGAAGTTGTAAGATACTCAGGAATAACAATTACTCAAATAAGAATAGCAATCAGGGTAAATCTTTGCTTTCTGTTGATGATAAATCTATGCTCCACCTAAATGATAATGGTAATAGAGATATTTGTGTGGCTGACTATGCTGGGAAGGCAGTAGTTGTGATGAATGGATCTGGAGATCTGCGATTTAAGGACGGTGGTCACAATCTCTCAGCACAATTGAAGTACAACATGTTCAATCTTAAAGCGATTGTCAGTGTTATAAATCATCATCTCCTTATTTCCGATGAATGGAACAATTTTGTATATATCATAAACCGTGACGGTAACTTTATCCGTTATATTGAGTGCCCATGCACTGGGGGCATCAGTGTCAATACTGACCAAAATCTGGTAGTAGAACTAACTACTTGGGGAATTCATTTTATAAAAACTTCGCGTAAATATTGCAATGTAACTCAGGCGTACGATATTAAGATTTCATATCATGACTAGGTTGTATTTGTTCTACATGTCTGATGAATATATTGATACATATTTATGATGTCTTTGGTGATTCATGAGATGTTGAATGAAGCAAGGTTTATGTAAAATCAAATGTTACAAGGGATACAAGAAAAGTGAGTTTTAACTTTTAACAATACCCGGTAGTTTTTTTTCTACGTATAACTACATGTTTTTTAAAGTAATATTATTGCTATGTTTTTTTTTTTGGTTTTAGATAGCCTAAAATATAACTTCAATTTGTTATAAAATGCCATAAAAGATACAAAAGAAGAGGTGGTTTTCGTTATTTTGTAACTGATCCAGGTAAAATTCATACACAGCTTGGCTCTTAATTTTAAAGATGAAAATGTCCTTTTGAATATATTTTAATAAAAAGATGCAGTTATAAAACAAATATATTCAAAAGGACATTTTCATCTTTAAAATTAAGAGCCAAGCTGTGTATGAATTTTACCTGGATCAGTTAAGACATGAGGGCCTGCAAGCCTTTAGTTGAAATTACAAAAATATTCTCTTTAACATATAATAACAGCGAACACATTATTAAATTCAACAACAAATTACAAAACAAAGTCACCTTTTTAACAATGTTACCTATACGTGTAATTAAGATATCAGATTTCCAGGTCTCTTCAAAATAGACGGAAAAAACTTAAGGTCATGAAACTTTTTAAAAGGCTGGAAAATTGAAACCTTTGCAGGAGTTATTAGCGTAGAAGTATGCATACATATATTCTATATGGTCTTTATTTTGGATTTGAATGTGTACCTCACCGGATAAGATCTATACACATACAGCAATCATTGACACATTATTTCATGTGATTAGATCACATATTTCTTTAATGGAAAAGCAACACTAGCATACTTTAACAATAACTTTAATGAAAATCTTGAAGTACCGATAAACATGCCTTTATAGGTGTTGTTGTGTATCAGTAATTTTTAGAAATCAAATGCTCTTGTTAATGTGATACCAATAATTTGATAAACATCCTTTATACAATATGATTGTCTCTTGTGATTCAACATTTGGCACCACGGTCTGTCCTTCTGTTTTGGACCACTATAAGTGTCTATAAAGTATCTTGTAATATCAAATGAGTCCGACTTCTAATTACCAATATTTTTGAAGACTAGCATTTTAGTAATATGTCATTCATTCTCTCTTAAGAGATCAATGATAAAGTTTATCTAAGAAAGAAAGTATTTTCCAGGCATAACAAATTAACAAATATACATGTACGTTATTTTTTCTTGAGTCGAAGAAAGGCAGCTCACTTTATTTTGAATCAAATGGGGTTCTTTCTTAAATTGAAATGTTGTGCTTGTACACTCCATCTAAGTATGTGCCTTATATACCCATCCGTATCACATCTTCTACTCCTCTTTCTTTCACTGTGATAATCAAATGACGATACTTAGCTTGTAAATCAACAGAAACTGCCTCTGCAGTTAGACACATTTGTGACGTCCTACAGCTAGATACCGACGGAAATAGACGAGCATCAGGTTACTCTAAGTGAGGTTTGACATATTATTTTAGCTAAACCATTAATCCTTGGTTTTTTATACTCTGTTTTAAATAATTTTAATAACTGCCATGCTTTAAAAAAGGCTTTAAGGTCAGGGGCGGATACAGGATTTGTAGTTAGGGGGGGGGGCGTGGATAAAATGATTGAGGCAGGGGGTCTGGTGGCCGCCTTAAGGCCCCCCGTGGGCCCAGGGGGCGAAGCCCCCGGAAGCTCCTGGGTTTTCGTGTGTTTTGAAGGTAAAAACAGGCTCAAAATAGTGGTATTTTTTCAGTTATGTACACTTTACACAAAAGTATATAACAATTTGACACATATTGTTACTTATACCTAATACATGTATTGGATTAAAAACAAAATATTTTAGGCATTTATGAACTCCCAAAATTAACCAGGTTATCAAAGTTACAACATTCTAATGACGTTACGGTATCAGACCCCCTATTAGCTGTTAGAAATATCTGATGCATCAAATCTTCAATATTCTTACATTAAAATAGTCTATTTACCTAGAAAAAAATTCACAAAATATACAGTTATTCAGAAATTTCTGCTTGCATCGCAATATGGAAATGACAGCGCAGTCTACACATGAAACAAAACTGCTGGGATTTCCAGTCGATTCTTGGTCGAAGCCCCAAGTTCAGGGCCCTGGGGAATTTGATGCAGCCACCATAATAAAATGACCAACACTGCTTGTTTTAAACACAGTTTAATTGGTTTGTTATCAGAACCTGTTAACATGCATTAGGATTAGATGTTTATAGATGTTTATAGAGCAGCAGAATTAGTCAGCATAGCACAGCTAGTGTATCAATGAGGTGTAATATTGAGTCAGGCATAATTATAAATAAAGTGAAACACAAAATGCTAACTTTTCTATGTAAAATTTATCAAATCATCTACAGTCATGCATACTTTGAAAATTTTAGGGGGGCGTGCGCCCTCCACGCCCCCCCTTAAATCCGCCAGTGAAGGTTCATCGGAAATTATCGTTGGGATTGTATGTTTTTAGATCCCGCATTTATATTTCATCTAATAAGGCATGCCACGTGTATTTGTATCTAATACATATACTATCTGAACTATTTAAGTCTTTCATTTTAAATATGTTTGGTACACGTGCAGCGACTGTTAGATATTTAAACTAGATCGCAATGTAGGTCAGCAGACAGTCGATATTGTAACTAGAAATAGCCCAGTTTTACCCATACAAACACCTTGACATTTAAAGAGGGCGTTGTCACGATCGAGTCGGACATGTTTGTTGTTGCAACACAAAACGAAAGTTCTACGTATAAAATATAGAGTTATAATCACGAAGAAATCAAGATTGATCAGGTAAGTACGCTTGTTATTATTTCGCCAATTCAAATATATCTGGTGTTACTAACGTTTCTGGACAAAATGATACCAGAGACAATAAATATGTATATTTGTCTAAAGTACCATTTATCTTTCATAATTCATTATATGTATATCTCAATCAATGAGCCTAAAATGCCATCTTAATTGGTTATATATTGTCATATTATTGTCATAGAAAAAAAAGGAAGAGGTATCTTTCTTTAATTTGCAACTAGTTTAAAATACCTCGGCGGATCTAGACTGAGATTCTGCTGGGCATGATATCCGGTATCCAACACACTTTCTTATTATCTTTATTTTAAAAATTGGACCATAGTAGGCAATATAATTGACCTTTACAACATTAGTGACTATATTTTTATAGTGTTATAAATTTTCAACATTATGTAGTGCTGCTGTATTTCTCTTTCATATTTACTGGGTATTAAAATAAAAAAAACTAATAACAAAACAAATTTACCTTATACTAGTTAGAAAAATAGCCTGATAAAACAACTACAGCATAAAAATCAAGAGAAAATGTTGTAACAATGAAACTTACGCAGGATTGATTCACGCAAAACAATCGTAAATAACAATCCGCTATCTGTACAACAGGAAACATAACTAACTTGTGTAACTAATACATTCCTATATTATGTACAACTCCTTAAATAATTAATTTAATTATATGTAAGAATAGGTGTAACTTAATTCATTTTAAAAGGTATCTATTGAATAGCCCAAATAATTTTTTGAAATAAAAATTAATGGTTGCACGTCTGTTGTAGAAAATTTGAATAGATTTTAATACATCGTTTATTGTAATTATTTCATACCTTTTTATTAATTATAATTGTTTCAGCATCAAAGTGCCAGCATGGCTTCCACTCAAGGACAGGATGTCGTCGTCTGTCAGTTGTGTCCAAATCCCGTAGAACACCATTGTAACCTTTGTCATGTTGACCTTTGCTCTCCCTGTACTCTTAAGCACTTGGCGGACAAAACAAATAGACATGAAATTGTCGAGTTTATCAACAGAAAGGAAGGACCTGTTTTACCTGAGTGCGACATACACAAGAAAAACCGATGTGAAATGTATTGCAGAGAATGCTGTAAACCAACGTGTGTATTGTGCGTCACAACTTCTCACAAAAAACATGACTTTACTGACATTGGAGAAATAATTGAGAATAAAAAACAACAAATAATCACTGATTTGGCAGAGCTTGAAAATGCCATTGTTCCAAAATACAGAAACTTCACACCGGGTGTACCGCCTGCAGAATTTGATAAAGTTATCACTGCCATACAAGACCAAGAGGATAAAATATGCAATTTGGCCCGTGGTATTGGCAGCAAATTGCGGGATGAAGTTACAAAACAAAAACGAAATTCTAAGCAGGAATACAAAGAATTGCAAACATTGGCAATGGGAACTGAAAAAGAATTGAATAAAATAATTCAGAACAACAATGAGGTTATTAAAGCTTGCGATGCTATGGCCATTATGATTTATAAATCGAGAAACGGAGAATTTAGAGATGGAATGAAAGAAAGCGGTCTGTCTTGCCCGAATTTCGTTCCTGCTCTGGTTAAAGAGAACCAGATTCTGGATATGTTTGGAAAGCTTCAACTGCAAAATAGCAATGTTTCCGACAAACAACAAAGTGTTCTACAATTGATAGAAACCCATGTCTCCTTAAAAGAAATTCAAAGTCCTTATGGAAATAAATCAAAACTTTGGAGAATAACGTGCGAAGGAACAGAAAAACTCTGGGTATGTGGAGACAATAGAACAATCAATCAAATAGACTGGGATGGATCTATTTTGAAAACAATAAACCTTTCGGGAAATGCAGTAGGGTTATCTCTTAATGTTCAGCAGGAACTTGTATTTATTCAGGGATGGATTGACACAAAGGTTTTCAAGTATAAGAATAACACTGTAGTGACACTTTTGGAACTGTCTAACTGGCGTCCTAGAGGACTTTGTCATGCAGTAAATGGTGATCTTTTGATAAGCATGCGCTCTTTGAATGAGGCACAAAGTAGAGTAGTGAGGTATTCAGGATCTACAGAGTGTCAGGTGATTGAGAATGACAAACGGGGGAAACCATTGTTTTCTGTTCATTCTACAGCGGTTCTTCAACTGACTGAAAATGGCAATGGAGATATTTGTATAGCCGACTATGCTGGGAATGCTGTCGTGGCGGTGAATTCTTCTGGAATTCTACGATTTCGTTACGGAGGCAATATGAACACAAATGCGAAGACCGACACATTGAAACCATTCAATATTGTAAATGACGAAAAATATCATATACTTATTAGTAATCAATCAAATAATAATGTCCACATCGTAGACTGTGATGGTAAATTTATCCGGTATATCGAGTATCCGTGTACTGGAGGTATCAGTGTCGATACTGATCACAATCTTGTCGTTGGGGAATTAGTTACTGGAAAAATTCGAATCATCAAATACCTTGAATAAATTGTCTGAAGTAACTTAAGCATAAAATAATTATTATTAGATAGTCCGATTTAGACTGATTGGCTTTACATTAAAGGTACAGTTTTCGATAAAAGGGTGTTTATATTTGTAGCCAAACTTTAAATTATTTGTCCACACTTTTGTTATTTTCAATATTTTGTAATATATTGATTGTATTTTTCATTGCTTTGTTCATTAAATAAAAAAACGATGTCGTGTATTTTATAGAATATTATGATTTCATACCACAGTTTTACTTTATGATTAAACATTTGTCATTTGCTTAGTTAAGCTCTAAAGTGTTAGTATGTTGTTTTCATTTTGCATTTTTTGCATTATTTAACATTTTGTCCAACAGATGGAATAAACGATGTCACAACTTGTCTATAATCACATATTATTCTTCCCTTTTTTATGACATTGCAATATATATATATATATATATATATATATATATATATATATATATATATATATATATATATATATATATATATATATATACAATTATAGTTCATTACAAGTGTAAAGATCGCCACAATGAATACTGTACCAACTGGGATAGAAAAAAATTATTATATATAACTTTTACAAACATATTACAGCTATAATAAAAGAAATTACTTGTTATAATCAAGTATCAGTGTTAGTACAATACACGGACAGACACAAGTAATATATATGAGCCAATGAAAACGTGTTTTTTGACATCTGGTTAACTCCTTATTTATCTATATGATACACTTTAAGTCATCTTTTAGATGTAATCAAAATTTATATAGTTACGTATTTTCAACAGTACTGCCATAATTTATTGTGATGAAACAATTTAGTAATACATTGAAATGATAATGATATCATCATATTTGGTGTTTTTTTTACAAAAAATGTTTACAGTATAAAAGTGAACAAGTTATAAAATACTTCATATTATTCTTTGACTTAATAGTTGATTTAAGTGCATTGTAACACTCAGGAGTAAAATTGAATGTTTTTGCTGAAACCACAAAATTATAGAAAGAGCTAATCATCCATGAAATAATCTGAAATTTGAATTTGAATACCACAAATGATTCCACATTATTAATAGTCTTCTACATTGGGTAAAAAAACATTTTCCGTCAATATTCTGCTTAATTTTTCTTGAAATACTCAGATGACTTGCATTTACAGGAATAAAGTTTTAAAATAAAAGCATAATTTTAGAATGATAAATGGTAGATAATGGTCTCATCTAAGACACTGACTGTGATACATGATGTAAGATATCAAGATATATCCAGAAAATTCATATTTAAAAATTCAGATTCATCTTGCTTTTGATGCTTGTACATTTGCTTCGTGGTAATGAAGGTAGTAAAATGACATTTTAGTGTTACTTTGTATTGCAAGAAAAACTGCAACGTTTTACATATTATCTTGTATGTATATGCATTGTATTTTCAACGTACGGAAGCCTGTTAGTGCCACATAAGATATATAAAAAGAAACGTCTATATAAGAAAAACTCATTGTATATATAAAAAAAACCACATATATATAAAATAAACTCAAGTATGTAAAAATAAGCAGCTTTATATAGAAAGGAATTACAAATATATATAAAGAATTGTGTATATATATATCAAGCTAGGTCGTGTATATATAAACAGTACTGTGATATATAAAAGCAACAGTGATAAATATATAAAGCGAAAATTTTCCACTGAGTGACCTTCACTGAGTTCAGCCCAGCGTCTACATGATAAACCGCCCAGCGTCTACATGATAAACCCCGCCTACGGAGGAGAGGATCAGCAATGTTATGCTCCCGAGGCAGGCAGTTTATAGCTAACCGGCTGATCCACTTAATTTCAAAGAATGTTTTTGAAAAGTTGTAAGAAATTGAACAAACAAAATAGTGTCAACGCAGGATTCATGGATATCCATTTTTGGACGTTTTTGATGTGCAACAGAGACTGATAAATTGAACAAAATTGTTGCTCATACATGCATATTAACTTCTGTAATATAAATGTGAGTTGCGTTATCTTGATACACATTTCATGTCGTCAAACTAAATAAACAAATATTAAGTACAATTGGGCTTTGTTTCTTATAATGCTATCAAATAAGTAACATTATAGTTTAATACATTAAGTTAAGGATAACTGGATACATTGTAAAATATCTTCATTTCAAGCCAAATCCGGTTTAAACCCCCCCCCCCCTTTATCGATCAAATTCGCCGTCCCAATATGAAATACCTTTCGACGCCCCTTTATCAATGCTTTATACAAACTCCTTGACGCTGGGTTTATTTGCGCGAGGGGGGAGGGGGCAGTTTAATCTCATTATTGTTGTGTTTAGAATGGTTAGCATTGGTATTTTTAATGCTAAGTCAAAATTTGAAGTAAAAAAACTGAGTTACAAGCAAGATACAGATTTTGAAATTCTTCAAAGCTCAAGTCTTGTTATATAGTTTACATATTTGTTTTTATTGGTCAGTTTCAATCAAATGTTGGTTCTTCTGTTGATAATGTTATATATTTATGAACATTAAATTAGTTTATATTGTGTTTGTCTCGAGCCATTTTGTCAAAGAAATGATAATTCCTTACTTAATTATTTGTAAAATAATATAGAAAATAAAAAAAATTTCATGTTCATCGAAGTGGAATGAAGTAAAATTAATGTTCTAGACAACTGTTCTGCAAATTTGGTAGAAAATATTATTTAATGTAGAACATTAAAAGAAGGTAAAGTATTGACAAAATATATCATCGTTTATTAACAACAGTAAACACAAGAAACAGAAAAGAAAACTTGACAGAAAAAGATCATAAATTTGAAAATTTAGATAGGGGTGCTGGATGCCCTCCCTTTAAATCTGCCACTGACTTTTCCCAAATCCCTGCAGAATCATGTAATGTAACATTAATTAGATCGTTCAAATTAATCACCGGGAGCATAATATTGCTGACCCTCTCCTCCGTAGGCGAAGTTTATCATGCAGACGCTGGGCTGAACTCAGTGAAGGTCACTTAGTGGAAAATTTTCGCTTGATATATTTATCACTGTTGCTTTTATATATCACAGTACTGTTTATATATACACGACCTAGCTTTATATATATACACAATTCTTTATATGTATTGGTAATTCATTATATATAAAGCTGCTTATTTTTATATACTTGAGTTTATCATATATAGGTGTGTTTTTATATATATACAATGAGTTTTTTTATATAGACTTTTCTTTTTAAATATCTTATGTGGCACTAACAGGCTTCTGTATCAACGCACTTTTTTCCTTGTTATTTGTGGTGCAAAAAAGTTGTTCCATCTCAAAAAAGCAATAATTCGTTGACATTTTGTTGAGCTAAAAGAATATTGTAATTCCATCAAGCAAACAAAATAAACATACTATTCATCTTAAAATAAAAAATAACTTTAAAAAAATTTAAATCATTAGCTCAAAAATTAAATTCCTTTATAAAATGTTGTATCTCAAGACTCGGACGTAGATACTGGAATTCATGTATGTTGCAAATAATTTTGACAAACAAAGCAGCGTTTAAGATTAAGATTATTATCTTGGTTTATTGCCTACGTCTTATCAATAGTGATTTAAACAAAAGCATATATTTGCATTTCCATTGTTCTTTCCCACTGTAAGCCCATACGGAGGAGCTGCTATTATTTCTCTATAATCGCACTTGCTCTGTCAGTGTACTATGACGTCATAAAGGTGTAACGTTATATATACTTTTCCATGACGTTATAGATTTAAACCACTATACGATACATCATGTGTTTTTCTCCAACTGCATTAAAATTGACGTATTTACATGTAATATTAAAATATGTTTTTGATAACATTTTAAAGGAATTACTGTTATAACATATCATTGATTCTGTTAACAAATCTATGTGAATTAAAAAGATACATTACAGTCTGAATGTTTACTTTTGATGTAATACATGTAGCTAAATGTCAAGGTCTAGGCTAATACAGGGTATTTGCGAGTGGTAAAATGCAAATATAAGTAATAAACAACGATTATTTAGTGAACATGGCGTTATGAATAGCAACTGCTCTGCTGGCATATTTTCCATGATGCGCTAGCGCGCATCAAGGAATATGCCAACAGAGCAATTGCTATTCATAACGCCATGTTCACTAAATAACGTTGTTTATTTCTTAAGTAACTGGAATACTTAATACTTATTACAATCAATAGAGAACAAATTTGGTAATAAAAAATGAATTTAATTTTCCCCTATGATATACTCGTTTAAACTGCCCCAAATTATATAAAAGGAGTATAATAGCGCGCGAAGCGAGCTCGTTCGGCAAGGCGTGTGTGAATAGAAAATTTCAACTAGTTGCACATTGATTCAACGGATTTTTTTGGCGTCAGTTACTCAGACCAGTAATGCACTGTTTTTATCGGACCAGCAGTTCCCTGTAAATGTGGTTTCCCATTCCATACTCTCACGAGAATGAGAAAAAAGACTATGTTCATGCTGCTCACACAACGTAATTGACTAACGGAGTTATAGTCCTTTCGAGTGACGTCACAATGGATTTTTTTTACACAATTGATCCGACAGAATTTTTCGGCGTCATTAGACTGGATACCTTCTAGCGAGAATCAAAGTAACTTTTTTCAGAAACAGATAAATTGACTGTGTAATTTCAAAAACATCATGCCTTTTAAGTAAACAAAACAGTATTAAATTTCGTGTAGTTTTTTTCAGGGTGTTTTCAAAGAGACAGACGACACTTCACCGATGTGAACTTTGACGTCACAATAAGGGGAAATTTCTCTAACAAGCTATTATTAATCTGCTGAAATATGAATTCCAAAATTTTGCAAAGCTAATGAATGGGGACATTTCTTCAGAGATAGGAAAGAGTTGTAACTTGCTCTCATTTGGATGAATGCTCACTTTTTTTATTCACTATATTTACGGTAACTTCCAGGTACGTTTTTTAAAAGGGGGCGTGACAGCCTCATTAAAAAAATCTTTACAAGCAAAAAAAAAAAGAAAAAGATAATTCTCAAAATCAGGAAAATTCTAATCCGGAGTGAGGATTGGGGAGTGCGTAGTATGCCTTTAGCTCTTAAGCTGCTCAATGGTATCTTTATTTTCACTTCCATTTATTACATGCTTCCGGGGGGGGGGGGACTCCATTTTCTTTTTAGCGAGCGCAGCTCGCCGGCGCGCAGCGCCGACGAGCGAAGCGAGCTCTTAGAATCAGTGTGCGAGGGAAAAAGAATGAGATAAACCCACAGTTCATCAAACAAAATTCTTTGTCTACGTCCCATAATGCTCTCTAATGTTTTCACCCGTGGTGCTATGCCAAAAATGGCCGACTATTAACTCGTAATTTACGCTGTCTTAAGGTTTGAAGACACGTTTAGAGTACCGCATACTGTTTGGAGAGACTCAAGAGATTTGTTACTTGCTTCTATACCTTCGTTTTGAGTCGATATACGTAAACAAAGACGAACACAGTTATGGATGACGTCACAGTGCTCTCGCACTATATTTTCCGCGATAAATTTAGAGGTGGATCAAACATCTGTAATGCGTGTACTAGCTATTTCAGTATAGACTGCAATGCCTGTCTCATTGACATATGATTTGTTTTATTTTTCAATATAAAGATTATCTAAATATATACTAGCAAGAGCCATGCTTTACTGTCATATCGATTCATTTTTAAGCTAATTGTACAGAAGGCATGCAAGTAAGAAATAAACAATAGGATATTTTGAACTAAATAAAAAGGAATAAAGAGAAAAAATAAACAGTTAAAAAAAATTATGTTAATATTGCATATAGTCAAACCATTAAATCTAAACGTGGGAAATTACACACCTACAAACAGGGACCGGGCACTCTCTCTCTCTCTCTCTCTCTCTCTCTCTCTCTCTCTCTCTCTCTCTCTCTCTCTCTCTCTCTCTCTCTCTCTCTCTCTCTCTCTCTCTCTCTCTCTCTCTCTCTCTCTCTGGAGAGGGGTAAGGGATTGCACTGTATGTATCATGACCATTAAAATTAGTACGTTTGCCCCGGTATACTTTTTGTAGAGAAATAATCTCTCAAAAATTCTTTGACGTTCGTTGATACCTAGATAACACTATAGGTTGACAATGATGCAAGGTACATGTATGTGTAATTCTTGCTGCGCTCGCCAGAACGGTAGCACCGTAAAACATATTATGATCAGCAGTTTTTTTTATACTTAAATTTGAAAAAAAAAATCTAAAGGGGGGCTCTATGATTACTCAGTTTTTTTATATGTAAGTTTAAGAAAAATGTCCGCTGCAAGAAAAGAGGAAATAAACTGCAAAAATAATTAATATGTTAAATTTTTTATTATTCCACATTATTGTGTCTGAGATAAATTCTACTTATAAATGAATAAAAAAATCTTATAAATTTTGAATAATGAAAATTTACTGAAAAAATAGATATCTTTATTTATTTATTTTTTTAATTAAATTTTTTTTGGCATTCAAATTCATTTACGTTACGTTGCTAGTTTTATTTTTTTTTATTTTTTTTATTTATCATAATTCAATATTAGATCACATGCTGCGCTCGCCCCAACGGTCGCACCGTAAATCACATTATAGATGGACTCCTTAAATATAACTTTGCTTGCTATTAGTACCTTAAACTTAGTTTGAAACCTGTTGAGTGGTTATGGTTGTAAATGATTAAATTCAAGTACATCGAAACGCAGGGCAGAAATAAGTGCTATAAATAGCATGGTTTTACGATCTCCGACTGGATCGTGTCAGCCATGTTTGTTTAGGTAAAACAAAACAAAAATACTGCACACAACCGATCGCGATATACAATATAATTGAAGAAATCGAGATTGATCAAAGTGAGTACATTTGTTACTGTTTTTATTTAATTCAGACACATCGGTTGTTCAAATGTATGTTGGCAAAATGATGAAGACAGAATTGATTATTTCATCTTTGATTAATCTCGACTGTTATCCACTGGACTTAGTAAACATACATTTTTTAAAGAAATATTATTTTATAAATACATAATACACAATACGCAATTTCAACTACTGACTTTCAGAACACTTATAACTATACAGTCTGTGTTATAATTCTCTTTACTATAAAATGCTGATGTGTGTGCCTATCATATATGATGGTATTTTCTGTACATTCCTTGGGTTTGTATTATCAAAATCAGTAACAAATGAGAACAAAACAAGCTTAACTTACATTAGATCGTGCAAGCTTTAAGAAAAGTTACATGTCTATCTAAAAAAAACTGGTTATGCATATGCAAATCAATAGAACTAAAGTTGTTATCATGAATACTGATGCAGAATTGAATAACATTAACCACCTATACATGTTAATTCATGAATTTGCGAACGTAGCTTTGCTAATAGAGATATTCCATACCTGTATTGAGTAAAATCTTTTTCTTTTTCTTTTTTTTTGGGGGGGATGCAGTGTAACTTTTAATCAATAGTAAATACTGTCTTATTAAAGGTCACTAGGAATGTCTATATAACACTTGATTACGCAAAATCTTATCAAAATTAAAAATGAGGAAAAATACATGTCTTAATTTAAATAATTGAATAGCTATCCTACAGCATTTGTTGTCAACATAATAACATTTTCCTGAGCCTTGTGTTTATATTGATTTCAGCATCAATGTACAATCATGGCTTCTACCCAAGGACAAGACGTCATCTTCTGTCAGGTGTGTACCAATCCCATAGAACACCATTGTAACCTTTGTCATGTTGACCATTGCTCTCCTTGCATTCTTAACCTCTTGGCGGACAAATCAAACAAACACGATATTGTCGAGTTTATAAAAAGAAAGAAAAGACATGTTTTACCTGAATGCAACTCCCACAAGAAACACCGTTGCAAGTTGTTCTGCAGAGATTGTCACGAACCAATGTGCATATTGTGTGTAACAACTACACACAAAAAGCACGAAATTACTGACATTGAAGAAATTATCCAGAAAAGCAAAAAACGAATAATTTATGATCTTACAGAGTTGGAAAATAACATTGCTCCAGCATACAGAAATGTTATGACAGGTGTACCTTCCGCTGAATATGATAAAGTTCTTTCTGCCATACAAAATCAAGAAGATGCAATCTGCAAGATTGTGCGTGACATTGGCAGTCAAATGCGGGATGACGTTACCAAACAAACAGACCAAACCAAGGAGAATAGAGAAACAGAGTCGTTGGCAGCAAGGACTGAAAAGGAACTGAATGGAATTATCCTAAACAACAGATGCATCCTTACATCATCCGATGTCACAGCCATAATGAGTCATGAGTCAAAAAATCAAATATTTAGGGAATGTTATAATAAATTGGGACTATTTTATCCGAATTATTTACCTGGACTAATCAGAAATGAACAAATTTACGAAATGTTTGGAGGATTTCGAATGAATAAAGCCTCTAAACCACTCTGTCTTTTAAAAGCAAGCAATTGTCCTGCTTTTGGCTCTCAGTCAACAGGTTGGTTCGGAACCCCAAGAAGTTCTCAATCTATTAATCATGGGACTCGTAATGCAGGTTTTAACTTTGGGGGTACTCCTCAAAATGCGGACTCTGCGTTTGGTGGAGGTTTTATGGGTTTCGGAAGTAAGCCTCGTAGTGCAGGCCTTTTCGGAAGCAGCAGTACTTCAGGTACTGGTTTTTCGTTTGGGAGTAGTATGCCCTCTCATCAATCACCAAGTTTGTTCGGAAGTTCAAACAACTCTTCAGGTTTTACGTTCGGGAATGCAAATCATAAATAACAATAAAGAATCTTGAAAAATTAAGATAACTAGTATGAAGAATATAAAAACGCGATTGTATCCGTGGAGAAACTTTCACAGCATTACAACTTAATTGAAAAGATAAAATCATGATGTCATCACGTTTGTATAAAACCCCATTTTGATTTTTATAAGGCGCAAACAGCTCTCCATTACAAAAATTTAGAAACATTTCCTAAGGAGGAGCTTACATTATCATGGTGGTTATACTGACATTCATACGAAAGCCGAGAAGGATCATTCCAGATTCGAGATTCTAAATACGAGATTCGACATACGAGATTCAAGATTCGAAATTCGAGATTCAATATCTAAATTAACCAATCAAATCATGGATCTGAAACTTGTATCCTAGCAACATCAAACTGTTCTAAATAAAGATCATTCGTTCATGCTCTTTCATACAAATAAATGTCTTAATAGCTCTTATATAGTGGCTATAAAATGGTTAAATTAACATTGATAAATTAACCACACACAGTATAAACAATTAAATTAATGATAATACTATGGACTTTGCGAATCTTTGTAATTTTTTTGTCCTGTAGTTATTTTACCCCCGAACCATTTTAACCCGTTGTGTATTCGCCCCAACTGTGTATAAATCGGCTCGTGAAGAAAGATTTGTTTAATCTAAATCTAAATAATTAAAACTGAGTGTGGTTTTAGCTATGAAACGAAATTCAATGTTCAATGAAATAATCGACATGTCAAAATTTAGGTTATGATAAAGTTTTAAACCATAGAAGATATAATGATTTACAACCACAACGACAACAATCCAGATAGGAAAAGTGTATTGTAAGGTATCAATGCCATTGCCGATATGAGAGAGAGAGAGAGAGAGAGAGAGAGAGAGAGAGAGAGAGAGAGAGAGAGAGAGAGAGAGAGAGAGAGAGAGTTTTGTCAAATTCAATTTTGATTTAGAATTTGAAATTGATTTGATTTGATACAAGAATATGTAGACAATAATTAAGCCTCTTAAAGGAGAAAAGGAAAAGAGAGGAGGTTGCTAGGGTAGGGCAGAGACCAACTAGCAAGCTTTAATTTTAACGGTGTTAGCGCACCTTTACATCGACTCTCTCTCTCTCTCCCTCTCTCTCTCTCTCATCACCTAGCATTTCCGTTTCCGTGAGGGAGTTTGGGATATTTGTGATGTCTTACATTAGCTAGCGAAAATGATAAAAAAATAAAAATAAAATGTGTGCGGATGTTGTATTCAATAATCTGTTTTCGGGGGGGGGGGGGGCTATAGTCCTAATTTAATTTTTCAGTTATGCTGTCCCCACTTCGTTTTCTCTTCGTTTGGCTCGGCAAATTAATTTCAAACTTTCTGTGTAGCTCCATAACGATGCACTATAGATAAATTATGAGTAGTTTTACTTTTGATAAACATGTATATATCCGTACTTGATTTTAAATTTGACTCTTATAATCGGATTTAATGTTCCAATAAATACAGGGTAAGAGAGAGTAGACGGGACTTTTTTGCGCATATCCTACTGTACCATTCATTCAACACAGGTATTAGCACTCATCGAGTTCGATTTGTTTTCCTTTTTTTATCCACTGGTTTTAAAGCTATTCATTTTTAAAAATATTTCGAATTTATGGCCTGATTATAATAAATAAGAGCTTCGCTGGTGCATCTATTTACCCAAAATAGACCAAAATATAACCAAATGAATCTAAAAATTTTGACAAAATTAGTTTTAACGACTCATTTTTCAATTCTAATCGGGTATGTCCTATAGAAAAATCTTGAACCACACACATGTTTAGCAAATAAAACGACAATTGTTTCATTTTTTTATGGGGAGGGGGGTGGTGCCGGTAAAGGACATGTAGCTTGTGGCAGTTGGGCTATACTCTCATTTGTTATAATAGGTAATACTACATATTGATATAAAATGAAAGTTTCCAATTACACTGTACATAGCCTCTATCATGCATGTTGACCCGTGCAATTGTTTAAACAATTTTTCAAAGCATTTAATTTAATTCAACCGGTCATTTTTGGAATTTATTTTTCTGGATCCCCGCCTGATACGTCTGCCTCCTTGTATATTAGAATTACATGTACGTTGACCATATGTACACATTACCTTAATCGGCTTTGTTATGTGACGATAACATTTGTTATTAATGTATTTGCAGGATAGGTTACAAAAAAAACCCTATTTGTTGGTTTTTGCACTGATTATTTGAGATAATTCGCCGCATAGGTCTATGCATTCCCCACACCACTCACAGTTTCTTTATTTCGTGTTCTGTGTGTATGGCGACAATTGGTAAAGCACCACTCGCCCCTTGTAGCTTCACCTTGATTACATTTTATCTGGCTAAGTGTAATTTAGTAGTATTAGTAGTATAATAAGTACACACATTTTTGCAGTGCTTATTTACATCTTTAGAGGGTTACTTACATACAAAGCAAACATTTGTATGATTTATATGTAAGTATTGTCAATTTTGGTGCGCGGGGGAGGGGGAAGGAAACTATATATAGAGAAACTTTACTTGGCTGTGATACATTTGCCTGTCTTTACCTTTATATATTCTTTCTTGTTGAAATATCAATGAATGAATTATAACAAAATACAACAATTAATTTTGAAAAATTCATGCACAATCAAATTAAATTTTTTAAAAAGTCTTACTTCTCTGCACAAGAAATCGGCAATGTGAACAAACTGGCACTCTATCATCCCTACCTTTAATTGTAGAGAGTATGCATCCTTTTATATTGAAAACAATGCCAAAAGTAAGACTCATAATAAGTTGTTTACGGAAGAAAAGGAAAAAAAATTGTATTAATTAATAATTCCGTATGCCGTAATAATATCTCAATGATTAGTTTATAATCATAGTACAAGTGTATGCCTGTATACATACATAAAAACGATAAGTAATGCTTATATTTATTGGTGAAACCGGACTGATTATTTATATTTCGATTATTTAGATACTAATCTTCATGCGCGGACCTAGAAAGGAGGGGGTCAGGGGTCTGGACCCCCTCTTCGGGAAAAGTGGAGCTTAATAAATTTACATAGTAAAATTATTTAAAATTTGCCTAGGACCCCCCTGCAGAAAAACTTTGCTCCGCTTATGAAGTTCTCTACCATAACCGCATCTTTACACAAAAGGGGTGAATAAACCCGGGGTTTAAACTATCATTGGTGGTGAAATACCCCAGGATTAGGCATTAGGTGCATTAGGTGGAAATGCACCAGGCAAACAATCACTTAGATCTGCGAAGCACACTGCATTATTACTAGTCTACTTAAATATTCTGTGTAAAAATAAATACAAATAATTATTTAGTTAGCTAGGGAGAAGTGAACATAGCATTTATTTCAATTTGTATATAAGAGCATGTACAAATGATATTTATTTAGAACAGTCTGATGTCGCTAGGATACATATTTTCAGATCCTTGATTTGATTGGTTAATTTATATATTGAATCTCGAATTTTGAATCTTGAATCTCGTATTTCGAATCTCGTATTTTGAATCTCGATTCTCGAATGATCCTTCTCGGCTTTCGTACATTCACGACAGTGGTAACATTTACCTTTACATGTTCTTCCCTATTAGATTTGTGTTCAAATAAAGGATCCATAAAAAGCTATAAAATAAATTCATGCAGCTAAATTCTTGGTGTGGAATGTCAACTGCTAACAATAATTCACAATAAGATCTTCTTTTATAATGATTTACTATAGACGGACATGTTTCCAAAATTCTTAGTTACTTTCAATACATAATTTGCAAACATGTTGCTAGGTTTTGAAATATCTTATCCAATATAAATGTGTCCAATAAAAATAATTTATTTGGCTATGGCTGGTGTAGGGAATTTCAAGATTTTAAAAAGATTCTTTTGAAATAGATATCGATTCCAGTTTATCCACTCGTAAAGATTTGTTTTAAAATAAACCAGTATATTAATTTATGGACTTTACTGGGTCGATTTAATAGGTGTAGAATATTTTTGGTCAAAATTATATTATTTTTTATCAATCCTTCTTTGTCTAGATAATTAACAAAAATTTTGTATGCAATTAATTATCATTGTTAAAAAAAATTTATTAAAGATCATAATGTAATATCTATGTTTGGTAAACATTAGACTTAGTACTGTCTGATCATGAATTATGTGACCCATTATCACTTATTAATTTTATGTGGTCTTATTACATGCAATCCTGTACCATTTACTAGTATCCTTCAGGGGTTTTCTTTAGTAGCGAATTACATGTAGCATGTTTATTTACTTAAAAAGGCTGAAAAGTTATTGCCATTTTAGAATTCATTGATTTCCTTGAAATGAATAGCTCTGTATAAAGATAAAGGAAAACGTTCAAATTTTAAATTTCAGGTATTTCGATTTTTTCTTAACTAAACAATGGTCATAATGAATATATTTTAAATTATAAGGTAAATCTGATGGTCGTTTGTTGACCATGGAGCCTAATTATGATTTCTATGTCTATTCCTCTTGGGAATGAGTGATTTGTTTTAGAGTGGATATTCCAGGAAAATTTGTAGAAAATCCCGTAGTAACAACGGGAAGAAAAAAATTGCCTTTAATGTATTCATGTACGTTGTAGTAACTGGATTTTGTGGAGAAATTAAATATAGTAAATGAGGAATGAATTTGTTACCGTAAAATATAATACATTTTTATATCTGTTTGGAATTTGTATATTATTGTTGATTTTTTCTAATTTTATTGATATTTTTCATTTTTTTTTAATTAAACAATATTTTAATATATTAATAGTAAATAAGATGCTAGATTTGTAAACCGAATTCTTCATTTTTGTAAGATATTTCTAACCAATAAAAAGTATTGTAGCATGACCAGAATCAAATGTAAAACGCAAATAAAGTTTATCAGAAAAGCGATATCGTTTTTGTTATCAGAAAGAAATCTCTGTGAAGTTTTTGCCAAAAACACAAATGGGATTTACATAATCATTATAAAATGCGCTTTTATCTACACTAAGGGGTTTATGTTGCCTTGTAGAACAAATACTATCTTGTTTTTGATTGTCGTAAAAATATTTACAAAGAATTGTCGATTTGAAATGTTTACACATCTAAAGAGCGAACACCTTGCCAAAACTGTTTGATAACGGCTGGATTTGAAACACAGAAAGAAAAAAATGAGAGAAAAAGTATGTGGGCATTTCCTTCTGTATCAAAATGTTATGCAATTACACACCATACATTCTGTTTGAAACGGTTTCTTCAATATTCAATGTTACCCTGCTTTAGTGCACTTTTAATTAAGAATATCTAGTTGTTTGCTGTCAAATTTTGACGCTCCTAAAGTGCAATTCGTTATGTGAAAAAAAATTAGCAGTACTTTTTTTCTTTATAAAATACTTATGTACGTAAATTTGATTAGTTGTACATTTAATCAAGATGAAAGGTAATTAAATTAGCATATTTTTCGTTCTTTTTTATTATCAACAACTTGGCATAGAAAAAGTAATCAATGTTTAGAATCTAACAAGGACTATATTTTTGGCGTAATATTGGCGTAGGAAAATATCACTTGTTTCGCAATTCAGAATTTCTGCAGATTAATGAGTCTGTTTTGACATTTTAAAAATAATAACATTAATATCGGATTTTATTTTACTAATGTGAAATAATGATATCATACTTGGGTTTCAGAATATGTTTTTAAAATATGATTAGCCTATCAAATTACATTTTTATAAGCCTTTTTAAGCGCCCAGTCTACATGTATATATTGATTTTCGTAAAAAAAAAACAAAAATCACTAAAATCAGTTTTTCTCTCGTATTAAATGGTCAATATATTAGCTTATCTGTCAATTTATATCTTTATATAAAGTCTACATTATGCTTTAAAAATCAGAAATATTTTATCGCGATAAATTTGGAATCTACAGTAAAATATTTTTAACAAATTTACGAAGATTCATGAGAAACTGAAATATGGTAACGCCTTGTATTTATCACACAAAATGATAAAAACAAATTGAATATTTTATTTTATTCACATGTACATGTATGCCAGTAAATGCTGTATTTTAGGACATGTTATCCACAGTCACTGTTGCAAGTATTTTTATCTCTGGCTTAACCCAATGTTCCCTTTACACAGTGCATATTTAACGAATTTTTGATGATTGACATTTCTAAAATATAGTTTGGTACAGTATCCGTCATGTAAAAGCATTATGCTTTCATAATATGTGTTTAAACTCAACTTCAAAAGTCAGTTTCATCTGATTAAAAAAAAATTAAAATACTATTTGATATTTTAATAAAATTCTATCCCTGATCTGCTGAGTGTACTTAGTATACCGATCTCTTATACAATACAGGCCATTGGTTTTTTTTTTTAGGATACTAGAAACGAAAGTACGCCATTCCAAGGGAAAACCCTTACTGCTTAAATTCATTTGGTATAATGAGCGTAAGTATGTTTATTTATGGCAAAGATTCTAATTTTGGCTGTATTGAAAACACAGATCTGCTACATTTTTATTTACACCGTCACCGACCAAAAATATGTTAGCAATGACTTCTTGTTTTTTCTTGACTGAGTATTTTGCAATGTAAATCTCCAGTCATTTTTCATTTGAAAGTAAAGTGAGAATTAACCCTTAACTATGGAAGATGATCAAAATCATTGCACTTTTTATTAAATCATTAATAATTGTCAAACAATCAAAATTATTCACTGTACCGATATTGTATCACAGTAGCTCAGTGAGTTTGGTGGAGGCTAGTAGACCACGCTTATTGGATGAGAGGGTGTTCGAATCTTCGTCGCCCTTTTTTTTTTTTATGAACTTGCAATTTTTTTTTATTTATAAGATTTATCTGAGAAGAGTATACGATAACGATAAAAACTAGTAGACTAATTGTTCTCGAACAATTAGAGGTCTTTCCACTTCATTATGTTTTATGTTTAAAATAGGATTGCTTCAATAGAGAAAAGTTTTTTTTTAATCTGCGTTACCTCAGAAAAAAGTGTCAAAAGATTAATTATGCAATTTTTTAATGCTTGACCTTGACCTGACCTTTATGTCATTTTGATCGGACAAGGTAGACGCTTCATTACCAAGTGGTCCGATGTATCTATGATTATTGATTCAAAAGTTATTTGTGTTTTTTTTATTGCTCGAAACTTTCAAGGGTAATAACTGCTAGAAAGGGACTTTGGACCCTTTCGGTATGATAGACTGAAGAAGCGTCTAAGTGTACTGAATACATTAGGAAAAGTTTCAAGTCTCTATCTCTAATGGTTAATGTGGAGTAACGATAACAAGCATTTTGTACAATAGGGGCAATAACTCTATAATTGTTTCACGATAAGGGTCAAAGGATTATATTTTGAAATGCCTTATGATGTCCTACTACATCCATGAAAAAGTTTTTCTCTTCCACACTAAATAAAAGAGATATATTAACTCATTAATTAGGAGATTTCCAAATGACCTTGACCTTTGACCTTTATGTCATTTTGTTCGGCCAAGTTAGACGCTTCCATCCCAAGTGGTCCGAAGTCTCTTTGACAAATAATAAAAAAAGTTGGAAGTGATTTTATAGAAATGTAAATACTTTCAGGGGCAATAACTACTAGAATGAATAGATTGAAGAACCCTCTAAGTGTAATGAAGACATTGGTAAAAGTTCCAAGTCTCTATCTCTGATGGTTTCAGAGGAGTAGCGATAACAATCATTTCGTACACAAAGGGCAATAACTTTGTAAGTTCTGGGAGTTATCACACAAAGGGTCGTTTGGTACCATAACTTTTAATGGTCAATAACATAAAGAAAAAAATGTTTCAATATCTCTTAAAATTAAAAATATGTTTTTTTTAATCTGCGTTACTTCAGCAAAAAGTGTCAAAAGATTAAGTATGCAATTTTTTATTGCTTGACCTTGACCTTTATGTCATTTTGATCTGACAATGTAGACGGTTCAATACCAATTGGTCCAATGTATCTATGGTTATTGATTCAAAAGTTTTTTTGTTTTTTTTTAATGTTCGAAACTTTCAGGGGCAATAACTGCTAGAAAGGGACTTAAGACCCTGCCGGTATGAATAGATTGAAGAAGCGTCTTAGTATATTGAATACATTAGCAAAAGTTTCAAGTCTCTATCTCTAATGGTTAATGAGGACTAGCGATAACAAGCATTTAGTACAATAGGGGCAATAACTCTTTAATTGTTACATGGTAATGGTCAAAGGGTTATATTTTGAAATGTCTTAAGATGTCCTACTACATCCTTGAAAAAGTTTTTTTCTACCATCCTAAACAAAAGAGATACAAAAACTCATTGATTAAGAGATTTCCAAATGACCTTGACCTTTGACCTTTATGTCATTTTTTCGGCCAAGGTAGACGCTCCCTTCCCAAGTAGTCAGAAGTCTCTATTATAAGTAAGAAAAAAGTTGGAAGTGATTTTATAGAAATGTAAATACTTTCAGGGGCAATAACTACTAGAAGGGGGCTCAGATCCTTTTGGCATGAAAAACCCTCTAAGTGTACTGAAGACATTGGTAAAAGTTCCATGTTTCTATCTCTTATGGTTTCAGAGGAGTAGCGATAACAAGCATTTCGTACAAAAGGGGCAATAACTCTGTTTCTATTTAAAAGAAGGAGCCAATGGGATATATTTTAAAATGTCTTAAGATGTCCTATTACATCAATGAAAAAGTTTGTCTTTACTACACTAAACAAAAGAGATCTAAAAACTCATTAATTAAGAGATTTTCAGATGACCTTGACCTTTGACCTTTATGTCATTTTGTTCGGCCAAGGTAGACGCTTCCATCCCAAGTGGTCCAAAGTCTCTATGACAATTAATAAAAAAGTTAGAATTGATTTATAGATATGTAAATACTTTCAGGGGCAATAACTACTAGAAGTGGGGCCCAGATCCTTTCGGTATGAATAGATTGAAGAATCCTCTAAGTGTACTGAAGACATTGGTAAAAGTTCCAAGTTTCTATCTCTTATGGTTTCAGAGGAGTAGCAATAACAAGCTTTTCGTACAAAAGGGGCAATAACTCTGTTTCTATTTAAAAGAAGGAGCCAAGGGGATATATTTTGAAATGTCTTAAGATGTCCTATTACATCCATGAAAAAGTTTTTCTCTACCATCCTAAACAAAAGAGATCTAAAAACTCATTAATTAACAGATTTTCTGATGACCTTGACCTTTGACCTTTATGTCATTTTGTTCGGCCAAGGTAGACGCTTCCATCCCAAGTGGTCCGAAGTCTCTATAATAAGTAATGAAAAAGTTGGAAGTGATTTTATGGAAATTCAAATACTTTCAGGGGCAATAACTGATAGAAGGGGGGCTCGGATCCTTTCGGTATTAGTAGATTGAAGAACCCTCTAAGTGTACTGAAGACATTGGTAACAGTTCCAAGTCTCTATCTCTTATGGTTTCAGAGGAGTAGCGATAACAAGCTTTTCGTACACAAGGGCATTAACTTTGTAAGTTTTGGGAGTTATCAAGCAAAGGGTCATTTGGTACCATAACTTTCAATGGCCAATAACATAAAGAAAAAATAGTTTCAATATCTCTTGAAATAAAAAAGCTGTCCCTGGAAAAAAGAGAAGAAAAAAAATAAAAAACATAAAGAAATCAAAAGGTCTTTCACCTGAAAGGTGGAAAGACCTAAAAATACGCAATGTTCATGTTCTGTACCCACAATGTCGCATAAAACTAGCACCATCACAGATATGATGTTAAATAAACTAATAAAACAAATTTAAACGAGATAAGTACAAATTACACATGTGTATTTGTTGATTTGTCAGAGAATGATTTTTTTTATTATACATGTACTGATGTACACTTTCAAATGTTAATTTCTTTATTTGTACGTAAGCCATTTCAACATTTTGGGTGCGGGGGATTTGTCAGGCATTGTACGCCTTTTTTGAAATTCATGGAATTTTTCTTTAATTTGATAGTTGAACATGTACACATCTCAATTGAAAACATTAGTTTCTGTTGATTTGAGAAACTATTTCCAAACTTATACCAAAGCACGACTATATTTATAGTTTAAAAAGTCCGATGCTGTACATGTACACTGTTATTTTAAGCTACCAAGTTCGTAGCGTAAAAGAAATCAAACTTTGCTCCTTTATTCAGACCGAGGATCGAGAGCATCATTTCGTAATTTGAAATTTTAATGTGTTTAAAAAGAAAACGACGTTTCGGGAATAGCAGAATTCTTCGCTTCTATATGTAATACCAAAATGCTTTTGGTTTGAATTGCGAAAAATTGATGCACAGGGTAAAGCACCAAACTCACATAAAATGATGAAAAATCCTGCTATCGCCAACATCATTCAGAGTCCTTTTGAGCGCAGTTGTTCATGTCTTTGGAGAATAGCTTGTGGCAGTACTGAGAATATATGGGCAAGTAGAAGCAACAGCCAACTTTATGAAATAAACAACAAGAGTGGAGCAGTCCTGAAAATTATAAAAGCCGCAAATGATGTCCTTGCATTATCTATTGATTCAGATCAAAACGTAGTGTTCATAATTTCGTTGCCCGACACAAAAGTTTACAAGTATGAAAGCAATACAAACACAGTCAAAACACTGTGGAAGCTATCTGACTGGTGTCCAAGAGGACTCTGTCATACGATGAATTGCGACCTTTTAGTGAGCATGCGCTCTTTGAATGAGAAACAAACTTAAGTAGAATTGTGAGGTATTCCTGCAGCAGAAAAGTTCAAAATGACAAATTAGGAGGCTTTCTTTTCTCGGTCAACAGCAAGAAAGTATTAAGGCTAAGTGAGAATGGTAATGGAGATATATGTGTAGCTGACCCTACTGGCAAAGCTGTCTTGGTGATTTATGCTTTTGGAGAGTTGCGATTTAGTTACACAGGCAGCAGGACACTACATAAGAGGATAAATTCTTTTGAAACCCTCGACATAGTTAATAATGGAAACCTTGACATCCTTATTAGCGACGAATCGAACAATTTAGTCCATATTATTGATTTTGACGGTAACTTTTTTCGTTATTTCGAATGTCCATGCAATGGAGGCATCAGTGTCGATTCTGACCACAATTTGGTCGTAGGAGAATCAACTACTGGGAAAATTCGAGTCATCAAATACCTCGAGTAAAGTTTTTAGGTAGATTAATATACTTAGTATTTGATTACCATATTTCCCTATTTGATTTTTAACATTTTGTGAAGTGAACTTGTTGCAGTAGTGCATGAATTTGACTTTGTTTGAAGTGATAGTTTTTTCGAATTGAATAGTGAAGTTCAAACTTACGTTGCCTGCTTGCAGCCTTATTGACATAGAGAATGAATTATGATAATTTAACATGTATATGTGTATGATAGTTCGTATAATAAAAAGATAGCATAACAAATTACAAACTTATTTAATATTAACTCGAGGAATGTAAGATATTTTTCCAACTTACGGAACAAATGATTTAATGTTTCCCTATATTAATCCTTTTCCATTTGTTTTTAAGATTAACCTTGACGCTAAACTCTGCTTGCACAAAGGCACCGTCACATAGGTATATAAACCCTTCGATTTTGTTACATCCGATTGCACACCGGTCACTCGTGACCGACGTGTGATATTCCTTTAGTGGTCTTTAGATTCTATGCATTTATTTCTTATTCCATGAGACTATTCTGTATGATCATGCGAGGCGAGATATACGTCGACACGGCTGCGGCTTAAGTAGGGGTTGTATTGATAGCGGTGATGAAAGAGACTTATAACAGACAGTGCCTATTCACGAGCGGTGTTACACAGCCAATTGTGCCTCACGTGAAATTCACGTGAAATGAGCTTCACGTGAATTTCACGTTAAGCTTCACGTGAAATACACGTGAATTTCACGTGAATTTTGCGTTAAGTGAATTTCACGTGAATTTGTTCACGTTAATTTCACGTGAATGTGTTTCACGTGAATTTAACGTGAAAATTTCACACATTTTTCACTAAAATTTCACGTGAAAACAGTTTCACGTGAAATTCACGTGAAAAATTTCATGTGAATTTCACGTGAAATTGTTTTCACATGAATTATTTTTCTTTTCCAAAAGCATGTTCACTTTTCTATTATAATTTCTTGTTTTGCTTTTATAATTGCTTTCAATATGCATCCTTTTTTAAGTACTGTCAATATTCGGAAAAATTAGACTGTTTATCATATTATTAAGAATGACTACCATACTTAATTCATTATTGTGAAAGGAATATACAACATGAAACAAGATCAAATTGGTAGCATCAAATTTGCATTTATTTATTTGGGTTTTTAACAACAATATGCATCAAGTAGTACGCAAAAGACAAATATTTCTTTTAAATTTATGAAATATATGATGTATGTTTATCATGAAAAAATAACTTTTGAAATAAAGATACATAATAAGCCTTTTTTTGAAACTATCATTTGTATACTTTTTAGTATTTTTTAAAAATATACAACAATAAATTATATGACTAATACAAGTATAACAAATACTAATATTTTATTGGCACAAACACACTTACAATAATAGGCAAAGGCCTAAGATATGTATAAACAGAATATTGTTTACATAGATATATCATTATATTTCCCATTCACATAAGAGGAAAAAATTTCTGATAGATAACAGAATTTTCATCAATTTTTAGCAAATAAACCCCATATCTCACTACAAAAGAACTGGTGTTACTATATAGTCAAAAAGTTTTTCTAAAAGTTTACACAGGTTTTCTAGTCCAATTGTCTTCTTGATCTTATAGTAAGCTTTTCTGGTCTTTTCCATGAGAACTGCTGTAGCAAAGTTATAAACAGTACATTACATATTAAAGTTAAACCAAATGACAATATTTTGACACAGTTTGAAGTAAATTTCCATTATAAGTAAATTAATTTATCAATACAAGATTTCACATTTGAATTAAATAAAGAACTTTTGATTTTTCAATATTGACCTGTAATTTTGATTTAGAACAATATGTTTCAAGGGTGAACTGTTTCAAGAATATTTAAACAGTTATGTAAACCCATTTTTGCTTTCAGGTAGTAATACAATATCATCATCATATAATAAAGAGTTTACATGTATAACAATAATAGAAATACAAACCTATTTAACATGTATAAAAAGAACAGAAATACAAACCTATTTTATAACAAGAATAGAAATACAAACTTATTTAGATTAGAAAAGGTGCTTTATACACAATAAAGGCACACAAAACTGCTAATGCTATTCTATTGTAAAACTTTACAAGTGATAAGTGAACATTTCAAAGCAGAATGACTACAAATCAAAAATAACACTAGTTAGATAATTTTCCAAAAAATAAGGCAAGAATCTTTTGCTGTTGTCATATGTAAACATTACTGACAAAACTCATTGGTTTTCTTTGAAAAATGTCATTATAATGAGATTTTTGCTGTAGCAAATTTTTCTTTAATTTATCTATTTATTAATACAATGTTATTCCAATTGGTAAATTTAAAAAAAAAATCATTTACAAGACTTGGAATATTCATTTAAAAGTACCTAGCATTAATCTGCATTTGAACTAACTGTATCGATCTGCACCAACAATTATAATTGTAGCTTATCGGGTAGTTTGGAAATTCTAAATCTGTTAATAATGTAACCATTGTGATTGCTGTGCTTTAGAGATTTTTCATTGTGATTCTCTACAACTCTGCAGCCACCTCGTTTGCAGTCATGAATAACATGAACAACATGCCGAATGTGGCATGTTTTCTTAATGTGAGTCTCATTTGTTAACTGCACCACTTGGTTGCAACTTGTAAAGGAAATGTTGCACACTTTCAAAAAAGCTATCTCGTGTTCTGCTGTCTTGGTCTTTATACGTAGAAGCTTCTGAATCACTCCAATCCTGTCCTGAAACAAATATCGGAATATACATTACATACAATACCCTTAGTTCCTACATTATAACTACATTATTATATTTTTGTGATATGCTATTTCATTTGCTAATTTAAAAAGTTAACGCTTATATAAACCTTTTTTAATGATGTCACAATATCTCTGTTTAAAAAACATATCAACCTACATGATGTTATGTTTTGTTACATTTACATTTGGTACTGTTATTGCAGTTTATGATAAGAATCCGAGTTGGCCATAAAGCTCAATATAGCTATATGGTTTTCATTAAAAGTTGTATGTACAAAACCATTCTCCATTTGATGTAGACAATGTATCAACAAATAAAATCAATTTAATACTTTAAAAAACAAGAGGCCAATAGGCCTTAATGGTCACCTGAGTAGCATATAACCCATACCCAAACTTGTCTAGGAGTCTCATATATGCATTTAATTAAGTTTCATTATGAAGTAAAAAAAATTATAAATTTGTAATAACGGCCATCTCCCTGCCTGAAATATTCTTTCAAAAAGGACACTGAAACCTATAATTTTAGCGAAAAACTTAAAGATCATAATAGAGTGCATGACCTGATTTTAAAAAGTTGCAAGCCTCTGACAGAAAATAATAATCCCATATTTGTTAACTTTTAGGATAGGTTTTATGTGTATATGTTCTCATGGATAATCTACATGTAAAACAAGGTGGTTAGTATACATGTTTTATCTAAAACAACCTCCCATCCCCCATCCCCAGGGGCAGACAGAAGCTCTCCCTGTGGGCATTTAGACAAAAAACAAATAAACAGCTTTAAAAATCATCATGAGTTACTCACTTCTCCTGTGGTAGACCCATAAATTTCATAAATGAGATTCCTCTTATCATAGAGATGCTTCACACCAAAAATGGTAACGATTGGCCTTGTAGTTTTTAAGAAGAAGTTAAAAATGTAAAATTGTTAACCCACGACAGAAGTCATGCATGACGACGGACGAAAACAGATAGCAAAACGTCACCTGAGTTTACTCAGGTGACCTAGAAATGAATTCATTATATTCATTATATCCATATTTGTTATATTATCTATACTTAATTAAAAGTTACCTTTACAGTTTCTGAATATAAGACAAAGCTTTGAATGCCTGCATAATCTCCTTCGCTTGTTATGCATCCTAGGCAGCTGTATAGTTTTGCATCTTTAGCAATATCAGTGTCAATGGCAACAGATATTGTGAGCAACTCCAACTCTTCCAGTAGATTGGGGTTACCCTGTTTAATGCAGATGAAGCAATATATAAAACCCTCAAAGACAAACAAAATTTCATTTTTAGAGTTAATACAATTCATTCCTTTAATTAAGACAGATTCATGTACATTAATTATTTTTTCATAATATTTTCGTCAACCATCAGCTATTATGATGTAGAGTTTGGTATATATGCCTTCTTCAACTCTGATTTCGAGCCTAGCGGCTCTCATGCTGAATATACAGTGGCATTGGGCTAATAAGGAATGCGATATAAAAACTATGGCCAGGTAATAATCTATACATTTATTCTTAACCTATAATCATTAATTATATATGTACTTGCCATTGGTTTCCTTGAAGAAGTTCTGGTCACGTTCCGCAGCTCCCCAGCTTTAAAATTTTCATTTTGGTCAGGGACTCCAAGAAAAGACTTGATTTTCTTGTCATTTCCATATGACAGCACAAAACTGCTAGCTTGTTTCCTGCAAGATAATTTTTTTATCAGTTGTTTAGTCGATCAATATGCGGGGGAAAAAATGTATCTATCATGTAATAAATTTTTGATATTTACACTTCATTTCCATGAGCTAATGGTTTGACATAACTATACATAACAGATAAATATTGCTTGAACATATAACATTTCATTAGATTTAAATTGCGTATGGAACTGAAAAAAATTACTGATATTTACATAAATTAAACAATAAAATTGTTACCATCTATCATTCAAATGCAAGAAACCTCCAGACACCACATGTTTTGTCAATTCTGACTTTGCAAATTGGATGACCGTATCCCTTGACCTTTGATGGCCGTTCTGATGACGAATACTCTCTCTTATTGATTTGTGGTTTTTTTCAAACACGTCTTCAGTGAAATGAAGAGGATGGCCATGCCTTATTATGTCATCAGACTGCAATTATCAAACAAGATCAGACAATCTAACATTTAAGTACAAGCATGTATGATTTACCATATGGTAACTTACAAGATATAATATATGTGCCATGAATTTACATTATATATATATATCCGTCCTATTATCCTTTATTGAAAGTATTTTGCCACATTCATAGTTAACCATCTATATATCTGCTTGAAATTAATGTGCCTTTCCTTGCAGTATTTAATATATGGTATATATGTTACATTCAGAATTGAGTCATTTATTAGTGATACTGTAAACACAAGTCAATTGGGAGCTATATTTTACATACTATATGAACACAGAAATGTGTCTTGCTTTTGCTGCCAAGTTGAGGAATGTTGTCTTTGATAAATGCAAGATAATCTTCAAATTCAGAACCAACTGACGTAACACCTTGATAAATGTGCTTGGATATCTGAAAATATACTGGTACATGAATCAAATAATACATATAATTCAACTGATTGAAGAGTGAAAATATGTTATTGTTTTGTGATTAAATTTTAGAATTTTAGTTTTAAAATCATAAGTATACATTTATGTTTTTTTTTAATGGCTATAATTCATTTCTCTATTACCAAAGCAAGCTTTCCAAGTGCTTCAACATATGGCATTTTCAACCCAGCGAATTCCATATTAAATGGAGCGACCTGAAGCTGTAAAAAGATTAACATCTATAAGTACATGAATAAACACCTAAAGAAATTGCTCATTGCCATGCATCACTTGTGTCTAAGAATAAGGAAAAGTTGTACTTTTGAACTTTTCATACTTACATAATGTTTATAATCCTTTCCTTGTCGACTGTCCAAAAACTTGAAAAAAGTGTCAGCATTGATGCGGTAGGAAAAGTCAGTTTGATCAACAGTTTCCAAATGTAAAGTCAAAAGTTGCATCTGGTGTTCACTTAGAGTTCTGACACAGTGCTTCAAAAGCAAATTAGGTCATTATATAGAATGTTATTTATGGATACTGGATCATGCAAAATTCTTTTTTCAGAGCATATATATTTGCTTAATCTTGCTCAGGTTGAAAAAGAATGCTTGTATGTAAGGGGTAATGAGATTCGAATTAAAAGTTTTATGCCAGCTGAAAAATTTCTTAGTTATAGGTCAAGGCAAAACTATATTATAACCACTATATACTGGTATATTTAGCAAGTGTGCACTGTATAATTTACTTCCATATTCTTGATATTAAAGATATCTTACCTGAATCAAGTGTTTTGCTAATCCAAGGTACAAGAAATGAAGAATTCCTACAGGTGCATCCCTATGAGGAGAGGGAAAATATATCGAAACCAATATATTGATGCATCACAACTTTATAATATAATCCTAATACTATCTTGTATCTAGAGAGAATTGTTGTTTAATAAAATCAATACCTGTGGGGATCAACATGCTGCCACAAGCAATTGTCGTAGAATTTGATACCGGTCTGCTTTTGTATCATTGTTCTTGCACTACCTTGAGCATGAATTTCAAGTCTCCTTAGTGTTTTCCTTGTTGCAGATGATGTTCGCAATGGCCATATTGTAAATGGGTCTGATTTGTCAGCCTGAAATGGATTTTATTAAAGTTGCAGTTATGTAATTTCATTTAAAGAATGATAAGAAACTGAAGGAAATTAAAAGCTTTTACAAATTCAAAATTTTCTTACCAAACATTTGGGACAAAACTTAATTGCTGCAGGTCCCATGTGATTTGAAACCAAACTCATCATCTGGTAGTCGGATATTATGGATGAAATTTCTGATGTTAGCGTTATTTCTTGCTTTAAAAAGGCGTCATAGCTGTCAACTCCTATTCTAAAAAAGTCAGATTTAAACACCTAATATATACATGTACGTGGACAAACTTCCATCGATGTTCAAATTATTGTATGTGTTCTTACGTCATACGTACTCTGCGCACATTTTTATGTCGTCACATACTGGCTTTAAAAGCTCCATCATTGCAACCTGTTCTGATGCTGCTAGAAATATCGAGTTCTTGTTCTTGTTTTTTTCCTCCAAAGGAAGACCAGCCAATTGAGCTTGTATCCCATGCAAAGGAGCCCATCTCCGGGACTGGTTTGCAGACAAATCATCCACAAATATATTAAGAGGAATTTTAATGATGGGTTTTCCTTTCCAGAGTGAAGATGTTGCAAAAAAATCCCTTTTCTCCTGAAAAAAAAAAAATTATAATTTTCATTGCAATATAATTTTAAAAATTAATGCTGTTTTATTGACATTGAAGTTGTTGACATCTTGCAGTAAATGTGTTGTGAGGCTCACAATCATAATTTTTACAGATGAGATTGAGGTTTAACAAAAGACGTGGTAAAACAAAGAATAAAAAGAATATCTCACTTGATTTGGAATGGTAAATGATTTTTATCCAACTCGTTTCATGTTTTCTATCCCCTCGCCAAGGGTTGAGGTTAGAAAACAAACATCTTGTTGGATAAAAATTTGGGTCATATACCATTAAAAACCATGATAGATCACACACACACACACACACACACACACACACACACACACACACACACACACACACATATATATATATATATATAATATGTAGATATTCAAATGCTTACCTCTTAATTCTGACAGTAAATTGAAGTTCTCATATCCATCATTAACCTCTCTCAGGTACACATCAATTGGCTGAGATACTGTGTACTTAGAACATTTATCAATTGGGACACAGAGTGATTTGTTCATAATCACCAAACACCTTTAAAAAGTATAAAATTTAAAAATCAGAGCAAATAGTTCTACATGCAAAAAGATATTTCAAACCATATTAATATGCAAATGACAAATCTGGATAAACTAGAGGTACTTTGAGCAAGCTCGCAAATAATAACTTGATTACTTCTTGGATGCATCTCTTTCTTATAGTGACCTTGAACTTGACCTTGAACTTGCACAAATGATCAAAGCTCAAGGTCAAGACATAATAACCTTTGAGTCAAATTTTAGCTTCTAATCATTTTCCATAACAAGATATGGCCTAGACAGGAATTATGCATTTTTTTAACAATGACCTTAAACTGCTTTACTGACCCATGGTCAATTAAGTTAATGACACATCCTCAGGTCATAAGAACTCTGTATGTGTAGTAGGAGCTTCCAATGTTTCTCTACTTTGTTTGCGGGGGGCATGATAAAAAATTCTGAGCTTGGCACTTAATATTAATAGTCCAGTTACCTATTTTCTTCTTCATTAAACAAATCTTCAAAGTAGGGGTGATCACCCTTTCTGAGTTCCTCAACTTCAACACAGAGTTCACCATTTTCCTGTAAATAATTTGATATACCAAACAATTGATATAGAAATATGAACAAATCTACTACAGTTATTGCCGAGATCAAAGAGATACATTATGTGAGTCTGACAATATTATTGAATTATTTAATTACCTGGTCACATTCCTTTACCATGAACTGTCTAATTTTCCCCAACAGTGTTTTCTCTTTGTGGGAAAATTCAATAATCTCTCCCAAAATAAAATCCATTGTTTTGCTTTTGCCCCAATGGAATTTCATTTCCTTCCACTTTTCAGCAGAGCTTTGTGTTGTGATTTTATGAGTGCCGATTTTTAAGATATTTGGATATCTGGAACAAATACATGTTATATAAAAAAAATAATGTATATGTAATTTTAAGCTAAATAAATCAACCAACAAATCCCACAATTCACCAAAGAAATTTAATTTAAGTGAATACCTGTCTATTTTCTGTGCAGTGCTAGGATTTGCTATAAGCATTTGAAGCATCGCAGATGGTTTGACCATCCAATGGATATTCCCATTTTCATCTGTATTCTAATAATATACAAGGGAATAATACATCATATATATATTTAAGCATTGAATCATTATTTTTGAAAGACATTGTCTCATAACTGCAGCAGTGTGTGCATACAAATTGAGTAAAGCGCGTTAATACTTTTTTTAGTATTAAGTACCCATGGGACGAGCACATTTTTTAAAATGAATTACAGTTCTCAACTCAAGAAAAACATTTATTATTTTTAAACATTTCATTTCTTAAACACAAAAAATCTTTTTAAAAAATCATTTAAGAGTAAGTTACTCCCCTTGTTATTGCTACTGCTACTGCGCTACCTTTAACTTACACTAACATTCTATGAAAAGATATCTTGTCCTAAAATTAGAAAGCTTATGCAATTCTGAGAAAAGGTATGCCTCATATTGCCAATTCCATTGAGGTTTAAGAGAAATATGGCCATTTAAGTGAACCCACCATTTCCACTCTCCCCTATTTAACACAGATTCTTCCACTCTCCCCTATTTAACACAGATTCATAGGGCTCTCCTTCAAAAAAGCATATTTACTTAATCTGTTAGAGGTCAATTGTTCTACCTCCTTTAATAAGAAACCTTATTCAAATGCTTCATACATCTACATGATATTATCATGATAATAGCATCACATCACTTAGAAATATAACCCTTACATGTATACCCTCCCCCTATCTTTTGATTTTCATAAAAAGCAATAGTTTGAAATATTTTACGGTACCTAATATTATGAAACTTGTGGCAATTTCCTTGAGTTATTTCTCACAATATTTGGAATAATCATCATTGATGCTAAGAATTGCTCCTTTTTGGTCAATTGGATGATTTGTAGCATTTTTATTTAAAAATAGACATGCCGTCCTGCATGTGGTTTCTTGTTTCCATGAAAAAGGAAGCTAACAATCATATTTAGTGATTATCTTAATATCTATTCTGATTTCAGTCTCCTTTAATTAAACCATGCTAAAACAGTAAAACCTACAAGTGTGATGCCTGCCTTAAATTTAAAAAAAATCAAACACACCATGCAGGGTAGCTGGAAACCAATAAGAATTTCATGAAAAATGTTCAAACTTTGCATGCGGTTCTACATTTTTGATGCATATATACAATAAAAGGGTAAAGGCATGAGACACATATTTTTTTTCAATGTGAAAGCCATGGGACATGTCAATTTTTTTAATGGATATTTTAATTTGTTCAGGTCCCATCATTGTGATAAATTTTGCCTGGTCCCTCAGTACCCTGTGTGTGTTACAGTGTTATAACTGCAGTAGCTTTCCACACACTTTACATGCAATATATATATCTGTGTGTGTATGTCAAGAATATATATTATGTATATATTATGTATGTTTTTCTACATGTACATGTACTTACTTGTATATGTTCATATAAAAAACCAGTTTTTTCTTAATTTTTCTTAAACAAATGGATTTAATAAATTATAATTTAAATTATAATAAAAATATTTACCTGTTGTATCATCTCATCCAGTTTAAGATTTTCTGTCCAAATAAAGAGAATAAATGAGAGTGTTTCGTCACTCTGAAAATGTAGGGAAAAAGTGTTTTAAAACAAAATGTCCGATATAAATGTCAATATTGAACGAGAGAGAGAGAGGAGAGAGAGAGAGAGAGAGAGAGAGAGAGAGAGAGAGAGAGAGAGAGAGAGAGAGAGAATACTTACAACTCGGTGAGTTTTAGAGCTGTGTAAAACACTTAAAAGAAAATGCAACTTAGATTCGAATGGAAACCAGTCGGATGGCTCGGACTCTTGGTCGTTCGTAATCCTTGTATCGATTTCTTCATCATCGTCATCGTCCAAAACTTCGTGTTGCATTTGCTTTGAATTGTTTCCCTTTGTTTCATCAGAATCTGAAGTGACGCTGTGATCTTCAATATAATCACAACAAGATGGGCCATCGCTGTCTATAGCATAGTCTGTAGAATCAGAACTTGTCAGATCAACATCGGCCTGTGATCGCTGATCCTGATAAATATCGCTAACTGAGAGAGTTTCCTCGTGATTTGTTAAATCTAAACAATCTCTGTGTTTTTTTGTTTCACAGTGTCGCTTGTAGTTATTAAATCGGTCAGTGGAAAAATCGCAGCATTCACAAATGAAACGTTCTTTTTTCTTGAATTTTGTCCGATACATATTTGACAGCTCATCGACGTCAATCTACTCCTTGAAAAATATTAACCCTTATCTGAATATTTGAAACGTTTTAAAGAGTAAGATTCTCGTTGCACGAGATTTGCAGACGACAACTAGGTCAAGCAGACAATACTGTCAACATTAAGAAAGGGAGAGTGGAAGTGTCAAATTAAAGATATGTATGAGGTATGTAAATACTATTTATAAAAAAAACATCAAAAAATTCATCAGCAGGATAATCAAATTCATAGTTTTAGCTGTTGTTTTACGCTGAAGGAATATGCATGCCTTTGTTTACTGCATAAGCTCCGCCCATAGGGAAAATCCAAGTTAAAAATAAACGATATATATAGGATCTATTAATTTATCAAAAAGCAATAGTGAAAAACACCCATACTCAATTTAGTATTTTCAACACACACGTAAAACTTATTACTACTGAACATATATTTGGTTTTAAGTATATTATTAAAATTATAGGATAGCCAGAAAACAATAGAGAACAGCGAGACAATGTTTTCGGACTCGGACCCCCCGAGCCCAAGACTATTAAGCAGACATTCGGGTGCCTCAAATTCCTGCCATGGCTGTGTTGAAAACACAAAACTTCTGAAACAAGTCTGTATGTATATATATTTATATTAAAAAAGAATTACGGATAATTTTTTTCTCTCTATCCCTCTCTCTCTCTCTCTCTCTCTCTCTCTCTCTCTCTCTCTCTCTCTCTCTCTCTCTCTCTCTCTCTCTCTCTGTGTGTCTGTACGTGCGCATAACTCTAAATATTTCATTCATCATGCATGGAAAATATCTCCTTTTTTCTGAAAATAGTTTAATTCAAAATTGTTGTTTTCAATGAATTTGATTTGTTTTTTTAATTTATTATAGTACAGGAATTAAAAGAACTAAAAGAGGAACTGTCTAAGAACACAAATAAGCAAAGTCCAAACACTACTGGATTTACTGTAGAGAAATCACCCATAGAGGTCTCTCTCTCTCTCTCTCTCTCTCTGTTTTTCTCTCTCTCTCTCATATAGTCTATGATCAAAACAAATTGAATTAATAATTTCTTCATACTCATTATTTATCAAAGGCCCCTCTTGTTGAACACCTGAAGAAAAAGTTCCCTATCATGCTATTCCCAGTCAATCCAGACACAGAATTAAAAGTAAGTTAATGAAAAGTAAATTAAGCAGGCAATTATATTAAGTAATTAGCTGATAGGCATGTCTGATAAATAACACAAATTATCAATTTCTATGAAATGTATTAGTTAATTATTGTTTTATTTGTGCATGAATAAATTACTTAAAGTGAGTACTCTGCACTACATTTACTATAATCTTTATTACTACAGGCTAAAGTGACAGTACTTCTTCAAAAGAACGGGGTAACCGCTGATCTTCCTGTAGTTCTCAGAAGTGTTCGAAAGTATGCGGCAAGAAAGTTCGTTGACTTCAGGGCACAGACCAAATCCAAGGTCAACATTTAAATTTATTTTACATCATTTTAGTTTTTAGCCCATATTGAATAAATGCAAAAGGGGTCACTTTTATGAACAAAATTTGAATTCTTAAGGGTTCTCAAATTTGTTCAGACAAATGGCCACATTCCAAGGAATGATAATCATAATAAGAAACAGTGATGTTGTGGATCATCTGCAATAAAAATATAATTAGTAATGAAGACATGTTATAAAAGTGTGTTATGCTTGTATTTCTGTAGAACCATAAGCTTGTATAGTCATGAATATGATGTCTAAGCTGCTGAGAAGTTCACACAAACAAATTGGCTTGATGGTGTGTTGTAAGACATTTTCATAAATAGATTTGGTTTTTTTTAGTTGCTTTCAGAAAAATTAGATGTGGGGGCAATGCAGTTGGCAGAACTGGCCAGGACCATCAGATGCTGTGAACTTGGAAATTATCAAGATGACCATCATTTTGGTAATTATTATTTATTTATGTTATTTACTATATACACTGTATTAATATATGTCTGATCACCAAAATTGCTGTACCTTGATCAAATTGACTACGACATCCAACATTAAAATGCATGAACCAAAAAACACAATGTATGTATACTTGTTAAATATATTGATTTTTAAAAATCTATTTTCAGCGCTCCTTCTGCCATGAGAAGAAGCTCCTTAAAAAACTCAGAGGTCGGGAACCAGTCTCCTTGGATTTCTGGGTTGAATTGAAAGAGCACAAGGAAAGGATAGACTCAGATGAAGATCCTCTTAAATGGGAGAAACTCCAAGCCCGAGAGGAAAAGCGGATTGAGAGATATGAGAAGCTTTAGATGTATGTACAATACACAGTACAAAATATTACATCCTGTTTCATGATTATGATATCATATTAGTATCTTGATATATATTATAATTATCCGTTTGAATTTTAGGTGCACGAGGTTGACTTTGAGAGTGAAGATGATCATGACTGAGAGTGAAGGAGAACAATTTTTTATTAAATTTTACGTAGGAAAAATAAAATTTATACATATAAGATGACATTTGTTTTTTGTTTTGATTATACATTTTGATGGGATGTAAAATGCTTTCTTTAACCATGATAAAATTGAAACCAAATTAATTAATTTTTTTACAAAGAAATCATTGGAGAGGCTAAAAAAAATTCTAAGGTATGAAAAGCATGCCGGTGCATGTGTACTAGTTTACATATGTGAAATTCACGTGAATTTCACGTGAAATTCACGCGAATTTCACGTGAAGAATTTCACGTGAAATTCGTGTGAGTGCTCTTTTCACGTGAAATTCACGTGAATTTTTTCACGTGAAATTCACGTGAAATTAACGTGAATTTCACGTGAGGCACAATTGCCTGTGTAAGCTCTAACAAATATTGAAAACTGTTATTCTATTTAAATCAAAAAGTAGGCATTAACTTTTTTTGAGAATGTTTTATAGCTAAAGCATAGTCTTGTTTTGGATTGAATGTAAAGGGATAAACAGCTTTAGATTTGATTGAAGATTGGAAGCAATTATTTGCCTAAAACACAGTTTAATATACACTGTATATTTAAATTGATTTGTTTATGCCAAAACCTGACTAAACTTTATGATAAAACTACCAAATCAATAACCATGACGTTTTAGTGTTTGTTTTGTATCCAAATTATTCACGCAAGAACAGAAAAATGCTATATCATTTACTTTGAACTACACATCTACAGACTTTACAGAATTAAAGGGTCATGTCTCAAATTTATTTTTACGTGTTTAATGTTTCAATTTATCTGTTACGCATTTCTAGTAGTCAACTAAAAGAGCTAGGGGCTCTAAATGCCAAATCGACCCCGTCTCAGAAATAAATCATATTTTTCTGGTTATATGCTGTGTATTTCTTTAAAAAAGTAGCAAATTGTTCGGAAAAGTCAATTTTGTGGTCACAAAAACTGACCGAAAAGGAATGGCATAAAATTATCAACGCTATCAAAAAACATTCTAAAATAATCTGATGCCACATCTTTTTTTAAAGTTTATAAGTCTTGAAATGATAAATTTAGGGATGGATTAAAAAGAAATGATTTCTTTGCCACATTTTTTACCTGATGGATTACAAAATAGCACTTTTATTATATATTTGATGGACTCTAAACGCCGATGAAAATTTTAGAAACCCTGGTCGAATTGAACATCATTCAAAGCCCTTGCAGAAGTAAACCAGGGTCAAAGCTTTAAAAAATAGTGTGTGGGAAAAAAGAGAAGATATGGATATGTGGGGATGATGGTGAAATAACTCAAATAAACAAATCAATAAAAACTTTCAAAACTCCGGGTAATGTCATTTGACTTGCATTTGACGTACACCAAGAGCTTGTGTTAATAGTTGTTTGAAGTGATCCTGTAATCTACAAAATTGTATGTGACAGAGTCTTAGCACTTTTTAATCTCCATAGCCGGATTCCAAGAGGTCGCTGGTTAGCATGCGATCAATGGATAGAAGACGGAGTAAAGTTGTAAGATACTCAGGAATAACAATTACTCAGATAATTGAGAATAGCAATCAGGGTAAATCTTTGCTTTCTGTTGATGATAAATCTTTGCTCCACCTAACTGAGAATCGCAATAGAGAAATTTGTGTGGCTGACTATGCTGGGAAGGCAGTCGTTTTGATGGATGGATCTGGAGATCTGCGATTTAAGTACACAGGTCACAATCTCTCAGCACAGTTGAAGAACAAAATGTTCAATCCTACAGCGATTGTCAGTGATATAAATCATCATCTCCATATTACAAATTTGTACATATCATAGACTGCGACGGTAACTTTATCCGTTATATTGAGTGCCCATGTACTGGGGGCATCAGTGTCAATACTGACGATATCTGGTAGTAGGAAAACTAACTTCTTGGGGAATTCATTTTATAAATACTTCGCCTTTTTAAAAAGACTATTGCAATGTAACTCAGACGTACGATATTAAGATGTCATATCATGACTAGATTGTATTTGTTCTACATGTCTGATGAATATATTGATATATATTTATGATTTCTTTGGTGATTCGTAAGATTTTGAATGAAGCAAGGTTTATGTAAAATCAAATGTTACAAGGGATACAAGAAAAGTGAGTTTGAACTTTAAATAATGCCCGGTAGTTTTTTTGCTACGTATAACTACATGTTTTTTTAAAGTAATATTAATGCTATGTTTACGCATTTTTGGGGGGTTTTAGAAAGCCTAAAATATAACTTCAATTTGTTATAAAATGCAATATAAAAGATACAAAAGAAGAGGTGGTTTTCTTTATTTTGTAACTACTTCATAATTCATTTTATGGGTGGATCTGATCCAGGTAAAATTCATACACAGCTTGGCTTTAATATTAAAGATGAAAATGTCCTTTTGATTATATTTTAATAAAAAGATGCAGTTATAAAACAATTTCAACTAAAGGCTTGCAGGCCACTTACTAAAATGTTCTCTTTAACCTATAATAACAGCAAATATATTATAAAAATCAACAACAAATTACAAAACAAAGTCACCTTTTTAACAATTTTACGTATACGTGTAATTAGGAAATCAGACTTCCGGTTCTCTTTAAAATAGACGGAAAAAACAGCTTAAGGTCATGAAACTTTTTAAAAGGCTGGAAAATTGAAACCTTTGCAGGAGTTATTAGCGTAGAAATATGCATACATATATATTCTATATGGTCTTTATTTTGGATTCAAGTAAATAGAGAACAAACTTTACAGTGTAACATTGTTCATTGATCTTTAAAGGGAGTAACCTAGATGTTATGCTAATAAATAAATAATGGTAGTATATTTAATCGACATGTTTATTTTAGATAAGTTACACAAAATTCATTCTCTACTGTTACTGAGCTCGTTTTTAATATTACAGAAATAAAAAAAACTTGGGGATGGTGTTAAATAAAGTGGGCTGTCTCGTCCAACTTTCTAGTTAAAGACGATTGAGAGTAGATATGTTTAGAAGGCTTCAAATGCAATTTAGCATTGTTTTAGACAAACAGCTAGCTTTACAAGAAGCACATTTATATTAAAAAAAATTAAATTGGATTTTAAAAATCAAAATAACAAATCAAAACCTCTTTGAGAAAATATTCCATATATTGTAAAAGCGATTTGAGAAATGCCTCAGCAATTTAAAAGCGCTATATAAAAATTGCAATTAAAAAAAAATAAAGAAATATATAAAAGATGTATTTTAACTCTTTTTTTGGACTCCAAACTTGAACGTATGAATTTGTGTTCTTACAGGTTTAAATGGTTTAAAAATATTTGTTGCAGAATAAGTAGATAAAAAAAAGCAAACACAGAATCAGGATCAAAGATTCATGTACTACGATGCACATTATTGTAATTTTTCATATGTGTATTTGATTAAAAAAATAGCTAGGATTTAATCGAAAATTTTAAAATCCAACTATATCCGTTTCATTGATAATCATTCAAAAAATATACATGATTTTTTAAATTGGTTACCAACATTTGAATGTCAGATGTCGAGTAAGAAAAACTGATAATATGCACGCTACCAATTCTTATCTGCTCTAGCCAAGAATTTAAGATCAACTTTGGCCATTGGACACGGTATTTCAAGAGATTAAAGGGCACCAGTCATTTTTTGGTCACCGAACTATATAATTGAGTTCCAAAATTCCGCAACTTGATGTCTGCTTTTGTTTAGCAGATATGAACAATATTATGTGAATTTTTTTCCCTTTTCACTGAAACACACGCGCACAAGTGTCCACAAGGATCATTACTTCACAATTGAGTGAAACTTATGTGTTAAAAAACCCCGATGTTTCATTTCTTTTCGATGTAAAGAAAGATATTAAAATCATTAACAGTTTTAGTGAGGATATACATTTAACTTACAGGATGCAAAAAAAAACGCAATTAGCATCATGTCCCCACACATATGTAACAATTTATTACGATTCCACACCTTCATTAATGTTATAGGCCAAAAATAAAAATGTCTTATAGACATTTATATCACTCACCATCAGAGGTACTGTATAGAGGGAAATATTCGCCCCGTTTTATTTTCAAACCTTTCCCCATCGTTGTCAGAGGGCAAATTTAATACTGGGTGAACTCCTATGTCTCATACTATCTTTCTTTATACACAGCTTTGTCCGGGCGAATTCAAGAAGGGACAGATCTGTGTGCGATTGAAAAAGGTCGAAAATAACATAAAATACACTGTATACAGTGTTTGAATGTCTGCCTCATCAGATAAGATTTATACACATACAGCAATCATTGACACATTATTTAATATGGTTAGATCGTATATTTCTCTAATGGAAAAGCAACACTAGCATACATTAACAACAACATTAATGAAAAACTTGAAGTACCGATAAACATGCCTTTTTTCACTGTGATAACTAGATGACAACACTTGGCTTGTGAATTAACAGAGACTGTCTCTGCAGTTGGACACATTTGTGACGTCCTACAGCTGGATAACGACGGATATAAACGAGCGTCGGGTTACTCTCAGTGAGGTTTGACATATGTGTTTAGCTAAACCATACATCCTTGGGTTTTTATACTGTGTTTAAATAATGTTAATAACTGTCATGCTTTAAAAAAGGCTCTAAGGATCATCGGAAATTTTCGTTGGGATTGTATGGTTTTAGATCCTGCATTTATACTTCATTTAATAAGGCGTGCCACGTGTATTTGTATCTAATACATACACTATCTGTACTTTTTAAATCTTTCACTTCAAATCGTTTGGTACACAGGCAGTGATATTGATTGTAAAGTTCGATATTTAAACTAGATTGCAATGAAGGTCAGCAAACAGTCGATATTGTAACTAGAAATAGCCCATTTTTACCCCTAAAAACACCTTGACATTTAAAGAGGGTCGTTGTCACGATCGAGTCAGACATGTTTGTTGTTGCAACACAAAACGAAAGTTCTACATACAAAATATAGAGTTATAATCACGAAGAAATCAAGATTGATCAGGTATGTACGCTTGTTATCATTTCGCCAATTCAAATATGTCTGGTGTTACTAACGTTTCTGGACAAAATGATACAAGAGACAATAAAATATGTATATTTGTCTAAAGTACCATCTATCTTTCATAATTAATTATATGTATACCTCAATCAATGAGCCTAAAATGCCATCTCATCTGGTCATATGTTGTCATATTATTGTCATAGAAAAAAAAGGAAAGAGGCATCTTTCTTTATTTTGCAACTGGTTTAAAATAAGTTACCTCGGCGGATCTAGACTGAGATTCTGCTGGGCATGATATCCGGTATCCAACACACTTTCTTATTATCTTCATTTTAAAAATTGGACCATAATAGGCAATATAGTTGACTTTTACAACATTAGTGACTATATTTATATACAAGTAGTGTTATAATTTTCAACATTGTGTAGTGCTGCTGTATTTATCTTACATATTTACTGGGTATTAAAATAAAAAAAATTACAAAACAAATTTACCTTATAGTAGTTTGAAAGTCTAGATGCCAGTACAAGAAAGAAAAATAGCCTGATAAAACAACTACAGCATAAAAATCAAGAGAAAATGTTGTAACAATGAAGCTTACGCAGGATTGATTCACGCAAAACAATCGTAAATAACAATCCGCTATCTGTACAACAGGAAACATAACTAACTTGTGTAACTAATACATTCCTATATTATGTACAACTGTTTTAGAGAATTATATGTAAGAATAGGTGTAACTTATTTCATTTTAAAAGGTATCTATTGAATAGCCCAAATAATTTTTTGAAATAAAAATTAATAGTTACACGTCTGTTGTAGAAAATTTGAATAAATTTGAATACAGTACATCGTTTATTGTAATTATTTCATACCTTTTTATTCATTATAATTGTTTCAGCATCAAAGTGCCAGCATGGCTTCCACTCAAAGACAGGATGTCATCCTTTGTCAGCTGTGTCCCAATCCCGTAGAACACCATTGTAACCTTTGTCATGTTGACCTTTGCTCTCCCTGCACTCTTAAGCACTTAGCGGACAAAACAAATAGACATGAAATTGTCGAGTTCATCAACAGAAAGGAAGGACCTGTTTTACCTGAGTGCGACATACACAAGAAAAAGCGATGTGAAATGTACTGCAGAGAATGCTGTAAACCAACGTGTGCATTGTGCGTCACAACTTCTCACAAAAAACACGACATTACTGACATTGGAGAAATAATCGAGAATAAAAAACAACAAATAATCGCTGATTTGACAGAGCTTGAAGATAACATTGTTTCAAAATACAGAAACTTCACACCGACAGTACCGTCTGGAGAATTTGATAAAGTTATCATTGCCATACAAGACCAAGAGGATAAGATATGCAAGGTTGCCCGTGGTATTGGCAGCAAATTGCGGGATGAAGTTACAAAAGAAAAACGAATATCTGAGCAGAAAAACAAAGAAATGCAATCTTTGGCACTGGAAACTGAAAAGAAAATAAATAAAATAATCCAGAACAACAAAGAGGTGATAAAAGCGTATGATGCTATGACTGTTATGAGTTATAAATCGAGAAACGGGGTATTTAGAGATGGAATGAAAGAAAGCGGTCTATCTAGCCCGAATTTCGTTCCTGTTTTGGTTAAAGAGAACCAGATTCTGGGTATGTTTGGAAAGCTTCAACTGCAAAATAGCAATGTTTCCGACAAACAACAAAGTGTGCTACAATTGATGGAAACCCCTGTCTCCTTAAAAGAAATTCAAAGTCCTTATGGAAATAAATCAGAACTTTGGAGAATAACGTGCGAAGGAACAGGAAAACTCTGGGTATGTGGAAACAATAAAACAATCTATCAAATAGACTGGGATGGATCTATTTTGAAAATAATAAACCTGTCGGGAAATGTTATAGGGTTATCTCTTAATGTTCATCAGGAACTTGTATTTATTCAGGGTTGGATTGACACAAGGGTTTTCAAGTATGAGAATAAAAGTGTTGTGACACTTTTAGAACTTTCTGACTGGGCACCAAAAGGACTCTGTCATACAGTAAATGGCAATCTTTTGGTGAGTATGCGCTCTTTGGATGACGCACAAAGTAGAGTGGTGAGGTATTCAGGATCTACAGAGTGTCAGGTGATTGAGAATGACAGACGGGGGAAACCATTGTTTTCTGTTTATTCTCAAGCGGTGCTTCAACTGACTGAAAATGGCAATGGTGATATTTGTATAGCCGACTATGCTGGGAATGCTGTCGTGGTGGTGAATTCTTCTGGAATTTTACGATTTCGTTACGGAAGCAATATGAACACAAATGCGAAGACCGACACATTTAAACCTCTCGATATTGTAAATGACGAAAAATATCATATAATTATTAGTAATCAATCAAATAATAATGTCCACATCATAGACTGTGATGGTAACTTTATCCGGCATATTGGGTATCTATGTAATGGCGGCATCAGTGTTGATACTGGTCACAATCTTGTCGTTGGAGTATTATCTACTGGAAAAATTCGAATCATCAAATACCTTAAATAGATTTTCTGAAGTAGCTTAAGCATATTAAATCATTATTAGATAGTTCGATTTAGATTGATTGGCTTTACATCAAAGGTACAGTTTTCGATAAAAAGATGTTAATATTTGTAGCCAAACTTTAAATTATTTGTCCACACTTTTATTATTTTCAATATTTCGTAATATATTGATTGTATTTTTCATTGCTTTGTTCATAAAATACAAAAACGATGTCGTGTTTTTTATAGAATATTATGATTCATTCCATAGTTTTACATTATGATTAAAAATTTGTCATTTGCTTAGTTATGCTCTAAAGTTTTAGTAAGTTGTTTTCATTTCGCTTTTTTGTATTGCATTTTTAGCATCATTTATCATTTTATCCAACAAATGGAATAAACGATGTCACAACTTGTCTATAATTACATATGATTCTTCCCTTTTTCATGACATTGCAATATAAATATATATACAATTATAGTTCATTACAAGTGTAAAGATCGCCACAATGAATACTGTATGAACTGTGATTAAAAAATCTTTATTATAGATAACTTTCACAAACATATTTACTCAGATATAATAAAAGAAATTACTAGTTATAATCAAGTAACAGTGACAACTGTGTCTGCATTAATAGTGTTAGTAAAGGGCCGAGAACAGTGATATTTTTTCATACAGAAGTGTTTGAGGCATATATAGTGCAAAACACAGACAGACACAAATAATATATATGAGCAATGAAAAAGAGTTTTTGGACATCTGGTTAACTCCCTATTTATCTTTATGATACATTTTAAGTCATCTTTTAGATGTAATCAAAATTAATATAGTTACGTATATTCAACTGTACTGTCAAAAATTTATTGTGATGAAACAATTTAGTGATACATTGAATGATAATGATATTACAATATTTAATTTTTACAAAAAAAAATTTTACAATATAAAAGTGAACAAGTTATAAAATACTTCATATTCCCTTTTGACTTAATAGATTTAAGTGCATTGTTTAATTGATTTAAGTGCTTTGTTACACTCAGGAGAAAAATTGAATGTCTTCGCTGAAACCACAAAGTGAAAGAAAGAGATAAAGAGCAAATCATTACAGTAAATAATCTGACGTTTGAATTTGAATACCACAAGTTATTCCACATCACCAATAGTCTTCTACATGGGGTAAAGCATTTTCCGTCAGTACTCTGCTTAATTTTTCTTGAAATGCTTAGATAACCTGCATTTACAGGAATAATGTTTTAAAATAAAAGCATAATTTTAGAATGAGTATGGTAGATAATGGTCTCATGTAAGACACTGACTGTGATACATGATGTAAGATATCAAGATATATCCAGAAAATTCATATTTAAAAACACAGATTCATCTTGCTTTTGATGCTTGTACATTTGTTCGTGGTAATGAAGGTAGTAAAATGACATTTTAGTGTTACTTTGTATTGCAAGGAAAACCGCAACGTTTTACATATTATCTTGTATGTATATGCATTGTATTTTCAACGTACGGAAGCCTGTTAGTGCCACATAAGATATATAAAAAGAAAAGTCTATATAAGAAAAACTCATTGTATATATAAAAACACACATACATATATAAAATAAACTCAAGTATGTAAAAATAAACAGCTTTATATAGAAAGGAATTACAAATATATATAAAGAATTGTGTATATATATATAAAGCTAGGTCGTGTATATATAAACAGTACTGTGATATATAAAAGCAACAGTGATAAATATATAAAGCGAAAATTTTCCACTGAGTGACCTTCACTGAGTTCAGCCCAGCGTCTACATGATAAACCGCCCAGCGTCTACATGATAAACCCCGCCTACGGAGGAGAGGATCAGCAATGTTATGCTCCCGAGGCAGGCAGTTTATAGCTAACCGGCTGATCCACTTAATTTCAAAGAATGTTTTTGAAAAGTTGTTAGAAAATGAACAAACAAAATAGTGTCAACGCGGGATTCATGGATATCCATTTTTGGACGTTTTTGATGTGCAACAGAGACTGATAAATTGAACAAAATTGTTGCTTATACATGCATATTAACTTCTGTAATATAAATGTGAGTTGCGTTATCTTGATACACATTTCATGTCGTCAAACTAAATAAACAAATATTAAGTACAATTGGGCTTTGTTTCTTATAATGCTATCAAATAAGTAACATTATAATTTAATATATTAAGTTAAGGATAACTGGATACATTGTAAAATATCTTCATTTCAAGCCAAATCCGGTTTAACCCCCCCCCCCCTTTATCGATCAAATTTGCCGTCCCAATATGAAATACCTTTCGACGCCCCTTTATCAATGCTTTATACAAACTCCTTGACGCTGGGTTTATTTGCGCGAGGGGGGAGGGGGCAGTTTAATCTCATTATTGTTGTGTTTAGAATGGTTAGCATTGGTATTTTTAATGCTAAATCAAAATTTGAAGTAAAAAACTGAGTTAAAAGCAAGATACAGATTTTGAAATTCTTCAAAGCTCAAGTCTTGTTATATAGTTTACATATTTGTTTTTATTGGTCAGTTTCAATCAAATGTTGGTTCTTCTGTTGATAATGTTATAAATTTATGAACATTAAATTAGTTTATATTGTGTTTGTCTCGAGCCATTTTGTCAAAGAAATGATAATTCCTTACTTAATTATTTGTAAAATAATATAGAAAATAAAAAAAAATTCATGTTCATCGAAGTGGAATGAAGTAAAATTAATGTTCTAGACAACTGTTCTGCAAAGAGCTGGTATTTTTGGTAAAATATAGGGTAGAACCTTAACTTTTCATAACTTGTTTTCTTTTTTCGATATCTATCATACTTTTTTATAAACAGAGTTTACAATATGGCATTGTTTTGATGAAAAATGTAGTACAGACGTCATTTTTGTTAAGTAACGTCATGGAATGATAAAACTACGTATGACTTGAATCTAATAAAATAAACAAAAAACAAATAAAATTATCATGTAGACATCATAATTAATTTATGATCATAAATTTATTGATGAAAATAGCATGAAAAGCTTTTTTACAATAAAGATTAAAAAATATTACAGGGACCAGTGCTGAAGGTCAATATAACGGCGGTACATGTAAATATGTCGGTGTCTTCAAAGTTCTTTTTTCTGCAATTTGAAACTGCATGAAGTAATGCTGATGATGCGCAATGTATAACTGAGGATTAATCATTGAATTCTACCAATGCAATCACAAATTAATAAAAATAAATATATAAATATGACAGAGATACGGTAATTGAATTTATTGAGATATATGTTATCTCGAATTTTGATGCATTACTGCAACAGTCTGTGTACATTATTCTAAATGATTATTTTACTTGTTTCAAGGCTTCGATATTTTCACCCAATCCTGGCGTATACAGCAGTTAGATGCCAGGGTTCTGTCCTTTGAAATGTTTTATTTTCCAATTTTCCCGTGGGCTCACCGTGCGTTCATGTGCGCTCACCGTGCGTTCACTTGCGCTCTCCGCTCCGTTCCCGCTCATCGTTCACAAAACGCCCACCGAGCGTTCACAAAGATTTCGCCTTGCGTTCACTGCGTTTGTTAAGTGTTCACTTATTGTTTAGTCAGATAATATTATATTTAGGCTTATAACAATACAAACAGTCATGTAGTTTATTGTTATTATTTCCTGATAACCAACGAAACACAATCTAACAATACCGCCCGGGGCACTCCGAATAAATCGTTCATCTTGTGTTCACATAGAGTACATACATCGTTCAACGTTCACTTTGCGTTTGCGCTCTGCGTTCGCTCACAGTTCACCGTTTATAAGCGCTATCCAAATTCGGCTCAGCGTGCACTCCCCGTTCGTTTAGAGTGCACTCACTGTGCTCTCACCGTTCACGAACTGTTCAAGTGAAAAATAAAACCTTTTAGCGACTCTGTATTTGTAATGGATATACTAGTATGCCGAACGCAGTTCTGTATGAAATAATATAAAACAGTTTCGAGGCCCGTTATAGGGCCGAGAACAGTGATATTTTTTCATACAGAAGTGTTTGAGGCATATATAGTACTTAAATCACTCCATTGAATATCATTGTTGATTCCTGAGACAGCCCGATTTTAAAGAATAACAGTATTGTAACCACTGGTAATGGTCTGATATTAAGAAGCTCTCTAATATATCGGACTGTCACAAGTACAATTTTTGACTGCTGGAACAAGGGAATGACATTACAGCAGTGTTTTAATGTTCATTAATTAAATGAAAAAAGAATATCGATTTCTTTAAAAATATTCTTGTGAGTTAATTACTAGTATTCCTTATAAATGCCGTAACTTCTATTCATTTACATTTCATTTTTTCTAGTGATATTAATGTCCTTTGAGAATTGTTACAAGCTAGCCGTAAATGTCTTGAGAATTAAGATTATATTTCAGAGAGAGAGAGAGAGAGAGAGAGAGAGAGAGAGAGAGAGAGAGAGAGAGAGAGAGAGAGAGAGAGAGAGAGAGAGAGAGAGGTTACTATTTTGAAGCGAAGATAGGTTAAAATGAACATTTTTATTTAAAACATCAAGCAGTAGCACATAAATAATGTCGTAAAATTGTCTTGAAAAACCGAATTCATAGCAAGCATGTAGAATTTGTGTTATCATATATATATATATATAGATTTGTAGTGAACCTGGCCGTAAATCGATTTTTTCAGAGGGTAGGGAAGAGAGGGGGGGGGTTGAATGGAAACAAATACTGTTTTAAATCTCTCTGTACTCATTGTTGTTTTTTTTTTAAAGAATTTTTCTTCTATATGCCATACAAGAAAAACTTTAATTAGATTTAATACGCATAAAATAATCAAAGATGATTTCAATCGAGAATTTTATAGGCAAAAGTAGGTCACCGATGTACACACATTTAGGGTGATTTGTTCTTTTATTGGACAAATTATCAACAAAGACATCGCAATTTAGGATTAGACTTCTATATAGTGCACATGCTGATAATGTAATCTAAGCTGTGTATACCAAAAGCCGTCTTCATCGAAACGGACCGGTTCACCGGAAATACATTGACCACGCGACGAATCAACACCGATCAACAGGTGGCTGATAAAGAAAAGACGTATGCATTGGCAATTTTTTTATGCAAGGGACGATGGCTTAATATTCAATTATAATATTCAATTACAGCTGTACTCAGGAATTAAATAATCAAGTTTTTTGACGGAATAAGTTAGTTTATTATTTATGTACATGTTTACACGTGATGTCGACTGTCTTTCTCCCGCGGTATTCAGGAACACGTACTTGTGTAAAAAAAATCGCTTGCATCTTTCCGTTCGTTTTATGCATTTCACCGTTTGACAAAAAAATCCACAACTAGCTACTTATACATGCTATCGCTTATTCTACATAAAGGTAGGCTATAGGAATATATATTTACTTACGTACGTATAATGTAAACTTCGCCTATTTAATTTTTTTTCTGGTTGTTAGCAATGTTCATGTATCTCATATTCTACTGCAATTGAATAATACCGTGGTACAAAGAAATAATGCTTTTTAAAAATGCATACTTTACTGGTAAATTCTCTTGGCAAAATACTAAAAATAAACAAATTCCATGTACAGATTCAACTGACGTCGCAAACGTCAAACTATGACGTCATTGATGATGCACGATGTAAGCATGAATACACCGTATAAAATTACTAGATGAAACATGTTAAAGTTCAGTTTATATGCATTTCTTCCTCAAATATTTGATAAAATGATGATTTTGTAAATAATCACAAATAATTCTTTATCATTATTAATTAAATTCTGCTATTTCAATAAAAAGGAAACAAATAATTACCCTAAAATAGAGTGGTCAGTTTTATTTTCTGTTACTAAAATTTTCAAAATTTGTAAAATACACATTGGCCACACTTGAGTACCTCTACGAAATTTTGCAGGCAGAATCATTTATGCAATATCTCTCAGTTTTAAAAGTTTCAAAGAGGTACTCAAGTGTGGCCACATTCAAATTTGGACAATACTGCAGTAAAATCTACAATTCTCAGCTATTTTTAACGATCATAGTATGTTTGATGATGTGCATGTGTTAAACGATGGGGCCGAAGTGAAAAAAATTCATATGCATAGAAGCAGAATATTGTGCCCTACATTTTAAGTAATTACAATTTGTATTGATTCAAACTTAAGTTTTGTGAAAAATTTAAGGCACATTTTGATGCTTCCTGGCTCTAGCTCTTTGGTAGAAAGTATTATTTAATGTAGAACATTAAAAGAAGGTAAAATATTGACAAAATATATCATCGTTTATTTACAACAGTAAACACAAGAAACAGAAAAGAAAACTTGACAGAAACCTTATCTTAAATTTGAAAATTTAGATAGGGGTGCTGAATGCCCTCCCTTTAAATCTGCCACTGACTTTTCCCAAATCCCTGCAGAATCATGTAATGTAACATTAATTAGATCGTTCAAATTAATCACCGGGAGCATAATATTGCTGACCCTCTCCTCCGTAGGCGGGGTTTATCATGCAGACGCTGGGCTGAACTCAGTGAAGGTCACTTAGTGGAAAATTTTCGCTTTATATATTTATCACTGTTGCTTTTATATATCACAGTACTGTTTATATATACACGACCTAGCTTTATATATATACACAATTCTTTATATATATTGGTAATTCATTATACATAAAGCTGCTTATTTTTATATACTTGAGTTTATCATATATAGGTGTGTGTTTATATATATACAATGAGTTTTCTTATATAGACTTTTCTTTTTATATATCTTATGTGGCACTAACAGGCTTCTGTATCAACGCACTTTTTCCTTGTTATTTGTGGTGCAAAAAAGTTGTTCCATCTCAAAAAAGCAATAATTCGTTGAAATTTTGTTGAGCTAAAAGAATATTGTAATTCCATCAAGCAAACAAAATAAACATACTATTCATCTTAAAATAAAAAATAACATTAAAAAAATTTAAATCATTAGCTCAAAAATTAAATTCCTTTATAAAATGTTGTATCTCAAGACTCGGACGTAGATACTGGAATTCATGTATGTTGCAAATAATTTTGACAAACAAAGCAGCGTTTAAGAATAAAATTATTATCTTGGTTTATTGCCTACGTCTTATCAATAGTGATTTAAACAAAAGCATGTAACTGGAATACTTAAAACTTATTCGATCAATAGAGAACAAATTTAGTAATAAAAAATGAATTTAATTTTCCCCTATGATATACTCGTTTAAACTGCCCCAAATTATATAAAAGGAGTATAATAGCGCGCGAAGCGAGCTCGTTCGGCAAGGCGTGTGTGAATAGAAAATTTCAACTAGTTGCACATTGATTCAACGGATTTTTTTGGCGTCAGTTACTCAGACCAGTAATGCACTGTTTTTATCGGACCAGCAGTTCCCTGTAAATGTGGTTTCCCATTCCACACTCTCACGAGAATGAGAAAAAAGACTATGTACATGCTGCTCACACAACGTAATTGACTAACGGAGTTATAGTCCTTTCGAGTGACGTCACAATGGATTTTTTTACACAATTGATCCGACAGAATTTTTCGGCGTCATTAGACTGGATACCTTCTAGCGAGAATCAAAGTAACTTTTTTCAGAAACAGATAAATTTACTGTGTAATTTCAAAAACCTTTTAAGTAAACAAAACAGTATTAAATTTCGCGTAGTTTTTTTCCGGGTGTTTTCAAAGAGACAGACGACACTTCACCGATGTGAACTTTGACGTCACAATAAGGGGAAATTTCTCTAACAAGCTATTGTTAATCTGCTGAAATATGAATTCCAAAATTTTGCAAAGCTAACGAATGGGGACATTTCTTCAGAGATAGGAAAGAGTTGTAACTTGCTCTCATTTGGATGAATGCTCACTTTTTTTATTCACTATATTTACGGTAACTTCCAGGTACGTTTTTTAAAAGGGGGCGTGACAGCCTCATTAAAAAAATCTTTACAAGCAAAAAAAAAAAGAAAAAGATAATTCTCAAAATCAGGAAAATTCTAATCCGGAGTGAGGATTGGGGAGTGCGTAGTATGCCTTTAGCTCTTAAGCTGCTCAATGGTATCTTTATTTTCACTTCCATTTATTACATGCTTCCGGGGGGGGGGGGGGGACTCCATTTTCTTTTTAGCGAAGCGAGCTCTTAGAATCAGTGTGCGAGGGAAAAAGAATGAGATAAACCCACAGTTCATCAAACAAAATGTTTTGTCTACGTCCCATAATGCTCTCTAATGTTTTCACCCGTGGTGCTATGCCAAAAATGGCCGACTATTAACTCGTAATTTACGCTGTCTTAAGGTTTGAAGACACGTTTAGAGTACCGCATACTGTTTGGAGAGACTCAAGAGATTTGTTACTTGCTTCTATACCTTCGTTTTGAGTCGATATACGTAAACAAAGACGAACACAGTTATGGATGACGTCACAGTGCTCTCGCACTATATTTTCCGCGATAAATTTAGAGGTGGATCAAACATCTGTAATGCGTGTACTAGCTATTTCAGTATAGACTGCAATGCCTGTCTCATTGACATATGATTTGTTTTATTTTTCAATATAAAGATTATCTAAATATATTCTAGCAAGAGCCATGCTTTACTGTCATATCGATTCATTTTTAAGCTAATTGCATATGCATATACACAAGGCATGCAAGTAAGAAATAAACAATAGGATATTTTGAACTAAATAAAAAGGAATAAAGAGAAAAAATAAACAGTTAAAAAAATTATGTTAATATTGCATATAGTCAAACCATTAAATCTAAACGTGGGAAATTACACACCTACAAACAGGGACCGGGCACTCTCTCTCTCTCTCTCTCTCTCTCTCTCTCTCTCTCTCTCTCTCTCTCTCTCTCTCTCTCTCTCTCTCTCTCTCTCTCTCTTTCTCCCTCTCTCTCTCTCTGGAGAGGTGTAAGGGATTGCACTGTATGTATCATGACCATTAAAATTAGTACGTTTGCCCCGGTATACTTTTTGTAGAGAAATAATCTCTCAAAAATTCTTTGACGTTCGTTGATACATAGATAACACTATAGGTTGACAATGATGCAAGGTAAATGTATGTGTAATTCTTGCTGCGCTCGCCAGAACGGTAGCACCGTAAAACATATTATGATCAGCAATTTTTTTATACTTTAAAAATCTAAAGGGGGGCTCTATCATTACTCAGTTTTTTTATATGTAAGTTTAAGAAAAATGTCCGCTGCAAGAAAAGAGGAAATAAACTGCAAAAATAATATGTTAAATTTTTTATTATTCCACATTATTGTGTCTGAGATAAATTCTACTTATAAATGAATAAAAAATCTTATAAATTTTGAATAATGAAAATTTACTGAAAAAATAGATATCTTTATTTATTTATTTTTTTAATTAATTTTTTTTTTGGCATTCAAATTCATTTACGTTACGTTGCTAGTTTTATTTTTTTATTTTTTTTTGATTTATCATAATTCAATATTAGATCACATGCTGCGCTCGCCCCAACGGTCGCACCGTAAATCACATTATAGATGGACTCCTTAAATATAACTTTGCTTGCTATTAGTACCTTAAACTTAGTTTGAAACCTGTAGAGTGGTTATGGTTGTAAAGGATTAAATTCAAGTACATCGAAACGCAGGGCAGAAATAAGTGCTATAAATAGCATGGTTTTACGATCTCCGACTGGATCGTGTCAGCCATGTTTGTTTAGGTAAAACAAAACAAAAATACTGCACACAACCGATCGCGATATACAATATAATTGAAGAAATCGAGATTGATCAAAGTGAGTACATTTGTTACTGTTTTTATTTAATTCAGACACATCGGTTGTTCAAATGTATGTTGGCAAAATGATGAAGACAGAATTGATTATTTCATCTTTGATTAATCTCGACTGTTATCCACTGGACTTAGTAAACATACATTTTTTAAAGAAATATCCTTTTATAAATACATAATACACAATACGCAATTTCAACTACTGACTTTCAGAACACTTATAACTATACAGTCTGTGTTATACTTCTCTTTACTATAAAATGCTGATGTGTGTGCCTATCATATATGATGGTATTTTCTGTACATTCCTTGGGTTTGTATTATCAAAATCAGTAACAAATGAGAACAAAACAAGCTTAACTTACGTTAGATCGTGCAAGCTTTAAGAAAAGTTACATGTCTATCTAAAAAAAAACTGGTTATGCATATGCAAATCAATAGAACTAAAGTTGTTATCATGAATACTGATGCAGAATTGAATAACATTATCCACCTATACATGTTAATTCATGAATTTGCGAACGTAGCTTTGCTAATAGAGGTATATCTAATTTGCGGTAATCCATACCTGTATTGAGTAAAATCTTTTTCTTTTTCTTTTTTTTTTTGGGGGGGGGGGGATGCAGTGTAACTTTTAATCAATAGTAAATACTGTCTTATTAAAGGTCACTAGGAATGTCTATATAACACTTGATTACGCAAAATCTTATCAAAATTAAAAATGAGGAAAAATACATGTCTTAATTTAAATAATTGAATAGCTATCCTACAGCATTTGTTGTCAACATAATAACCTTTTCCTGAGACTTGTGTTTATATTGATTTCAGCATCAATGTACAATCATGGCTTCTACCCAAGGACAAGACGTCATCTTCTGTCAGGTGTGTACCAATCCCGTAGAACACCATTGTAACCTTTGTCATGTTGACCTCTGCTCTCCTTGCATTCTTAACCTCTTGGCGGACAAATCAAACAAACACGAAATTGTTGAGTTTATAAAAAGAAAGAAAAAAAGACATGTTTTGCCTGAATTCAACTCCCACAAGAAACACCGTTGCAAAGTGTTTTGCAGAGATTGTCACGAACCAATGTGCATATTATGTGTAACAACTACACACAAAAAGCACGAAATTACTGACATTGAAGAAATTATCCAGAATAGCAAAAAACAAATTATTGATGATCTTACAGAGCTGGAAAATAACATTGCTCCAGCATACAGAAATGTTATGGCAGGTGTACCCTCTGCTGAATTTGATAAAGTTCTTTCTGCCATACCAGACCAAGAAGATGCAATCTGCAAGATCGTGCGTGACATTGGCAGTCAAATGCGTGAAGAGGTTACCAAACAAAAAGACCAATCCAAGGCGAATAGAGAAACAGAGTCGATGGCAGCAAGAACTGAAAGGGAACTGAATGGAACTATCCTAAACAACAGAAGCATTCTTAACACATCCAATGTCACAGCCATAATGAGTTATGAGTCAAAAAATCAAATATTTAGGGAATGTTATAATAAATTGGGACTATTTTATCCGAACTATTTACCTTGAAGAATCAGAAATGAACAAATTTACGAAATGTTTGGAGGATTTCGAATGAATAAAGCCTCTAAACCACTCAGTCTTTTAAAAGCAAGCAATTGTCCTGCTTTTGGCTCTCAGTCAACTGGTTGGTTCGTACCCCCAAGTAGTTCTCAATCTTTTAATTTTGGGACGTCTCGTAATGCAGGTTTTAACTTTAGGGGTACTCCTCAGAATGCGCGCTCTGCGTTTAGTCGAGGCTTAATGGGTTTCGGAAGTAAGCCTCCTAGTACAGGCCTTTTCGGAAGCAGCAGTACTTCAGGTACTGGTTTTTCGTTTGGGAGTAGTATGCCCTCTCATCAATCACCAAGTTTGTTTGGAAGTTCAAACAACCCTTCAGGTTTTACGTTCGGGAATGCAAATCATAAATAACAATAAAAAATCTTGAAAAATTAAGATAACTAGTATGAAGAATATAAAAACGCGATTGTATCTGTGGAGAAACTTTCACAGCATTACAACATCATTGAAAAGTTAAAAACATGATGTCATCACGTTTGTATAAAACCCCATTTTGATTTTTATTAGGCGAAAACAGCTCTCCATTACAAATTTAATTTAGAAACATTTCGTAAGGAGGTGCTTACATTATCGTGTTGGTTATACTGACATTCACGACAGTGCTAACATTTACCTTTACATGTTCTTCCCTGATATATTTGCGTTCAAATAAAGGATCCATAAAAAGCTTTAAAATAAATTCATGCAGCTAAATTCTTGGTGTGGAATGTCAACTGCTAACAATAATTCACAATTAGATATTCTTTTAAAATGCTTTAGTATAGACTGACATGTTTCCAAAATTCTTAGTTACTTTCAATACATAATTTGCAAACATGTTGCTAGGTTTTGAAATATCTTATCCCATATAAATTTGTCCAATAAAATATTTTATTTGGCTATGGCTGGTGTAGGGAATTTCAAGGATTTAAAAAGATTCTTTTGAAATAGATATCGATTCCAGTTTATCCACTCTTAAAGATTTTTTAAAATAAACCAGTATATTAATTTATGGACTTTACTAGATCGATTTAACAGGTGTAGAATATTTTTCGTCAAAATTATATTATTTTTCATCAATTCTTCTTTGAATAGATAATTATCAAAATTTTTGTATGCAATTAATTATCATTGTTAATAAAAATTATAAAAGATCTTAATATAATATCTATGTATGGCAAACATTCGACTTAGCACTGTCTGATCATGAATTATGTGACCCATTATCACTTTATTTTTATGTGGTCTTATTACATGCAATCCTGTATGATACCATTTACTAGTATCCTTTAAGGGTAGCGAATTACATGTAGCATGTTTATTTACTTAAAAAGGCTTAAAAGTTATTGCCATTTTAGAATTCATTAATTTCCTTGAAATGAATAGCTCTGTATAAAGTAAAGGAAAATGTTCAAATTTTAAATTTCAGGTATTTCGATTTTTTCTTAACTAAACAATGGTCACAATGAATATATTTTAAATTATAAGGTAAATCTGATGGTCGTTTGTTGACCATCGAGCCTAATTGTGATTTCTATGTCTATTCCTCTTGGGAATGAGTGATTTTTTTTGAGTGGATATTCCAGGAAAATTTATAGAAAATTCCGTAGTAACAACGTCTCATTTAAATTTTCTAGAAAAAAAAATTGGCTTTAATATATTGATGTACGTTGTAGTAACTGGATTTTGTGGAGAAATTAAATATAGTAAATGAGGAATGAATTTTGCTGATTTGTTACCGTAAAATATTTTACATTTTTATTTCTGTTTGGAATTTGTATATTTTTGTTAATTTTTTCTAATTTTATTGATATTTGTCATTTTATTTTTATTTCATTGAACAAAATTTTACTATATTAATAGTAAATAAGATGCTTGATTTGTAAACCGAATTCTTGATTTTTGTCAGATATTTCTAACCAATAACAAGTAGTGTAGCATGGCCATAATCAAATGCAGAACGAAAATAAAGTTTATCAGAAAAGCGATATCGTTATTGTTATCAGAAAGAAATCTCTGTGAAATTTTTGCCAAAAACACAAATGGGATTTACATAATCATTATCAAATGCGCTTTTATCTACACTAAGGGGTTTATGTTGCCTTGTAGAACAAATAGTATCTTGTTTCTGATTGTCGTAAAAATATTTACAAAGAATTGTCGATTTGAAATGTTTACACATCTAAAGAGCGAACACCTTGCCAAAACTGTTTGATAAAGGCTGGATTTGAAACACAGAAAGAAAAAAATGAGAGAAAAAGTGTGTGGGCATTTCCTTCTGTATCAAAATGTTATGCAATTACGCACCATACATTCTGTTTGAAACGGGTTCTTCTATATTCAATGTTACCCTGCTTTAGTGCACTATTAATTAAGAATATCTAGTTGTTTGCTGTCAAATTTTGACGCTCCTAAAGTGCATTTCGTTATGAGAAAAAAATAGCAGTCCTTTTTTCCTGTATAACATACTTATGTACGTAAGTTTGATTAGTTGTTCATTAAATCAAGATAAAAGGTAATTAAATTAGTATGTTTTTCTTTCTTTTTCATTATCAACAACTTGGCATAGAAAAAGTAATCAATGTTTAGAATCTAGCAAGGACTATAATGTTGGCGTAATATTGGCGTAGGAAAATATCACTTGTTTCGCAATTCAGAATTTCTGCAGATTAATGAGTCTGTTTTGACATTTTAAAAACAATAACATTAATATCGGATTTTTTTTACTAATGTGAAATAATGATATGATACTTGGGTTTCAGAATATGATTTTAAAACATGATTAGCCAATTAAATTACATTTTTATAAGCTTTTTTAAGCGCCCAGTCTATATATTGATTTTTGTAAAAAAAACAAAAATCACTAAAATCAGTTTTTCTCTCTTATTGAATGGTCAATATATTAGCTTATCTGTCAGTTTATATCTTTATATAAAGTCTACATTATGCTTTAAAAATCAGAAATATTTTATCGCAATAAATTTGGAATCTACAGTAAAATATTTTAAAGAAAGAACTATGTATGATAAGAATTAAATTTGGCCCCCAAAATTCATCATTTTGTATAGAGTCTTTTACAATAAAATGTTATGTTATAATTTAGAAAAGTTTATATAAAATATATTTTTTACATATTTGTTTGATTTATTTGCACTCACTTGCAGTATATGACGTCAGAAGTGACGTTATTTCTATAATTCAATCAAAATTAGTCGAAAATTGACATTTTTCTTATCTTTTTACGAATGGGATATAAAGAGCGCATGCTTGAACCAGGACAAATTTTTTGTCACTTATTAGACTTGGCTAGATACATCTCTGAATAAAATATTTTGTTGGTTCAAGCATGCGCTCTATGTTTCCTGAAAGAAAAACTGCTTGAAAACAAGCTTTTTATGCTAAAATGCAAAAGTGGCGGGAAAAGGTTGTATTTACAATGCGTATTTCTAAATTGTGGGCACTTGAAACAAAATGAACATTAAGTTTAAACATCACATATATACCTGTACAAAGAAAACAAAGAATTACAGTAAAATAATGATATTCCTTTTAGGGGGCCATTTAAGGCCCAAACCATATATAGTCCTTACCAAGATTCATGAGAAACTGAAATATGGTAACGCCTTGTAATTATCACACAAAATGTTAAAAACGAATTGAATATTTAAATTTTATTCACATGTACATGTATGCCAGTAAATGCTGTATTTTAGGACATGTTATCCACAGTCACTGTTGCAAGTATTTAGCTCTGGCTTAACCCAATGTTCCCTTTGCACAGTGCATATTTAACGCATTTTTGATGATTGACATTTCTAAAATATAGTTTGGTACAGTATCCGTCATGTAAAAGCATTATGCTTTCATTATATGTGTTTAAACTTAACTTCAAAAGTCAGTTTCATCTGATTAAAAAAAAATATCATTTGATATTTTAATAAAATCCTATCCCTGATCTGCTGAGTATACTTAGTATACCGATCTCTTATATAATACAGGCCATTGGTTTTTTTTAGGATAGTAGATACGAAAGTACGCCATTTCAAGGGAAAACCCTGACTGCTTAAATTCATTTGGTATTATTAACGTAAGTATGTTTATTAATTGCAAAGATTCTAATTTTGGCTCTATTGAAAACACAGATCCGCTTCATTTTTATTTACACCGTAACCGACCAAAAATATGCCAGCCATGACTTCTTGTTTTTTCTTGACTGATAATTTTGCACTGTAAATCGCCAGTCATTTTATATTGGAAAGTATAGTGAGAATTAACCCTTGACTATGGAAGATGCTCACCGTGTTTATCATTAAAGTTAGTGTAATGTTTAACAATCATTAATGAGTCATGTCAGTAAAATACACTCTGGTGTTCAGTAGTAATGATTAAACGCGTATAAAATCATTTATTTCAGTGAATATGCAATAATTTCAATATATGAAACGTTTTAAACATAAACGTTTTAAATGTAGGCAAAAAAGACGTTTCCCAAACATTGGTCTACATGTTTCGTATTTTTTTTTGTCTTCTCTTGAATAGTGAAAAAAGGACAGGGGCGTACAAGGCGTTGTATATCCCCCACTATGAGCAAGAATGACGAACGATTTTCATTTTCAGTTAAAATATTAATGTTTGGCTTGTAAACATTGTTTATAGTATAAATGGCATGGTGTGAGTCAAACAGATGTTTTCATTCTGTAAGCACGACTGAAATGGGTTTCCAAATCAAGCTACACAGCATTTTATTCAAAAATCTTGATCATTTACTGTTCTTAATTGCAAATTTTAAGTATGAATGGGTCTTCACTCCATCCTAAAAGTAAAATTAAAAGAGAATCTGAAGTAGCGAATAGGGAAATTCAATCTCTGGCAGCAAAATCTGAAATGGAAATAAATGGAATAATTCAAAACAGCAAAGGCACCATTGAATCTGCTGATGCCAAGGGCATTATGAGTTATGACTCACAAAACATGAAGTTTAGGTATGGTCTTGAAGAAATTGGACTGTTTTGTCCAAAATTTCAACCTGCTTTGATAGATGAAATCCAGCTTCAAAATGCTTTTGAAAAATTTTAATTGCAAAAAATTTATGCACAAGGTAAAGCACCAAACTCACATAAAATGATGAAAAATCCCGCTATCGCGAACATCATTCAGAGTCCTTTTGAGCGCAGTTCATGTCTTTGGAGAATAGCTTGTGGCGGTACTGAGAATATATGGGCAAGTAGAAACAACAGCCAACTTTATGAAATAAACAACAAGAGTGGAGCTAAGGGCTCTAAAGTCCAAACTCGGCCCCATCTCAGAAATGAATCATATTTTTCTGTTATGTGTTGTTATGTGCTCTGGGTTTCTTAAAAAAAAAGTAGCAAATTGTTCGGAAAAGTCAATTTTGTGGTCACAAAAACTGACCAAAAAGGAACGACATAAAATTATAAACGCAATCAAAAAAAAGTTCTAAAATCATCGGATGCCACATCTTTTTTAAAACTATATGAGTCTTGAAATGATAAATTTACGGATGGATTAAAAAGAAATGATTTGCTCTGCCCAGTTTTTTACCTGATGGATTACAAAATATTAATTTTTGTATATACTTGATGGACTCTAAATGTGGAAGAAAATTTTAGAAACCTTGGTCGAATTGAACATCATTCAAAGTCCTTGCGGAAGTAAACCAGGGTCAAAGCTTTGAAAAATAGTGTGTGGGAGAAAAGAGAAAATATCGATATGTGGGGATGATGGTGAAATAACTCCAAAAACAAATCGAGAATCATTTTAAAAAACTTTCCAAACTCCGGGTAATGTCATTGGACATGCATTTGACGTACACCAAGAGCTTGTGTTAATAGTCGTTTGGAGTGATCGTGTAATATACAAAATTGTATTTGACAGAGTTTTAGCACTTTTTAATCTCTATAGCCGGCTTCCAAGAGGTCGGTGGTTAGCATGCGTTCAATGGATAGAAAACGAAGTAAAGTTGTAAGATACTTAGGAATAACAATTATCTAGATAATTTAGAATAGCAATCAGGGCAAATCTTTGCTCTCTGTTGATGATAAATCTCCATTAACTGAGAATGGCAATAGAGATATTTGTGTGGCTGACTATGCTGGGAAGGCAGTCGTGGTGGATGGATCTGGAGATCTGTGATTCAAGTACAGAGACCACTATCTCTCGGTACAATTGAAGTACAAATGTTCAATCCTAATGCGATTGTCAATGATGTAAATCATCACCTCCTTATTTTCAATGAATGGAAAATTTTGTACATATCAAAGACTGTAACGGTAACTTTATCCGTTATATTGAGTGTCCATGTACTGGGGGCATCAGTGTCAATACTGACAAAAATCTGGTAGTAGGAAAACTAACTACTTGAGGAATTCATTGTATCAAATACCTCGCGTAAATATTACAAAGTAACTCAAGCGTACAATATTACGATTTTATATCATGTCTAGATTGTATTTGTTTTAAATGCTTAATAAATATATTTATGATTTCTTTGGCCATTTATGAGGTTTTGAAAGAAACAAGGTGTATGTATAAACAAATGTTACAAGGGATACAAGGAGAAAACGAGTTTGAACATTTAACAATACCCGGTAGTTTTTTCTCCGTGTAACTACATGTTTTTAAAAAAATAATATTAATGTTATGTTGATGCATTTTCGGTTTTAGAAAGCCTAAATAAAGCCTCAATATGTTATTTTGCAACTACTTCGTAATTTATTTTATGTACGGATCTGATACGGGTACAAATCATACTCAACTTGGCTTAATATTGAAGATGCAAATGTCCCTTTGATTATATCTGAATAAAAAGATGCAGGTATCAAACAATTTCAACTATAGGTTTGCAGACACCTAACAAAAATATTCTCTTTAACCGAATAACAGGGAATATAGTGTAAAAATCAAATTACAAAATAAAGTCACCTTTTAGCAATGTTACCTATACGTGTTATTAAGATATCAGACTTCCGGGTCTCTTTAAAAAAGACGGAAAAACAACTTACGGTCATGAAACTTAATAAAAGGCTGCAAAATAGAAACCTCTGCAGGAGTTTTTAGCGTAGAAGTATGCATACATATATTCTATATGGATTTTATTTTGGATTGAAGTAAATAGAGAACAAATTTAACCGTTGAACATTGTTCATTGATCTTTAATAGGAGTTACCCAGATGTTATGATAATAAATAAATAATGGTAGCACATTTAGATAAGTTATTGGCTACATTTATTCTCTACCGTTACTGAGCTTGTTTTCAGTATCACAAAAAAAATTAAGTGATGGTGTCAAATAACGAGGACTATTTAATTAAAGACGATCAGACAGATGGTGTATGCTTGGAAGGCTTCAAGTGGAAATTTAGCATTGTTTTAGACAAAAAGCCAACTTTGCAAGAAGCACATTTATATTTCTAAAAAAAATTAAATGGATTTAAATAATCAAAATAACTAATCAATACCTATTTGAGAAGATAATCCTATATAAAAGGTGTATTTTAACTACTTTTTGGACCCCAAATCTGAACGTATGAATTCGTGTTCTTACAGGTTTAAATAGTTTAAAAATGTTAATTGCGGAACAAATGGATCAAACATAAGCATACGTAGAATAAGCATAAAAGATTCAGATGACAATACTTAGCTTGTAAATCAGCAAAGACTGCGTCAGAGTCTGCAGTTGGACACGTTTGTGACGTCCTAAAGCAGGATAACGACGGATAAAGACGAGCGTCGGCTTAATCTCAGTGAGGTTTGACATTTGTTTTAGCTAAACCATAAATCTTGGGGTTTTTAGACTTAGTTTTAAGTAAGAATTTTAATAACTGTCATGCTTTAAAAAAGCTTTACGGTTCATTGCATTCATCGTTGGAATTGTATGTTTTTAGAGCCTGCATTTATATTTCATCTAATAAAGCATGTCACGTGTAATTGTATATAATTCATATACTACCTGTACTATCTAAATCTTTCACTTTAAATCTGTTTGGTACAAGTGCAGTAATTCTGATTGTGAAGGTAGACATTTAAACTAGATCGCAATATAGGACAACACACAGTCGATATTACTAAAACAGCTCAGTTTTACCCTACAAGGACCTTGACATTAAAAAGAGGGTCTTTGTTACGATCGAGTCGGACATCTTTGTTGTGGCAATACAAAACGAAAGTACTACATACAAAATATATAGATACATGATTGAAGAAATCAAGATTGATCAAAGTAAGTGCGCTTGTTATTATATCGTCAATTCAACTAATGTTTCTGGACAAAATACTATCAGAGAAAATTATTTTATATTTTTGTCAATAGTAAGCACCTATTTTTAATGATGAATGAAATTTATACCTAGGAATCAATAAACCTAAAATGCAATCTTAATTTGGTTATATATTGTCACAGAAAAATAGGACAGAGGTATCTCTCTTTATTTTGCAACTAGTTTAAAATAAATTAACTTGGCTGATCTAGACTGAGATTCTGCTGGGCATGATATCTGGTATCCAACACTCTTTCTTATTATCTTTATTTAAAAGATTGTACCATAGTACGCAATATAATTGATTTTTATAACATTAGCGCCTACATTTACCTATATATAATTTTCAACATTATGTAACGCTATTGTATTTATATTTATCTGTTGTATTTATCTATACATTTTTACTGGGTATGAATATCAAAATCAGCAACAAATTACAAAACAAAACCTTACTATCATGCTTAGTTTATAAGTCTAGATACCTGTATAAGGAACTTTAAAAAAAATCAACTGAGAAAATGTTGTAACAATGAATACTTACGCAAGATTCATTGACGCTAAACAGCCTGCGATCAAATCTGTACGACAAGAAACATAACAAACTTGCGGAATTAATACATTTATATATTAAATACTATTTTTTGAGAATTAATGTAATTACATGTAAATATAGGTTTCACGTATTTCATTTTACTTGGTATCAACTGGATAGTTCAAATCTTATTTGAATTAAAAAAAATAGTTGCACATTTTATATAGAAAATTTGAATTGATTTGTAAAACACCGTTTATTGTCATCATTTCATACATTCTCCTGAACTTTTATAATATATAACTGTTTCAGCATCAAAGTACAGTCATGGCTTCCACACAAGGGCAGGACCTCGTTCTCTGTCAGTTGTGTACCAATCCTGTAGAACACCACTGTAACCTTTGTCGTGTTGACCTTTGCTCTCCCTGTGTACTAAAGCACCTAGCGGACAAAACAAACAGACATGAAATTGTTGAGTTCATCAACAGAAAGGAAGGACCTGTTTTACCTGAGTGCAACACACACAAGAAACACCGATGTGAAATGTACTGCAGAGAATGCTGTAAACCAACGTGTGCATTGTGCGTCACAACTTCACATAAAAAACACGACATTACTGACATTGGAGAAATAATCGAGAATAAAAAACAACAAATAATCGCTGATTTGACAGAGCTTGAAGATGTCATTGTTCCAAAATACAGAAATTCAACACCGAGAGTATCGTCCGCAGAATTTGATAAAGTTATCACTGCCATACAAGATCAAGAAGATAAGATATGTAAGGAAGTCCGTCATATTGGCAGCAAATTGCGGGATGAGGTTACTAAACAAAAACAAAATTCTGAGCAGAAAAACACAGAAATACTATCTTTGGCAGTTGAAACTGAAAAAGAGTTAAATAAAATAATTCAAAACAACAAAGAGATTATTAAAGCTTGTGATGGAACGGCTATTATGAGTTATAAAGCAAGAAATGGGAAATTTAGAGATGGATTAAAACAAAGCGGGTTGTCTCTCCCAAATTTCTCACCTGGTCTTGTTGAAGAAGACCAGCTAGTAGGAATGTTTGGAGCGCTTCAACTGCATGATGGCAATGTTTCAGACAAACAGCGAAGTGTGGTACCATTTAGGGACACCTCTGTCGTTTTAAAAGAAATTCAAAGTCCTCATGGAAATAAATCAGAACTTTGGAGAATAGTATGCGAAGGAACAAGAAAAATCTGGGTGAGTGGAGACAATGAAACAATCAATCAAATAGACAGGGATGGATCTATTTTGAAAACAATTAAACTTTCGGGAAAAGTAATAGGGTTATCTCTTGATGTTTTGCAAGAACCTTTATTTGTTAATCAATGGCCACACACAAAAGTTTTTAAGTATAAGAAAAACAGTGTAACGACTCTTTTAGAGCTTTCTCACTGGTGCCCGAGAGGACTCTGTCACACAAAAATTGGTGATCTCCTGGTGAGCATGCGCTCTTTGGATGAGAAACAAAGTAGAGTAGTAAGATATTCAGAAACTGCAGAGTGTCAGGTGATTAAAAATGACAGTCTGGGGAATCCGTTGTTTTCTGTTAATTCTCAAACAGTGCTTGATCTGACTGAGAATGAAAATGGAGATATTTGTGTTGCTGATTATTCTAAAAAAGCTGTTGTGGTGGTAGATGCTTCAGGCTATTTACGATTTACATACAAAGGAAACACAATGACGCAACTAAACAATAGACCCTTTCAACCTATCAGGATTGTTAATGACAAGAAACTTCATATACTCATCAATGACAGATCAAGAGATAGTGTCCATATTATTGACTGCGACGGAAAATTTATTCGTTATATAGAATATCCGTGTAGTGGAGGTATCAGTGTCGATACTGATCACAATCTGGTCGTGGGAGAAAAAACTACTGGGAAAATTCGAATCATAAAATATCTCGAGTAAAGTGTCTGAAGTAAGTTTGGCATGAAACATTCCGATTTAATACTGCAATTTATATTAAGTTTTTTATACATTTAATTAAAGGTACATTTTCTATTTAAAGTAGCGATCAATACTTGAGCCAAACTCTTAATTATTAGCTCACTTGAAGTGATGGTTCAAGTGAGATTTTTTGATCACCTGTTGTCCGTTCCTTCGTCCGTTCGTCCATCCGACTGTCCGTCTGTAAACTTTTCACATTTTTTACTTCTTCTCTAAAACTACTGGGCCTAATTAAACCAAAGAATTCATATGGGAGGAGAATCTCAAATCGTTGAAATAAAGGAATAAACCTTTTTTAAAGGGGAGATAATTGCGTAACAGTTAGTATTGGGTATGTGTCTTTAAAAACATTCTTCTCAAGAACCACTGCACCAGAAATGCCAATATTTACATTAAGGTTTGTATATATTGTGAAGATTCTAAATTGTAAAAAGCATGCCCTTGAACAAAAACTGGAGCCCTTGGCAGGGTTCAAAGTTCAACATATATATACGTAGGAAAATGTTTAAAAATATTTTTATCAAGAACCACTGCACTAAAAAATGCCAATATTTCAAAAGCTTGGATATAAAGTGATGATTCTTAATCTTAAAAAGCGTGACCCCAAAATGAAATCTGGGGCTTAAGGCGAAGTTCAAAGTTTAGCATGTATAAGAACATGTTCAAAAATCTTCTTCCAACGAACTACAATGCAGCAGTTTGGGATATTACTACGCATACAACCTTATTAGTATTTTAGATTCTAAATTGTTAAAATTGTGTCCCCTGGATTAATACTGGGACACCAAGAGAGGTTCAAAACTTAACATTGAAATATATAGAAACAAGTTTAAAAGTCTTCTTCTCAAGAACTAAAGTGTTACAATTTGTGAGAAGCCGTGACCCCCGGTCCAACACCGGCATCAGAAGGGGTTCAAAGTTTTACATAGAAGTCTGTAGAGAAGGTGTTTAAGAATCTTCTTCTCGAGAACAGCAATGCTACAGTTTGTGGGATTAATCTTCGAGCATCTTCATTTTTTGACCACCGGATTAATACTTGGGCCCCAGGCAGGGTTTGAAGTTAACATAAATCTATATAGGAAACGTATTTAAAAAAAACGTCTCAAGAACTATAGCGCAGCAGTTTGCAGGATTACTATCCAAGCATCCTCGGGTACTGTAGATTCTAAACTGGTAAAATTGTGATCCCAGGACTAATACTGGGTCCCAAGAAGGGGTTCAAAGTTTAACATAGAAATATAGAGAGAAAAGTATTTACAATCTTCTTCTGGAGAACTACAATAATTCCTTTGCAAGCATCCTTAAATAATTTAGATTCTAAATAACTAAAGCTGTGACAACCGGACTTATATTGGGGGCGCAAGAGGGCTTCAAAGTTTGATATAGAAATTTATATGGAAAATAATTTTATTCTGAAAAAAAACAATGCTACAGTTTGTGAGATTACTATGCAAGATTCCTCAAATAGTGTAGTTTCTAATTGTTAAAAATAGCATATGCTACGAAATAAAATGTGACAAGAAACTACTGTTCTGGTGAGCGATGTGGGCCATGTTTGTGAAATCTTTTTATTTTGTACATTTTTATGGAATAAATAATTATTAAATAATTAATTGTGAAAATAAAATATTCGATGTCACAACTTGTAAAATCATATTGATACTTCCCCATTTTTCTTATGTATTGCCCAAGATCATTGACTGTGATTAAAATACGTAATATATAAAAAAAAAATCGGTTTTCCTAACATTGCATTGATTGGATTTGGTTTTAGCTTGTTTTGACCCAGGAACCGTTTGATAGTTAGTGGATGGTTTGCGTTTTCACTGTGGTAATCATTCTATGTATTTGTCATGTGTAATATTGTTTTAAACGTACTCTGTGTTTGGCGATTTTGCTTACTCGGGAATTTAAATCAGTGTTAGGATCTTATATTTTGATCGTGGTAAATCAGTTCTAGTGGTATTTAAAATAAATTGAGCTATTTTGTTAATCAACGTTAGCAACGGCCGATTAATCGTAATTCAATTATTTAAATTTTCACAAATATTTCACAAACTCAGTTACAATAAAGACCATAATAACGATTCAATCAAGTTACGTTCACTTTGTATGATCGATCCTGTGAGTACAATACACAAACAAACAGCAATATAATATAAGAGCCAACAAGAAATCATGAAATCATGAAAAAAGAATTTTGACATCTTGTTAACACTTTATATATTTACATAACAGTATTATCAATCTGGCTATAAACGAGGGGAAACCCCACTATATAGTCATTTTTCCGTGGGGAAAAACTGCTATATAGCCATTTTTCCAGGGGGAAGGATGGCTAGGGGGAAAAGGCACTATATAACATCATTGTATCAACATTGTTTTTGATGTGACACTTACAGAATGTTTATGTGGTGTAACAATGGAATAATATGTTAATCGGTATGCTATAAAACTTAATAGTAAAACGAAATGCCTCATACAATACATGTTATGCATCATAAACAGAATATGACGAAGGCCATATAGGCCTAACATGAATTTCATCGGTGAGGTGAGGCATGTTGTCTGAAAAATAAACACAGATATTTCTACCGGGCTTTTCTATAAATGGACACAAATTCGACAATTAAGTGTCTTTTAGATAAGCAATACGGAATTTATAAACCGTAGCCAAATTAATAGTATCAGTTCAATGTTTACAAAGCTCACAACTTATTGGTACTTGATGTGAAACAGTTTATTTTTGCCTGTAAATATAAAACTGTTCCCAGATTGGCGAAGAGTGCATTTTTTACCTTAATCGATAGATTATTTACTTTTGAAGAACTAGATTCCGCGCAAGCGTGGGAATCAACACTTTACACATAAGTTAACACTGGATGTTGGAACTTGGAACCATTTTTAAATTTGTTTTTTTGTATATACTGTGTCCGAAATTTTTCTTGATTACTTTCTCAACCTGTTATTTGAAATTGAAATAAAAACCAACTGCATGGCTGGATATTTAGATTATTGGGCAAGATGAAAAACCTAAACTGAAATGGATGATGTATATATGTTCATGGCCTTAATTCTTTTTGTAGCAGCTGACTGGAGAAATGAAACAAATAATTATAACAAACTTTTTTTTTTAAAGTGCGTCGTTTCCCAAATTTTGATCTTGAGGTCAAATTTCACTATGATTTTATCACTGTCCCAAATAAGAATTTCAGATAATTTAAGACTGTTTTGAAAAAAAAATTGCTGATGAAATCTTTATGAAAAATTTATTAACAAGATAGATATGTCAATTTTTCTTGTTTAAGCAGAAAATTTTTTAATACTGCATGCAGATTCATTAATTTACGCGAGCACTAGATTCCACGCTTTTGCTGTTTTGCATCAAATCGAGAGAACCATTTTTTGTTATAATTTTATACAGATTAAAACTGTCTGAAAAATAAAAGCGAGATTTTAAAATCCACGAGGGTTGCTTATTGCAATTTTATCGTGATAAATTAGGAATCTACACTAAATTATTTTTAAAAATTGACCAAGATTCATGAGAAACTAAAATATGGTAACACCTTGTATTTATCACACAAAATTATAAAAACGAATTGAATATTTAATTTTTATCCACAAGTTCACATTTGTAAACAGATAGCCATGCTATGACCTTGAATTGCTAGTATTACATAATGGTCACTATGATATTTATGTGTACCTAGATGCTGCGCACTGAATGGTATTAATGATAATTGACAGAATGAACTCTGTGACTCTTGTAGCAATGCGTAGTATTCCTAAATGATGTTATGAAACCAGGTGCATAATACGGGCAGAATAATATCCAAATTGAAAGTTTAACAACATGTGACATATTTGGCGATTCTGTGTCTGCAACGATAGCTCTAGTATTCTATATTGAGTCATGTATTGTGTATTCTATATATTAACCTTTGTAACCTTTTATGCCGTGTATGAATGAACGTATTGTGAGTAAGTGATGCCTCATACTAGGTGGGGGACTCCGAGACCCAGGACTCGGAGACCCACATCCTGCATCAGACTCTTTGATTGGCAGTTTTGACGGTTTTGTTACTTTATTTAGAAATAAAATATTAATCTTAATTTTGAACACTAAATGTTCACTCATGATCGTCGTATATGGGCCGAACTAGTCAAAACTGTCCATCATAAGTAAAACCTTATATATACCCATATGAAATGAGATTGTGCAGACTCCTGATTTGGGCTGCTATTAGCTGATGTTATTGTAACTATACGATCACGCTTAATAAAACCGCTTGAGAAAGACATACTGGACTTGTCATCCATAAGCTTGAGCTGACCCTCAATAGGATCCTGTAAGACAGAAGGCTTACATGAACTTTCTTGGTGCCAGTGACCAGGACTTAGCGAAGTTCAAAACAGAATAAGGTAAGAACCATTTCTATATGTCTCTTATAGCTATCTCGAAGTAAACAACTTTGTCAATGCAACCAATATGGCAACAGGTGATGGGTTTTATAAAAAAGAACTTAGAAATCAAATGGAGCAATTAGAAAAACAATTCGCGGGGTTGGGTCAGAACAAAGAAAATAAAGGGCAAGAAACAGGTCAAAAGTCCCCAGAAAAAGAGCAGATTAAACAAAATACTTTTGAAACATATCATGATGCTAGGCCGTATGAAACTCGTGAAACTCGACACCGAGTCCCAGATCAGGATGATGAAAAAGATTTTTTTATTGGTCAAGTAAAAGCTATAACAGCCGCACTCTCAGTGCCCCTATCTTCTGTGATAACTCCTTTTGAGGGAGATGCTCAAAAATTTAAACAGTGGATAAAGGAAGTTGAAAAGTACAGTGTTATGTCTGGGAAACAAGGTCATGAAATCCCCATGCTTGCATACATAACGAGTAAGGGTTCAGTTGGGGATTATATTAAAAGGTATTTAGATGAAACAAATGCGTCTGAAGAAATCCCATCTTGGAACGATCTTAAGGAATTCCTTAAAAATAGATTTGCAGAAATAACAGATCCCCAACACGCGTTAGCAGTAATGCGTAAGACTCGACAAAATTCAAATGAAAGTTGTTCGCCGAGAGACTATTGCAAATCGCGGAAGACGCCTACAGTAATGACAGACTAAAAGATCCTTTAATGCAACAACAGTTAGTAGATATCTTTTGTGACGGGTTGACATTCGACTATCTCAGAATGAAAATTTTGCGAGAAAACCCTAAACATTTAGAATCCGCAATTCAAATAGCAATGCGAGAACAAAATCTGAGACAGAGGCTAGCGATAAGAGGGTCAAATATGACAGAAATTGTACAAAGTAATGACAACAGACGAACTCTTTCAAATTTTGATACTACTCTTCCCTTATTAAAGGATAGAGCAGATAATCTTACCTCAGTAGAAACAAGGCATGTAGAACCAATTGAAATTGACCATGCGCGTAATAGTAGGTGTTTTAAATGCAAACAGACGGGTCATAGGGCTCGATTTTGTACTCAAAATAAACCCCAAGTCAGGTCCCGTCCTCAAATAAATAAACGACCCAGTCAAAACAAACCCGTCCATAATATAGAGCAGAAACCCCGTTCGCCTGTGGAATGTTGGAATTGTGGTAAAGTAGGTCATGTGCGTGCAGATTGTTGGGGCTCGCATATGTATCAAAGAGCGCAGCAAAATCGGGACAGACCATCAAATTGTCAAGGCCGAACATATGAATCTAGCGATCAAGTAAATAGGGGATTGTCTCAAAATTTCCAATCTCGCTCTTATTTTGACAAACAAAAACTGGAAAACTAACACGTTCTTCCTTTGTTGAAGCCCGAAGAAAGAACTTTAAACAAAGACCTACATATGAAATTAATTTTACTAACAACCCCAGTAGCTGTTTATTAAAAGTAGGTAAAAATAAATTTAGAGCTTTGGTAGATACAGGTGCAGCCGTATCTCTAATTAGTAAGAAAATGTATGATAATCTATTTCCCCGCCCCAAGTTGTTTAATAATGACATCCCCTCTTTACAAGCAGCAAATGGCAATTCTTTAATTGCGATAGGGTATGTAAATATTTCCTTTAAGATTTCAGGGTTAACTTTAGACCACAAACTTTATGTGACAAAGGGACTCAACCGAAACATGATTCTCGGTCGTGATTGGCTCAAGAAAAACAATGTTCGTTTATACTTTGATCTTGGACTCATGCGTATTGATGGCAAAGTATACGCGGAACTTAAAGAAGATTTACACATCTCAACTATTGTAAGAACTCCTAAGAAACTTATTATGAGACCAAACACGGTGACTGTATTCTATGGAAAAATAAATAACAATTTTCCTCTGGAAAAAAATGACTTGGTTGAAGTGAACAGCATAGACAATAACTGCATTATGGAAGACCCAGGACTACATTTAAAAGACGCCGTTTGTATAGTTCGGAAGGATAAGAAAGTTCCAATGATCTTCGTTAACCAAACTAACAAAAATTATAAAATTCCAAGAGGCTACATAGTAGGACGAATTACCGCATTAAAACAGAAGGAAATCTCAGAAATACAGACTACTCAAGACACAAAAGAAGAAATTGATGTACCTAGAAGATTTGAACACTCAATCAAAAGACTTGTGAGCAAAAACAATGATTTATTTGCAAAGAAAGACAGTGACCTTGGAGTGACTGATACTGTTAAAATGAAGATAGAAACTGGAGATCACCACCCAATAAAGAACAGACCCTACCGTGTACCCTTAAATAAAAGACAGATAATTGACAAGGCCATACTGGAAATGATGGACGCAAAGATAATTGAGAGATCACAATCGCCTTGGTCATTTCCCTTAGTAGTGGTGAAGAAAAAGGACGGATCAGACCGGATGTGCGTTGACTTTAGAAGCTTGAATAAGATAGTGAAACCCGTATCATTCCCGCTACCGTTGATTGATGACATCCTATGTTTACTAGGTAAGGCAAAATATTTCACTGCACTAGACTTAAAGAGTGGATATTGGCAAGTGAAATTAGAAGACTCAAGTAAAGAAAAAACGGCCTTTGCATGTCACAAAGGACTATTCCAATTCAACCGGATGCCATTTGGGTTGAGTAATGCACCGGCAGTCTTTCAAGAGCTGATGAACATAGTTCTTCAAGGACAAGAGGAGTTTGCCATCGCATACCTGGATGACATTCTTATATTCTCAGAGACACCGGAAGATCATCTTCGGCATATTCAAGACGTTTTCAACCGCCTAAGGAAGCATGGACTTAAAATGAAGCTAAAGAAATGTAGTTTCTTCAAGGAACAGACAGAATATCTTGGTTTCATCATTGATGAACATGGCGTTACACCTGATCCAAAGAAAGTCGAAGCTATAAGAAAGTTACCAGCGCCCACTACAGTCCGAGAAGTTCGTGGCTTTATAGGTATGTGTAGTTATTACAGGAGATTTATACCGAACTTCTCTAAGATTGCGGAACCATTGATTGACTTAACCAGAAAATATGCAAGGTTCAAATGGACACCATGTTGCCAAAAAGCGTTTGACTTTATTAAAGAAAGTTTAACGGTAGTGCCTTTACTAGCATATCCAGATACTAATAAGCCTTACATCCTGTACACCGATGCCAGCGACAATTGTATTGGAGCGTGCCTTACTCAAAAGACAGATGAGGGAGAAAATAAGCCAATATATTACTTGTCCCACAAGCTGAGTAAAACTCAAGAAAAGTGGTCAACCATAGAAAAGGAGGCATTTGCAATCCATTACGCCCTTCAGAAGTTAGACCATTATTTACACGGTGCTCAGTTTACTATAAGAACAGACCATAAGCCGCTCAAGTATATCTTAGAATCTCCAATGCAAAATAAGAAAATTCAACTATGGGCATTAAGTATTGCAGGATATAACTGTAAGGTAGAGTACATAGAAGGAAGATTTAACTGCTGTGCAGATCTCTTATCCCGATTACCGACAGTCAACCTCGAGTGTGAAGAGGAAGAACAATCAGAGCATGATGAACCAGATGTTAAGGACAATTTCTTTGAAGTGAACGTACTTAACTCCAATGCCTTTTCGCCTAAGAGGTTAGCCAGATGTGAAGTTAAACAACACGACGAATTGGTCAAACCCTTTTTTGATCTACCAGAGGACATCAACATCAAAGAAAGTCAACAACACGATGAGCAGATCAAGAAACTGAAGAATCGGTTAAATAAAGGAACAGCAACGGCAACCGAAGAAAAGAAGTTCCTGGAAATTGATGGTTTAATGTACTATCTTTCAGATGGAGACTCAGAAGGCCCAAAACTTCGCCTGTATGTACCACGTGAGTTAGAACTTTTAGTAGTGCAGCAATATCATGACGGACTTGGACATATGGGAGTGGACAAAACATATGACGTAATCAGACAAAAGTACTACATACCAAATTTGTACAAAAGGTTATACTCTTATATAGAAGGATGTGTAGTGTGCCAAACGAGGAGCAATAAGAAAAATCAACCTCCACTTCAAGAGACAGATATACCACCTTTTCCAATGGCTAAAGTAGGACTTGATCTATCAGGACCATATCCAACATCCTTGTCGGGAAACAAGTACATAGTCTCTTTTATTGACATCTACTCTGGTTGGCCAGAAGCTTTTCCCGTTCCTGATAAGTCAGCTGACAACATAGTACATCTTATCTTAGAAGAAATATATCCAAGATATGGCTGTCCTCTTCAAATCCTCACAGACAACGGAACAGAAAATGTGAATAAGAAAGTGGAAGAAACTTTAAAAGAATTGAATATCAACCATATCAAAACATCTTATTACAGTCCTCAAGGTAATGGTAAAGTAGAACGATTTCATAGAACTCTACATGACGTGATGGCTAAGAAAACAACAGACAACGCTCAAACATGGGATATTCATCTTAATCAGACGTTGGCAGCCATTCGTTTCCATCCTAACGATTCGTCAAAGTTTTCTCCATATTACCTTATGTACAACAGAGATGTCGTATTACCTCTTGATACGTTGATGAAACCTCGAAGGAGATACGCGGGAGAAGATCAACACAAGATCGCCCTTCAAGAACAGCATAAAGCTGTAATGTGAAGGAAGCTAAGAAGAAACAGAAAGCTCAGGCCGATAAGAGAAGCAAAGATGAAATTTTTCAGGTAGGTGACCCTGTCTACCTTAAGAACAACAGAAGACAAAATAAGTTAGATAAAAAGTGGCTACCGTATTATCGAATCATAGAACAGAAAGGACCAGTTAGTTTCGTGGTGAGAGATCAATTGACTGGATTAACCACCAAATGCCATGCACGACAATTAAGACTGGCAGATATTTCGCACTGGCCCCTTTCACAAACTACTGAAGATGGTGGAAGAACTCTCAGAAAAACTAACTATGTGGTGCCACCGGAAGATGAATCGTCGTCAGAAAATGAAGACATGCAACCAGAACCATTGGAAAGAGCTATACAGTCCAAACAATGGGAAAGAGAAGGATCTTCAGACGAAGAGGATATTCCCCTAGCAGAACTTCAAAGACGCATAAGAGCTAAGAAGATCATGGATGATCAGCAGTATAAACACGAGAATGATCAGACCGTAGATTCAGAATCGGATGAGACCCGTGAGTCAGAACAATGTGATGAAAATAGTGGTCAAGACTATGAAATACCCTTAGATAACCCAAATGTACCCTTAGATGAAAATATGGAAATAGATGAAATAGTCCCTAAAGTAGGTCTAGGCTTCAAACCAATCCCTAAACCGCGTAAACCAATCCCTAAACCCCGTAAGAAAAATAGCAAACAAAAGTATGCTGAAGATTGTTTGGCTATATTGAAGCAATTAACCAAAGTACTGGAATAAATAAGATACTATAGTGTAGATGTAAATAATCTTGAATGAGCTTAGCTTTGTATATACATGTATAGCATGCTTTAAAAAAGATATGACAGGATGACCCCTGTGACATAAAATAAAACATGTATTGAGATACGCCGACTAGCAAACGCGGACATAACACCTCGGTTATTTGTATGTATATGTGGAGTTAAAGAGACTTAACATATACTCGAAATACATGAAACAGCGACTAAGTAAAGAAACTGTAAGACTAATTTTTGTAAGTGATTTAAGATAATTCGTAAAAACAATCAAATTTTGCGATCAACATCTTGAGTTTGGGACAAGGTTGCTCAGGTTTTCATGGTTTAATGTCTTATGACTAAAGATATTAAAATTGTCCCTATGAATGCACTAATGGCGGAATTGCCAGTAATTAAATTTAAAACCCATGAAATCCTCGTCTTGGATGGGAAGTCCCTGGTTTTATGTGTGTTTAACTTTGGCAGTAACAATAACGATAGGACTTTGTATTAAGAAACGCAAAACTATTAAAAAGTGGGGTGGTATATGCTGTAGTGGTTGCTGGACAGGTTGTCGAAAAAGGGGTAGTGACGGAGATAAGAAAGGTTCTTCCAAAGACACTGTATTTTGTTGTGAGAATCCAGAGAAAAGGACCTCTAGCGACATTATTGAACTTGAACCAATCCCGAAAGTCACTAGGATCCAAGAGAAACCCCGACGAAGCGGAAGAATCACAACTCGCAAATTGGCCAGTAACACGGGGACCATTTCGACTAAACTAGCACAACAATTTCTTGGAGAGGAGAAAAATGAAGACTATCCATGGACCAAATACTATCGACCGGACCCAGAGCTGGCACGTAAATACCTGGAAGAGAAGGCCGCAATGTCTACGCAACAGAGGAACGCAGGAGACGCTCCGCGAGAAGTCGCCTCGCCATCCGCGCCGACCCTCTATCCACGGGTGCCGATGATGGATGAATAATTAAGCTACAGCCGCGAGGAAGTTGTGTATTCCTTATGAAAGGATTGTGAAATTTAGTGAAAATTAAAAAATGTGAAATGTGTTAAAGTAGAAATGTGCGTTATCCTGTGCTAATGTAAATCTTGTATTTGTTGATTCACTCTGGAGAAATTCAGGAAGAAACCGATGGACTCCGAACTTATGACGCTAACCTCGCCCCTAGGAAGGAAGAGATATTTTTGTGAACTTATAAGCATGCACTGACTTTGTTTATATATGTGACATCAAGCTTAACCATACTTATTATTACTTTGATGATGAATTACGATAATATTCAACTATGGTTATTTCATCTTGGTCATCATTATCATACTGTATTCATTATTGTTTTCATGATTGTAATGCGATATAATCAAGTGTTTTATGAACATGTATACATCCTGGTTATAGATTTGTTTTTATAGATGAATGAGGTTCCAAGCCGGAGGTGGAAACATGTCACTTGTTACTATCTCTTAACATAGATGTTCTGACTGGTATGTCACTAGGAAGTTCGTCTGATCAAGGGTAGATCAAGGACGCTTTCCTATTCCGGGCGCCAGGCATGAGAAATCTCCCTTCGGGATATTTCTATTGTTTGGGGGACGTATGTAAACAGATAGCCATGCTATGACCTTGAATTGCTAGTATTACATAATGGTCACTATGATATTTATGTGTACCTAGATGCTGCGCACTGAATGGTGTTAATGATAATGAATGACAGAATGAACTCTGTGACTCTTGTAGCAATGCGTAGTATTCCTAAATGATGTTATGAAACCAGGTGCATAATACGGGCAGAATAATATCCAAATTGAGAGTTTAACAACATGTGACATATTTGGCGATTCTGTGTCTGCAACGATAGCTCTAGTATTCTATATTGAGTCATGTATTGTGTATTCTATATATTAACCTTTGTAACCTTTTATGCCGTGTATGAATGAACGTATTGTGAGTAAGTGATGCCTCATACTAGGTGGGGGACTCCGAGACCCAGGACTCGGAGACCCACATCCTGCATCCAGACTCTTTGATTGGCAGTTTTGACGGTTTTGTTACTTTATTTAGAAATAAAATATTAATCTTAATTTTGAACACTAAATGTTCACTCATGATCGTCGTATATGGGCCGAACTAGTCAAAACTGTCCATCATAAGTAAAACCTTATATATACCCATATGAAATGAGATTGTGCAGACTCCTGATTTGGGCTGCTATTAGCTGATGTTATTGTAACTATACGATCACGCTTAATAAAACCGCTTGAGAAAGAAATACTGGACTTGTCATCCATAAGCTTGAGCTGACCCTCAATAGGATCCTGTAAGACAGAAGGCTTACACATTTCAGGTCACGTTGTCTACAGTCACTGTTGTAAGTTTTTAACACTGGCTTAACCCAATGTCCCCTTTACACAGTGCATGTTTAACGAATTTTTGATGATTGATGATTGAGATTTATTTTCTAAAATACAGTTTGGTACAGTATCCGTCATGTAAAAGCATTATAATTTCATTATATCTTCATTAAACTTAACTTAAATAGTCATCTTATTAAAAAAAATTGATATTTAATAAAATTTTATACCGGACCAGCTAAATGTACTTAGTATGCCGATCTTTTATACAATACAGGCCATTGTTTTTTAGGATACTAGAAACGAAAGTACGCCATTCCAAGGGATAACCCTTACTGCTTAAATTCATTTGGTATAATTAATGTATGTTCATTTATTGCAAAGATTCTAAGGTTGGCTCTATTGAAAACACAGATCTGCTACATGTTTATTGTGTAAATAAAAATGTAGCAGATCTGTGTTTTAAATAGACTAAAAATATATTAGCCATGACATTGTTTTTTCTTGACTGAGTATTTTGCACTGTAAATCGCCAGTCATTTTTCATTTGAAAGTAAAGTGAGAAATAACCCTTGGAAGATGCTCACCGTGTTTATCATTAAATTTAGTGTAATGTTTAACAATCATTAATGAGTCATTTCAGTAAAATACACTCTAGTGTTCAGTAGTAATAATTAAAAGCGTATAAAATCATTAATTTCAGTGATTTTGCAGTAATTTCAATATATGAAACGTTTTAAACATAAACTTTTTAAATGTAGGCCACAATGACGTTTCCTAACATTGGTCTACATGTTTCTTTTTTTTGTCTTCTCTTGAATAGTGAAAAAAGGACAGGGGCATACAAGGCGTTGTACATACCCCACTATGAGCAAGAATGACGAACGATTTTCAATTCCAGTTAAAATATTAATTTTTGGCTTGTAAGCATTGTTTATAGTATAAATGTCATGGTGTCAGTCAAACAGATGCTTCCATGCTGTAAGAACGAATGATATAGGTTTCCAAATTAAGCTGCTCAGCGTTTTATGCAAATATCTTTATCATTTAGTGTTCTTAATTGCACATTTTAGGTATGAATGGGTATTGACTCCATCCTAAAAGTACATCTTTTTTAAAGAATCAGTTTTTATTCATTTTTATTATTGATTTATTAAAATATAGTCTAGACCCATAATGGGTCAAAATTCGTTGTTTTCATCAAATTCATTGCACTTTTCATTAAATTATTAATAATTGTCAAACAATCAAAATTATTCACCGTACCAGTATTGTATCACAGTAGCTTAGTGAGTTTGGTGGAGGCTAGTAGACCACGTTTATCGAATGAGAGGGTGTTCAAATCTTCGACGCCGTTTTGTTTTTTTATTAACTTGCATTGTTTTTATTTATAGATTTTTCTGAGAAGAGTATTTAACGATAAAAAAATACGCAATGTTCATGTTCTGTACACACAATGTCGCATAAAAATAGCGCTAGCACAGATATGAGATCATGATGTTAAATAAACTAATAAAACAAATTTAAACGAGATACATGTGAGTACAAATTACATATGTATATTTGTTATTTTGTCAGAGAATGATGTTTTTTTTATTATACATGTACTGATGTACACTTTCAATTGTAAATTTATTTTTATTTGTACGCAAGCCATTTCAGCATTTTGGGTGCGGGGGATTTGTCAGGCATTGTACGCTCTTTTTCTTTGTAATTCAAGGGATTTTTCTTTAATTTGATAGTCGAACATGTACAGTAAAGTATTCGAATTTTACACTTATTTTTGCATACACGTAATCTTTGACATTGTACCTTCATGAAATACTGTTTTTACACAGAATAAGAAAATCCTACGCAAGATATAAAACTAAATATTTGGTAGGGGTAAACTGTTATATAACTTCTAATTCCCTGTATTTTCGTTCTGCCCCCCCCCCCTCCCCCACTTAATAAAGCGATCAAAATATATGAGAGCATATAGGTACATTTTCTTCCTCAACTTCTTACTAGTTATTGTATTTTTTAAAAATATAATAGTTATTGTATTTTATTAAAAAAAATCCTACATGTATATATGTGAAGAAGAAAATTGCACCTCAATGCGCTCAATTTCTCAAATAAAAAATATTCAACAATTTAATTTGTCTTCTCCTTTATAATCAAATGACTGTTGTTTACCTCGCGTAAACTCGTGACTGTTATAACTTTACTCACACTTGATTGATGAATACACTGGAATGAAAAATGTTGTCACGTGACATGTTAAAGAGCTATAAAAATCAATGTTACCGTATTGACAGGCACATCACTCTAATTTACTATGGCCCATCCATTATTTTCATTTTTATTCAAAAATAACAAATGGCTACAAACCAGGATAATTTTCCGCTGTAATATTTTCTTAGGAATAGCGATAATTCTTTAACCCCGCAACAGAAATGTGTCAGAAATGTGTCAGAACTATGGAATTGTTTTAACGATGTCGTTTTAATTTACTCACATTTCACATTATCCATTGAATAAAGAGGGGGCTCCAGAGAGTAGTTATAAACAGCATATCATTCTTTAATTTTTTTATGTACTTTAACATACTCTAATTCATATAGATTTTCTAATGATGATCCAACATTTCAGCGTCAATCGTAGAATTATAAGCAAGATGAGCTCAAAATTTTGCTAGGTTTGAGTCATATTTTGTTCACATGAGTTTAATTACATTCAGCTTAAGATTTTAACTGTGTATTTCCTATTCGGCATTTAAAATGGAAAAAATGAATGGCCTCAGATCTGTGTACAAACATAGAATTGTGAGCAAATCTCTGTATCTTGCTTATAATTCGAAGCTTAACACTCAAATATGGTTAGTAAATAGAAATTGTAAACAATTAAACTCAAGAAACATGCACTATAACAAATAAAAAACACATTTTTTTTTTCAAAATGAATCATATACATGTATATACCTACATATTTCCGTAAGCGATATTAAACTCTATTTAAATTGAATAAACTCGGAAAAATGCCGATCATCTCAACAAAACATATTGCATTATTCTACTATTACGCAAAAGATGATACCGAATTACCGATAGACTAAATGAATTGTATTTTAGTTCTTTCTAAATACATCAGATGTTGATTAATTTGCGCAGGTAAACAGTAAACTGTTTAATTTACCGAACTTTCTGTTTGATTTGATACGTAAAAATCAGGAAATACAAGCGACAGTTCATATGTTAACGCAAAGCAAAAATGAAAACGAAACGAAAATCACAACAAGCTAACACCACCGTCATATGTGAAAACTGTCAACGCATTGAAATATTTAGCCTGAATTTATTTCACAAAATCGGCACCAATGTATTGGCATAAAAAACTACCAAAGCAATAACCATGACGTTTTAGTTTTTGTTTTGTATGAAATTATGCGTAAATGAACAGAAGAAATGTTTTTTTTTCTCTTTGAACTATACACCTACATACTTAATTAAAGGGGCATAAGTGTCAGATTTATTTTCACGTGTTTAATGTTTACAATAAATCTGTTAAGCATTTCTAGTAGTCAACTAAAAGAGCTAAGGGCTCTAAAGGCCAAATTCGGCCCCATTTCAGAAATGAATCATATTTTTCTGTTATGTGCTATAGATTTCTAAAAAAAAAAGTAGCAAATTTTTTGGAAAGGTTAATTTCGTGGTCACAAAAACTGACTAAAAAGGAACGACATTTAATTATAAACGCAAGAAAAAAAAAGGTTCTAAAATCATCTGATGCCACATTTTTTTAAAAAACTATATGAGTCTTAAAATGATAAGTTTAGGGATGGATTAAAAAGAAATGATTTGCTTTGTCAAGTTTTTTACCTGATGGATTACAAAATAGTAATTTTTGTATATATTTGATGGACTCTAAATGCGGAAGAAAATTTTAGAAACCTTGGTCGAATTAAACATCATTCAAAGTCCTTGCGGAAATAAACCAGGGTCAAAGCTTTGAAAAATAGTGTGTGGGAGAAAAGAGAAGATATGGATATGTGGGGATGATGGTGAAATAACTCAAATAAACAAATCGAGAATCATTTTAAAAACTTTCAAAACTCCGGGTAATGTCATTTGACTTGCATTTGACGTACACCAAGAGCTTGTGTTAATAGTTGTTTGAAGTGATCCTGTAATCTACAAAATTGTATGTGACAGAGTCTTAGCACTTTTTAATCTCCATAGCCGGATTCCAAGAGGTCGCTGGTTAGCATGCGATCAATGGATAGAAGACGGAGTAAAGTTGTAAGATACTCAGGAATAACAATTACTCAGATAATTGAGAATAGCAATCAGGGTAAATCTTTGCTTTCTGTTGATGATAAATCTTTGCTCCACCTAACTGAGAATCGCAATAGAGAAATTTGTGTGGCTGTCTATGCTGGGAAGGCAGTCGTTTTGATGGATGGATCTGGAGATCTGCGATTTAAGTACACAGGTCACAATCTCTCAGCACAGTTGAAGAACAAAATGTTCAATCCTACAGCGATTGTCAGTGATATAAATCATCATCTCCTTATTACAAATTTGTACATATCATAGACTGCGACGGTAACTTTATCCGTTATATTGAGTGCCCATGTATTGGGGGCATCAGTGTCAATACTGACGATATCTGGTAGTAGGAAAACTAACTACTTGGGGAATTCATTTTATAAATACTTCGCCTTTTTAAAAATACTATTGCAATGTAACTCAGACGTACGATATTAAGATGTCATATCATGACTAGATTGTATTTGTTCTACATGTCTGATGAATATATTGATATATATTTATGATTTCTTTGGTGATTCGTGAGATTTTGAATGAAGCAAGGTTTATGTAAAATCAAATGTTACAAGGGATACAAGAAAAGTGAGTTTGAACTTTAAATAATGCCCGGTAGTTTTTTTGCTACGTATAACTACATGTTTTTTTAAAGTAATATTAATGCTATGTTTACGCATTTTTGGGGGGTTTTAGAAAGCCTAAAATATAACTTCAATTTGTTATAAAATGCCATAAAAGATACAAAAGAAGAGGTGGTTTTCTTTATTTTGTAACTACTTCATAATTCATTTTATGGGTGGATCTGATCCAGGTAAAATTCATACACAGCTTGGCTTTAATATTAAAGATGAAAATGTCCTTTTGATTATATTTTAATAAAAAGATGCAGTTATAAAACAATTTCAACTAAAGGCTTGCAGGCCACTTACTAAAATGTTCTCTTTAACCTATAATAACAGCGAATATATTATAAAAATCAACAACAAATTACAAAACAAAGTCACCTTTTTAACAATTTTACGTATACGTGTAATTAGGATATCAGACTTCCGGTTCTCTTTAAAATAGACGGAAAAAACAGCTTAAGGTCATGAAACTTTTTAAAAGGCTGGAAAATTGAAACCTTTGCAGGAGTTATTAGCGTAGAAATATGCATACATATATATTCTATATGGTCTTTATTTTGGATTCAAGTAAATAGAGAACAAACTTTACAGTGTAACATTGTTCATTGATCTTTAAAGGGAGTAACCTAGATGTTATGCTAATAAATAAATAATGGTAGTATATTTAATCGACATGTTTATTTTAGATAAGTTACACAAAATTCATTCTCTACTGTTACTGAGCTCGTTTTTAATATTACAGAAATAAAAAAAAAATTGGGGATGGTGTTAAATAAAGTGGGCTGTCTCGTCCAACTTTCTAGTTAAAGACGATTGAGAGTAGATATGTTTAGAAGGCTTCAAATGCAATTTAGCATTGTTTTAGACAAACAGCTAGCTTTACAAGAAGCACATTTATATTAAAAAAAAATTAAATTGGATTTTAAAAATCAAAATAACAAATCAAAACCTCTTTGAGAAAATATTCCATATATTGTAAAAGCGATTTGAGAAATGCCTCAGCAATTTAAAAGCGCTATATAAAAATTGCAATTAAAAAAAAAATAAAGAAATATATAAAAGATGTATTTTAACTCTTTTTTTGGACTCCAAACTTGAACGTATGAATTTGTGTTCTTACAGGTTTAAATGGTTTAAAAATATTTGTTGCAGAATAAGCAGATAAAAAAAAACAAACACAGAATCAGGATCAAAGATTCATGTACTACGATGCACATTATTGTAATTTTTCATATGTGTATTTGATTAAAAAAAATAGCTAGGATTTAATCGAAAATTTTAAAATCCAACTATATCCGTTTTATTGATAATCATTAAAAAAATATACATGATTTTTTAAATTGGTAACCAACATTTGAATGTCAGATGTCAAGTAACAAAAACTGATAATATGCACGCTACCAATTCTTATCTGCTCTAGCCAAGAATTTAAGATCAACTTTGGCCATTGGACACGGTATTTCAAGAGATTAAAGGGCACCAGTCATTTTTTGGTCACCGAACTATAGAATTGAGTTCCAAAAGTCCGCAACTTGATGTCTGCTTTTGTTTAGCAGATATGAACAATATTATGTGAATTTTTTTCCCTTCTCACTGAAACACACGCGCACAAGTGTCCACAAGGATCATTACTTCATAATTGAGTGAAACTTATGTGTTAAAAAACCCCGATGTTTCATTTCTTTTCGATGTAAAGAAAGATATTAAAATCATTAACAGTTTTAGTGAGGATATACATTTAACTTACAGGATGCAAATAAAAACGCAATTAGCATCATGTCCCCACACATATGTAACAATTTATTACGATTCCACACCTTCATTAATGTTATAGGCCAAAAATAAAAATGTCTTATAGACATTTATATCACTCACCATCAGAGGTACTGTATAGAGGGAAATATTCGCCCCGTTTTATTTTCAAACCTTTCCCCATCGTTGTCAGAGGGCAAATTTAATACTGGGTGAACTCCTATGTCTCATACTATCTTTCTTTATACACAGCTTTGTCCGGGCGAATTCAAGAAGGGACAGATCTGTGTGCGATTGAAAAAGGTCGAAAATAACATAAAATACACTGTATACAGTGTTTGAATGTCTGCCTCATCAGATAAGATTTATACACATACAGCAATCATTGACACATTATTTAATATGGTTAGATCGTATATTTCTCTAATGGAAAAGCAACACTAGCATACATTAACAATAACATTAATGAAAAACTTGAAGTACCGATAAACATGCCTTTTTTCACTGTGATAACTAGATGACAACACTTGGCTTGTGAATCAACAGAGACTGTCTCTGCAGTTGGACACATTTGTGACGTCCTACAGCTGGATAACGACGGATATAAACGAGCGTCGGGTTACTCTCAGTGAGGTTTGACATATGTGTTTAGCTAAACCATACATCCTTGGGTTTTTATACTGTGTTTAAATAATTTTAATAACTGTCATGCTTTAAAAAAGGCTCTAAGGATCATCGGAAGTTTTCGTTGGGATTGTATGGTTTTAGATCCTGCATTTATACTTCATTTAATAAGGCGTGCCACGTGTATTTGTATCTAATACATACACTATCTCTACTTTTTAAATCTTTCACTTCAAATCGTTTGGTACACAGGCAGTGATATTGATTGTAAAGTTCGATATTTAAACTAGATTGCAATGAAGGTCAGCAAACAGTCGATATTGTAACTAGAAATAGCCCATTTTTACCCCTAAAAACACCTTGACATTTAAAGAGGGTCGTTGTCACGATCGAGTCGGACATGTTTGTTGTTGCAACACAAAACGAAAGTTCTACATACAAAATATAGAGTTATAATCACGAAGAAATCAAGATTGATCAGGTATGTACGCTTGTTATCATTTCGCCAATTCAAATATGTCTGGTGTTACTAACGTTTCTGGACAAAATGATACAAGAGACAATAAAATATGTATATTTGTCTAAAGTACCATCTATCATTCATAATTAATTATATGTATACCTCAATCAATGAGCCTAAAATGCCATCTCATCTGGTCATATGTTGTCATATTATTGTCATAGAAAAAAAAGGAAAGAGGCATCTTTCTTTAATTTGCAACTAGTTTAAAATAAATTACCTCGGCGGATCTAGACTGAGATTCTGCTGGGCATGATATCCGGTATCCAACACACTTTCTTATTATCTTCATTTTAAAAATTGGACCATAATAGGCAATATAGTTGACTTTTACAACATTAGTGACTATATTTATATACTAGTAGTGTTATAATTTTCAACATTGTGTAGTGCTGCTGTATTTATCTTACATATTTACTGGGTATTAGAATAAAAAAAATTACAAAACAAATTTACCTTATAGTAGTTTGAAAGTCTAGATGCCAGTACAAGAAAGAAAAATAGCCTGATAAAACAACTACAGCATAAAAATCAAGAGAAAATGTTGTAACAATGAAGCTTATGCAGGATTGATTCACGCAAAACAATCGTAAATAACAATCCGCTATCTGTACAACAGGAAACATAACTAACTTGTGTAACTAATACATTCCTATATTATGTACAACTGTTTTAGAGAATTATATGTAAGAATAGGTGTAACTTATTTCATTTTAAAAGGTATCTATTGAATAGCCCAAATAATTTTTTGAAATAAAAATTAATAGTTACACGTCTGTTGTAGAAAATTTGAATAAATTTTAATACAGTACATCGTTTATTGTAATTATTTCATACCTTTTTATTCATTATAATTGTTTCAGCATCAAAGTGCCAGCATGGCTTCCACTCAAAGACAGGATGTCATCCTTTGTCAGCTGTGTCCCAATCCCGTAGAACACCATTGTAACCTTTGTCATGTTGACCTTTGCTCTCCCTGCACTCTTAAGCACTTAGCGGACAAAACAAATAGACATGAAATTGTCGAGTTCATCAACAGAAAGGAAGGACCTGTTTTACCTGAGTGCGACATACACAAGAAAAAGCGATGTGAAATGTACTGCAGAGAATGCTGTAAACCAACGTGTGCATTGTGCGTCACAACTTCTCACAAAAAACACGACATTACTGACATTGGAGAAATAATCGAGAATAAAAAACAACAAATAATCGCTGATTTGACAGAGCTTGAAGATAACATTGTTTCAAAATACAGAAACTTCACACCGACAGTACCGTCTGGAGAATTTGATAAAGTTATCACTGCCATACAAGACCAAGAGGATAAGATATGCAAGGTTGCCCGTGGTATTGGCAGCAAATTGCGGGATGAAGTTACAAAAGAAAAACGAATATCTGAGCAGAAAAACAAAGAAATGCAATCTTTGGCACTGGAAACTGAAAAGAAAATAAATAAAATAATCCAGAACAACAAAGAGGTGATAAAAGCGTATGATGCTATGACTGTTATGAGTTATAAATCGAGAAACAGGGTATTTAGAGATGGAATGAAAGAAAGCGGTCTATCTAGCCCGAATTTCGTTCCTGTTTTGGTTAAAGAGAACCAGATTCTGGGTATGTTTGGAAAGCTTCAACTGCAAAATAGCAATGTTTCCGACAAACAACAATGTGTGCTACAATTGATGGAAACCCCTGTCTCCTTAAAAGAAATTCAAAGTCCTTATGGAAATAAATCAGAACTTTGGAGAATAACGTGCGAAGGAACAGGAAAACTCTGGGTATGTGGAAACAATAAAACAATCTATCAAATAGACTGGGATGGATCTATTTTGAAAATAATAAACCTGTCGGAAAATGTTATAGGGTTATCTCTTAATGTTCATCAGGAACTTGTATTTATTCAGGGTTGGATTGACACAAGGGTTTTCAAGTATGAGAATAAAAGTGTTGTGACACTTTTAGAACTTTCTGACTGGGCACCAAAAGGACTCTGTCATACAGTAAATGGCAATCTTTTGGTGAGTATGCGCTCTTTGGATGAAGCACAAAGTAGAGTGGTGAGGTATTCAGGATCTACAGAGTGTCAGGTGATTGAGAATGACAGACGGGGGAAACCGTTGTTTTCTGTTTATTCTCAAGCGGTGCTTCAACTGACTGAAAATGGCAATGGTGATATTTGTATAGCCGACTATGCTGGGAATGCTGTCGTGGTGGTGAATTCTTCTGGAATTTTACGATTTCGTTACGGAGGCAATATGAACACAAATGCGAAGACCGACACATTTAAACCTCTCGATATTGTAAATGACGAAAAATATCATATAATTATTAGTAATCAATCAAATAATAATGTCCACATCATAGACTGTGATGGTAACTTTATCCGGCATATTGGGTATCTATGTAATGGCGGCATCAGTGTTAATACTGGTCACAATCTTGTCGTTGGAGTATTATCTACTGGAAAAATTCGAATCATCAAATACCTTAAATAGATTTTCTGAAGTAGCTTAAGCATATTAAATCATTATTAGATAGTCCGATTTAGATTGATTGGCTTTACATCAAAGGTACAGTTTTCGATAAAAAGATGTTAATATTTGTAGCCAAACTTTAAATTATTTGTCCACACTTTTATTATTTTCAATATTTTGTAATATATTGATTGTATTTTTCATTGCTTTGTTCATTAAATAAAAAAACGATGTCGTGTATTTTATAGAATATTATGATTTCATACCACAGTTTTACTTTATGATTAAACATTTGTCATTTGCTTAGTTAAGCTCTTAAGTGTTAGTATGTTGTTTTCATTTCGCTTTTTTGTATTGCATTTTTTGCATTATTTAACATTTTATCCAACAAATGGAATAAACGATGTCACAACTTGTCTATAATCACATATTATTCTTCCCTTTTTTATGGCATTGCAATATAAATATTTATATACAATTTTAGTTCATTACAAGTGTAAAGATCGCCACAATGAATACTGTAACAACTGGGATAGAAAAAAATTATTATATATAACTTTTACAAACATATTACAGCTATAATAGAAGAAATTACTTGTTATAATCAAGTATCAGTGTTAATACAATACACGGACAGACACAAGTAATATATATGAGCCAATGAAAACGTGTTTTTTGACATCTGGTTAACTCCTTATTTATCTATATGATACACTTTAAGTCATCTTTTAGATGTAATGAAAATTTATATAGTTACGTATTTTCAACAGTACTGCCAAAATTTATTGTGATGAAACAATTAGTAATACATTAAAATGATAATGATATCATCATATTTGTTTTGGTTTTTTTACAAGAAATGTTTACAATATAAAAGTGAACAAGTTATAAAATACTTCATATTCTACTTTGACTTAATAGTTGATTTAAGTGCATTGTTACACTCTGGAGCATAACTGAATATCTTCGCTGAAAGAAAGAGATAAAGAACAAATCATCACAGTAAATAATCTGAAATTTGAATTTGAATACCACATTATTAATAGTCTTCTACATTGGGTAGAAAACATTTTCCGTCGATACTTTGCCCAATTGTTCTTGAAATACTTAGATGACCTGCATTTACAGGAATACAGTTTAAAATAAAAGCATAATTTTACAAGGATTAATGGTAGATAATGGACTCATCTAAGACACTGACTGTGTTACATGATGTAAGATATCAAGATATATCCAGAAAATTCATATTTAAAAATTCAGACTCATCTTGCTTTGATGCTTTGTACATTTGTTCGTGGTAATGAAGGTAGTAAAATGACATTTTAGTGTTACTTTGTATTGTAAGGAAAACTGCAACGTTTTACACATTATCTTGTATGCATATGCATTGTATTTTCAACGCACTCTTTTACTTGTTGTTTCATTTTAAAAAAGCAATCATTCTATATATTTTGAAATGTTGCTAAGCTCAAAGAATATTGTAATTCCATCAAGCAAACAAAATAACATAATATTCATCTTCAAATGAAAAATCACATTAAAATAATTTAAATCATATATACATTTCTAAAATGTTGTATTTCAAGACTCGGACGTAGACACTGGAATTCGTGTATGTTGCAAATAGTTTTGACAAACAAAACAGCGTTAAACATTAAAATTATTATCTTGGTTTTCTGACTACCTCTTATCAATAGTGATTTAAACAAAAGCATGTAACTCGAATTCTTAATACTTATTACAACCAATAGAAAACAAATTAAATAATAACATAATGATAAATCCAATCTAAGGAAAATAAAATAACAGAGTCGTTGGCAGCAAGAACTGAAAAGGAACTGAATGGAATTATCTTAATCAACAGAAGCATTCTTAACACATCCAATGTCACAGCCATAATGAGTTATGAGTCAAAAAATCAAATATTTAGAGATGGTTATAATGCGTTAGGTCTGTTTTATCCAAACTTTTTACCTGGTCGAATTAGAAATACGATATGTTTAGAGGATTTAGAATGGAAAGAATCCCCAGTTTATTGAGAAGCCATATTAACCTAAAATCTTCAAAAGGATATTCAAGCAATTCTTTTAGATTTGGTAATATACCATTTAGAAAAGACTCTCAATCAACAAGTGTTTCTCCATCTTTTAATTTTGGGACTTCTCGTAACGCGGTATATAGGTTTGGGGATCCGTTTCGTGATACAGCTTTTACGTTTGGGGATGCTCCTCCAAATGCGGGCTCTGCGTTTAGAATCCAATCTAATGGAGACATTATGGGGTTAAGCAGTATGCCTCGTAGTAAAGTGTTATTTGGAAGCAGCAATGATGCAGGCAATGTTGTTTCGTTTGGAAATAGTATGCCCTCTAATCAACCAACAGGAAGTTTGTTTAGAATTTCAAATAACCCTTCAGGTATTACGTTCGGGAAAGCAAATTATAAATAATGATTAAAAGCTTGCAAAATTATAATATTAATTTGAAGAATATTACGACGCCGTTGAGTAACTTCGATAGTGTCGCAACCTTAATTATTAAAAAAAAGGTTTTACTGGTTTGGAAAGAGATTTCAATTCCGGTCTTCCGTCTCTAAGATGTTTTATAAATAAACGGATACATCATTTGATGGACAGTGCTTTTTTCAGCAGGTATTCTATAAAGAACACTTTTTGTCAAAATTGTGGATTTTTTTATCAGTCCTTTTTTGTCTAGGTCGAAGTTCAATTTTTATGTGCATTCATTATCATTGTTATTAAAAGTATACAAAAATCTTCTTTTATTATATATGAATTGTAAACATTATCGATGGGGTATTGCGTTTTTTGATATTTGTTCATCATTCTGTTGTCTTTTTTAAAAAATTTATATGAACATTTACTTTTGAAAAGTTTTCCATAGGCAAAATACTGGGTTTTTTTTTTAGCTCAACTGAGCCAAAGGGTGAAGTGATCTTTTCTGATCACAATTTGGCCGTTGTCTGTCGTTGTCGTTGTTGTAAACTTTTCACATTTTCATATTCTTCTCAAGAACCACTGGGCAGATTTCAACCAAATTTGGCACAAAGCACCACTAGGTAAAGGGAATTAAAGCTTGTTCAAATGAAGGGCCACGTCCTCTTTAAAGGGGAGATAATTGAAAATTATTGAAAATTTGTTGGTATTGTTCAAAAATCTTCTTCTCAAAAACTATTCGGCCTGAATAGCTTAAACTTGTGTGGAGGTATTCTCAGGTAGTGTAGATTCAAGTTTGTTCAAATCATGGTCCCCAGGGGTAGGGAGGGGCCATAAGAGGGGGATCAAGTTTTACACAAGAATATATAGAGAAAATCTTTATAAATCTTCTTCTCATAAACTATAAGGCAAGAAAAGCTCAAATTAAAAAGGAAGCATCCTCAGGTAGTGTAGATTCAAGTTTGTTCAAATCAACGTCCCTGGTGGTATGGTGGGGCTACAATAGTGGAATGGATTTTTACATAGGAATATATAGAGAAAATCTTTATAAATCTTCTTCTCAAAAATAATTAGACCAGAAAAGCTCAAATTAATGTGGAAGCATTCTCAGGTAGTGTAGATTCAATTTGTTCAAATCAACGTCCCTGGTGGTATGGTGGGGCTACAATGGTGGAATGGATTTTTACAATATATTGAGAAAATCTTTAAAAATCTTCTTCTCAAAAACTATTAGGCCAGGGAAGCTCAAATAAAAATGGAAGCATCTTCGGATAGTGTAGATTCAAGTTTGTTCAAATCATGGTCCCTGGGGGTAGGGTGGGGCCACAATAGGGGGATCAAATTTTACATAGGAATATATAGAGAAAATCTTTAAAAATCTTCTTCTCAAAAACTATTAGGTCAGGAAAGCTCAAATTAAAATGGAAGCATTCTCAGGGTAGTATAAATTCCAGTTTGTTCAAATCATGGTCCCCGGGGGTAGGGTGTGGCCACAATAGGGTATCATGTTTTACATAGGAATATATATATAGAAAATCTTTAAAAATCTTCTCAAAAACTATTAGGTCAGGAAAGCTCAAATTTGAGTGGAAGCATCCTCAGATAGGTAGGGAGGGGCCACAGGAGGGGGATCAAGTTTTACATAGGAATTTTTAGAGAAAATCTTTAAAAATCTTCTTCTCAAAAACTATTACGCCAGAAAAGCTCAAAGTAAAATGGAAGCATCCTCAGATAGTGTAGATTTACGTTTGTTCAAATCAAGGTCTCAAGGGGGTAAGGTGGGGCCACAATTGGGGGATACATTTTTATACAGGAATATATAGAGAAAATCTTTAAAAAAAATTCTTTTGAAAACTATTTGGCCAAGATATCTCAAATTGGCGTGTAACAACCCTCAGATAATGTAGATTTAAATTTGTTTAAATCATGGTCCCTGGGGGTAGGGTGGGGCCACAATGGGGATAAATTTTTATATATGGAGAAAATCTTTAAACATCTTCTTCTCAAAACAATTAGGCCAGGAAAGCCCAAATTTGAGTGGAAGCATCCCCAGATCGTATAGATTCGAGTTTGTTTAAATCATAGTCCCCCGGGGTAAGGTGAGGCCACAATGGGAGATGGATTTTTACATAGAAATATATAGAGAAAATCTTTAAAAATCTTCTTTTTAAAGACTATTTGGCCAGAAAAGCTTAAACTTGTGTAGAGGCATCCTCGGGTAGTATAAATTCAAGTTTGCAAAATCACAGTCCCTAGTGGTAGGCGGGGCCGTGATGGCGGTTTGAATTTTTACATAGGAATATATAGAGAAAATCTTTAAAAATATTCTGCGAAAGTTTTCGGTCCAAAACTCAGTACTTAGTTTGAAAACACAGGTTATGCAGATTTAATTTTGATGAAACCATGATTCCCTAGAGAAAAGTTAGGCCACGAAATGGGGGGAGGGTATATAGGAATAGAGAAATATCATCTTACAGGTACAACAACAAAAGGGGCTTGGTATTTACCAAAAAAAAGGTGGATAAATTTGGCATATTTTAATTTTTAATCTACTGGACTTAGTTGTCAAGATATTTTTATACTGTGTTGCTAATTTGATCAGAATTAAGGCAATTGTTGCATAGGTGAGCGATGTGGCCCCTGTGCCTCTTGTTTCATTAAAGAAGGCGAGAAGGTCATGAAAAGTTTGGGCTTTTATATTTTTTTTCAAATAAATTGCTCTTTACAAAGATAAAGGAAAATGTTAAAATTTAGACAAAAGTTAAAATTTAGACAAAAGACGTGTGCATTTTTTACATTTAACAGTCTGTAATTGCCAATAGGTATATATGCTTTTCTTAAAGAGTAAATTTTTTCAAGATTCTGTTCTTAAGAAATGACTTCTTTGTTCATTTGGATGACGCTTTAAAATTCGTAATAAGTCAAAGTAATTGTAGTCCGACATTTTCGCAGTCAGAGAGTGAATATTGCAAAATCACTTTCTGTCCTGTTTTCCATAAATAAACAGCCATTCTGAATAAATTTATATTAAAAAAGAATTGATTTGATCCTTCCAGGTAAACAAAGCTTTTTTTCTTTGCAACACTTTCTTACTAGTAAATAAGTCAAGAAATTTCTTTTCAAGAATTCAGTCTAATTTTTTCCCAATATATTTACGATTTAGAGCCGGAATCTACTCGTGCATTTTATTTATAAGCGTTGATAGTGGGCATTATGTAATGTATCGCAAATTAACAAAAGTTATCTTTGTTTTGTTCTGAAGAATAAATGATAATTTGCTATTTGCAACTTACTTTTAATATCCTATCTCTTGAGCAAATAAAGTTTTGAAAATTTTCCTTGTCAATTTGAATTTGCCTGTTTGAATCTCTCTACTAGTCTAATGACTTAAAATACAAGTTCAACTGTATATTGTAGCATTCTCGTCCATGGGTCTAAGGGAAATAACTCCAAGTGAATCTCATTTTTACTAAATGTGTTCTATTGAAATAGTACGCCAGGACTAAAGTTTAGAATTTATTCACAGTTAAATATCCACAGTAAAAAAATACAGTAATTATAAATCCAAAATAAAGTAAACATAAACGATCCACTTTCACACACAAAAAGACTGACTGATCCACTCAATAAAATCATTTCCCTATACATACTGTGTGCCAATTGCTCGCGAGGAGCAATGCGTTTTGACCATTACGTAATACTTGGACATTGCTTGCGAGGAGCAATGTTATGTAAAGAAATATAAACAAACATAATGAAATAATAAAATGCCGTTACAATATGTTTTAAATTACACTGAAAGTATAAAGTTCTGTACATCTCGATGAGAAAATAGCTATTTTTTCTACAATTGACTGTTTGTATCTGATGACATAATGAACATGTTGGATTTGGTAGCCACTTGATTCATTCTATCATAATCAATTATTTGATGTCTGATACATGTATTTGATTTTGAACAGTAACGTTGTTTAAAAACTGGAAATGTATGGAATTGTAAACACGAGATATTTATATTGATTTTGTTGACACATTCTGTCCTACTTTCCAGCTATGAAATATTTGAATAAATTAATAAGGACTTTTTATATGTTCAAAGCAGATTCCCTGAGAAAACGAAAATATGATTCCCTAGTGTTACACACGGTGTAAAAAGCCCTTGATGAAATCCTCACTTTGTAACTTTTTTCTGATTTGTTAGATCAGAAAAATTAAATGTTACTAATGCTATGTCTGAAATTATGAAAATTTGCAAATTTTACGAAGATAATATAAAATAAAATCACTTTAAAATATGCAGAGTAAATATCAAAGCAAGCTACATGTAATGTATAAAAGCTTATTTATTGGGGAATTAATATTGATATCGTAAATATAATTAATCGTTTGAGTATTAAAAATGTAACAGCCCGACTAAGATTCAGTGATGAACACGTTCTAAAAACATATTCCCACAGCAATCTGTACCCTCTCAGCTTTATAACAGAATTCTGTAATATCACAGAATGCCCTTGGCTATTGTGTGAACAATGTATTCCTCCGCCCTGCACCCTTACAGCTCAAACTCGAAGCATGTAGAATGTTACAAACTACAAGATTACCATGTGTTGTTAAAATATTTCAAATTTAAACGTACACTGACCTAGTACCTTGATTGAGATCCTGCGTTCTCTTTTCTGTCGAAAAAAAAGCAATTGCTTTCTTCTCCGGTTTCTAATTTTGAGGAATGCTTTGTATATGTTTTGATAATGTTATTTAATTAATGTTCTTACGCGAATGATTTATTGCAGTGTTATATAAGATAACTTCAACTGGTATCAATCGCCAGTTAGAACGCTTTACTTGGAACGGCGTTTAAGCGTTGTGTAACCGGATTTTGATGCATAATAAAAAAAAAAAGCATCAGGTCAATTTAAGGGTCCTATTCCTTTAAATAAATTTCGAATGGAATGTAAACATTCACCATTATAAATCTTCGTATGAAATCTGTTTTCATTCCTGTGAATTTTTACTAGTGAAAATAAAAATGGGTCAATGAAGATATCTTGGAAATTTTCTCTTTCACCGATTTAAATTGCACTTTTACACTGGTACAGTGTATGTGTATTTTTATTGAAAATCGGCCAAGTATGCTGCATAAATATCTTTGGACAGACTATAGGTAAACAGGTTTATTTATAATTTATTTAATAATATCCATAACCTACTAGTATATTAAAATAATTCCTTTTTATAGTTTCAAATAGAATTACATACAGGTGATCACATGTTTAGTTTGTAAATATGTTGGTATTTAGAATCATCTGGCTGAAAAACGATGTTTTTAAATTATCTATTTTTTGAATTGTTATAATTTTGTGTTTTTGATTTATTTTAATATTTAGTAAATCCTTATGTTTATTTCAAACGTTTGGCGTTCAGTTCATTAAATTTGATATTTTTTTTCTTGGGTGTTCTTTGCTTTGGGGCCGTCAACCCAAATAAAGCGTTCTAACCGGTGTTTTTTAAAGTTTTTTGGCAGACATTAATCTTTGATAAATTACAGTACGAGACGTACTAAATCTGAAGAACATGTGATCACCTGTTCCTGTTCCAGATTAAACTACCTAATATCTAAAAAACTAACTTCCTATCGGCGTCTAACCATATTTTCTGGCGAACAGGTTGCGAAAGAACGTTATTTGGAGAAAATTAAAATCACCAAAGCCAAGCGCTTGATTTCAATGTAAGTTGATTTTTTTCTTTTAAAGGCATATAATTTACATTTTTTTCAGATTTAAAAGGAAAAAAATGACCCAACTAGTTTTATAGATAATCAAAAACTGCGTCTTAATTTTATCATTAAGTTACTTTGTCTATGGTATCTATAATTACGTTTAACAAAAACTCGGAACAAACAGTTCGTGTTGATAGGTGATCGAAAATTGAGAGACATTGTATTCTGTTTTATTCTTTGTTTTCTGTTAAGCTTATATTTAAAATGGTTTTCAGCACAAAGTACAACTATGAGTACCTTTCAAGGACAAGATATCGTCTGCTGTCAATTGTGTCAAAACCCGGTTGAACACCACTGTAATCTTTGTTTTGTTGACCTTTGCTCTTTGTGCATTTCCATCCACATGGCAAACAAAACAAAAAAACATGAGATCGTCGAGTTTATCAACAAAAAGGAAGGACCCCTTCTGCCTGCATGCAAAACCCACAATAAAAATCGATGTGAGATGTTCTGCAAAGATTGCAATGAACCAATGTGTGTACTTTGCATAACAAGTACACACAAAAAACACGACATCGCAGATATTGGAGGAGTTATCGAAAACATCATGCATCAAATTTATGCTGATCTTACAGAGCTGGAAAATGATATTGCTCCAGCATTCAGAAGTGTTATGGCAGGTGTACCTTCCGCTGAATATGATAAAGTTCTCTCTGCCAAACAAAATCAAGAAGATGCAATCTGCAAGATTGTGCGTGACATTGGCAGTCAAATGCGGGAAGAAGTTACCAAACAAAAAGACCAATCCAAAGAGAATAGAGAAACAGAGTCGTTGGCAGCAAGAACTGAAAAGGAACTGAATGCAATTATCCTAAGCAACAGAAGCATCCTTACATCATCCGATGTCAAAGGCATGATGGGCTATGAGTCAAGAAATCAAATATTTAGAGATAGCTATAATGAATTAGAATTGCTTTATCCCAATTTTTCACCTGGACAAATCAGAAATGATCAAATTTACGAAATGTTTGGAAGATGCCTGATAAATAAAACTTCCAAACCACTCAGTTTATTGAGAAGCCCTAGTAACACAGAACCATCAAGCATTTCTTCTGCGTTTTGCAATATGTTCCAAAAGGAAGGCTTTCAGTCAAAAGGTGCATCCGGAAACCAAAATAGTTCTCAAACTTTTAATTTTGGGACGTCTTGTAATACGACTTTTAACTTTGGGAGTGCCCCAAAAAATGCAGGTTTCGAATTTGGGGGTAAACCCCAAAATGCGGGTTTTTCGTTTGGTAACCAACACAGTGTCGGCTCAGTGGGATTCGGAAGTAAGCCTCGTAGTGAAGGCTTGTTCGGAAGCAGCAACACAGCGGGTCCTGGCTTTTCGTTTGGGAGTAGTGTGCCCTCTAATCAATCACCAAGTTTGTTTGGAAGTTCAAATAACCGTTCAGGCTTTACCTTTGGAAAAGCCAATCATAAGTAAGAATAAGAAATATTAAAAAGTGAAAGGAACTGTACGGAGAATATGAAAGCGTGTTGTATCTGTGGATCGAGAGCCTTCCACAGCACTGCAATTAAAAAGCTAAAACAAGATGTCATCACGTTTGTTTAAAATCTTGTTTTGGTGTTTTTATTATGAGAAAACAGCTTTCCATTAAAGATTGAGTTAAGAAACATTTCGTTAGGAGAAGCTTAAATTACCATGTTTGTTAGATTGACTTTTAAAACAGTGCCAACTTTAACATTTGCATTTTCTTTTCTAATATATTTGCGTTCAAATAAAAAATCAATTCAAAAAAACATAAAAATAAAGACATAAATCGTAATTCTTGTTATGGAATGTCAACTGCTGACAATAATTAACATTGACATCTTCTTTTGAATGTTTTCCTAAAATCAACATACTTAAAAACAATTCTAAAATACTTTAGTTCATAATTTGCAAACAAATTGCTAATGTTTAAAATATCATATTTTATATTAAGTCATTCAATAAACATACTTCATTTGGTGCCAGAAATTTTAAGAACTTGGAAATTTCTTTTGAAATATCTTTTCAATTTTCCGACACTTTAAGTGTTATTTTTTAAATAAACCAATACATTTCATGAATAGTACTGAATGGACTCAGTAGGTGTACAATACTTTTTAGTCAAAATTGTATTTTTGTTTAGCATTCTTTTTTTTTTTGTCTAGATAAGTATCAAAACGTTTAAACGCATGGCGCAATTAATAATAATTCTGGTTTAAATTATTTTTGAAAATCTAGAGGTATTCTCTATGTATGGGAAGTCCTAAGTTTGCCTGATTATTGATTCTGTGATTTGTTATTATTTTGTCATGTTAAAAGCAACCTTGTATAATACCATTTTCATCCAAAGGTTTTTTGTTTGTTATCGATGAGTATGTTAATTTTTCTCAGAGGGCTAAAAAGCCATAATTCTTTTAGACTACATTAATTTCCTTGATATGAATAGCTGTGAATAAAGATAAAAGGAAATGTTTAAATATTAACCTTTAAATATTTTTTTCTTTACTTAACAATACGTCATGGTCATAAATTCATATATTGCAATTTATAAAGTTTATATACATCTGAATGGTTATTTGTTGACAATCCAGTCTTATGTTTTCAATGTTTTCACCTCTGAAAATGAGTGATATAAATTTTTCAATTATTTGTTGTTGTTTTTTTTATTAAATGTATATTCTAGGAAATGCTGTGGGTAACTATGCAGTGCATGTTGTAACGTTTTATAGATATTTTCCACAAAGAAAGCTTGCGTTTCAGCATTGACCCTGAACCTTGTAGCGACTAGATTTGGTGGAGAATTAACTGTAATAAAAGAGGGATAAAATTTACTGATTTGTTACTGTAAATCAATTAATATTTTCATTACTATTTTGAATTCAAATAATACTGTAACATTTTCTAATTTTATTAAAATGTTTCATTATATTTGTATTCATTGAATTTTATTTTTCGTTCGTCTATATAGTAAAAAAGATGCTAGATTTGTAAACATAATTAATGATTTCTGTTAGATATTTCTGACCGATGACCATTATTGTAAGCGCAGGCATAATCAAAGATCGTTTAAATAAAGTTTATCAGAAAAGGGATATAATTGTTATCAGGAAGAAAGTCTTTGTTTTTTTGCCAAAATAAAAAAATAAATGCAAATTACATAATCATAATCAATTGCTTTGTTATCTACATTAGAGGTTCGTCTTGCCTTGTTATACGAATACTACCTTGCTTTTGATTCTCACAAAAGTATTTACAAATTTGTCGACTTTAAATGTTTCCACATCTAATGAGCGGACAGCTTGCCAAGCTTTTTAAGACTGGGTTTGAATGATACAAAAAAGGAAATGAAACTGTATTTGTTGAATTTTATTTTACATTAATCTTAATAGTAAATAAGTTGCTAGATTTGTAAACATGATTACTGACTTTTGTAAGATATTTCTTAACAATATCAATTAGCATGGGCATAATCAAGAAAAGGTTAAAATTAAAGTTGATCAAAAAAGTGATATCGATGTTATGAAGAAAAGTCTATGAAGTTTTTGCCAAAGACACAAATGCAAATTACATAATCATTATCAAATGATTTGTTCTCGACACTTAGAGGTTAATGTTGCCTTGTTACATGTATACAAATACTATCTCGTTTTTAATAGTCGTATAACATTTACAAAGAATTGTTGAATCTAAATGTTTACACATCCAAACAGCAGGCAGCTTGCCAAAGATGTTTGATAAGACTAGATTTGAAACTCACAGAAAAAATGAAAGTGAAATTGTGTGGAAATTTGGAACCAAAATGACGCATAAATTAATTTAAATTTATTATTTCACCATGCATCCTGTCTTCATTGGTTTTTCCAGTGTTCAATGCTACACTGCTTCCGTGCTCTTTCATGAAGAATAGTTTATTGTTAGCTGTCAAAATTTGACGACTCTAGATAACTGTTATTATTATCTAAAAATACAGCCATTTTTTGAATTGCACCATGATGTAAAGCTTAATCTAAGAGATTTTATTTTTTCATCTTGACTGCATAACGTTTATAAAAAGTAATTAGCACACATACTTGTGCAGTTTGCATGAATATTGTCATCTTTGTAAGACTTATAAACTCCATGCGAACAAATTTTTTTTTTTAGGTTGTATGTTGTCTTATGGTAGGTACAAATTTAAGGATTCTCATTATAATCTGAGTAGCAAAGCAGTGGCATCAAAGTGAAGTCAACACCATTTTGTAGATTAGATGCATGGCATACCTTGTGATTAGCAAGAAAATAATATAAATAAGTATCATGTAAGAGGTGTTCATTTTATCAAAAAATGTAATAATTACTTTTTAATTGTAAACAAATTATATCAGAACTCTTTGATTAAAACAAGGCGACCAGGGTCACCTTAATGTACAATATATTTAACACTAAATCTTTAAAAATTTAATATTTTATGTTTTTTGCGGAAAGCTATTTGTTATTGATACAAATTATCAATTTTCCGAGAATCAGTTGGCTAATACACAAAAAAGGACCAAATATCATACATTTTTGTCCAAAATCTACAATGATAAAAAAGTGTTTCTGGATAATTCACTTGATTATCAATTAAACGGCGGTTGCATGCCTAACTTCAAACTTCGGTATTCTATATGCGTACATATTGTGGTCAGTTTGTCGTGATCCGGTGACAATATAATATAATTTCTTTGACTTCTTACTATATTCTAAAATATATGATGACGACCTGCTAGAAATTTATTGTACATCATACACCTATTTACTGGGTCTGAGGATGATAGTGAGTTTATTTTCCCCAAGACAGCGGCTATTTCACGAGGCGTAGCCGAGTTAAATAGTTGCTATCCGGGGAAACTATAAAATTGCTATCATCCGAATAGACATTATATTCGTATTTTATTATACGGTTACTTTATTTGAGTTTTGTGATGGTAAACATATACTTATCGGACTATGAATTACGTCAGAAATGTTCCGAATTTGTTGAATAGTTTCTATAACTATTCACCACAAGCAGATTGTATGAAAACTAGTCAAGGTTAGATAGAATATCATGTTAATTCGTTGCAGTGTTACCTACAATGTACAAAAATAGTAACATTTATTGACTTATCAAAGGAATTTTGTTGTTTTATTACAAATTAAGGTATCCGATGTACAATTGACCAAAAAATGATGCCTGGTAAGGTATATATTCAATATACTCGTTCGATAGGTAAGGATATGTAGTTTCTAAAAATAGCTGTTTTTCCCGCCAACTCACTATGGGGAAGTAACTCTAGCTCTGCAAATCACACATGGTAAAGTACTACTTTTCTTTGACGAAAACATGTGTAATCATTAATAATATTTATCACATAAATATTGCCAACACATTTTGATAAAAATAAAGTTTTTAAATAAATTGATTACCTTTATCAATATCTTTTTTTTTTTTTTTTTGCGAATTTTTTTTACAATGACCATGACGACTCACACGATTTTTACACCCCCCCCCCCCCCCACGTCAGCCGTCGCATTCATAATCCAACGCATATTCCATGTACCTGGTAATTTTCCTGTTTTCTATTCCTTTACGATTGAGAACTTGTAATTTTAGAATTAAAAATCTAAATTGTTCGGGGGTTTTTTCATTCAGCAAAATGTTTGCACAAAAGATATTGTTACCAATACAACGAAGTCGTGAATTGCGGGTCACATCAGGTGTGTAAAGTGTTACGAACAAAGCGTGCAAGAACCATGTGAAATGTTTTATTAGAATTCATTCCAAACCTTTTACTCGTAGAAAACAATATATATTGTATTATCTTTTACTCAAAATTGTATCCTTTTTTAACAAAAATATTAAGTCAGTTTTAAAATGAAGACTGTCGATAAAGTCTGACTACGATATTTCCGTATCGGTACAATTGTGGAATACACAATACACCAACATGCTTTACACAGTTATAACAAAATATGAATCAACCATAAATGACGCTTTGATGTTGTAATAAGCATGCATTTTTTCACGATAAGATTGTGTACAAATACCACACATAACATGCATTGGACATCGGCTATCTGGCTGAACCTGTCAATCAAATCTCGAGTATTTGATTTCATTGGATGGTGACGCGCCTCTTTTATGTAAACAGCAAAATGAAACGAATTGACTGTAAAGCGGAATCAGTATCTAATAGTATTATTTGAATGATATAAAATCCAGCGATTTTGAAAAAGAGTAAAAAATGTACCGTTCATGCCATACATATAATATGAAATGCGAGAGAAGAAAATTGTTTGGAATCCCGATGAAAAAATAAATCAATGATAAGAAATTTCATTATTTGACTCTTGTTAACTCGATTGATCGATTAACAAGGTGATCTTTTAACACAATAATTACAATAAACGTGTACAAGCATTTTAACCACGAAATCCGTATGTATTGTACTTATCAAAAATAGTAGCAAATACGCCGTTATACAAATGTTCGGTCAGAAACACTCTGTATGTATAATGAAATTAGGTATACAAAATATTGAACAAATTGAATAGGGCCATATGATTAACAGACTACCCCATTTCAAGTTATGCACAGTCGCAATATCTACGAAATCAATGATTAAAATGACCTACTCAGCATTTTTCGACGAAATACGTGACTTGTGCACTGCAACTTTTACTCTATGAATTAGGATTTTTTTTCTTCACGTTATTGCAAAAAAATAACGTCATACAACGGCAAATGACGTAAAGGTGCTACAACGTCACAATCAGCGTAAAGGGGATAAGTTAAAATAACTCGTTTTAAAATTAAGAAAAAAAGATATTGCTTGACTTTATGCATCAATTGTTTATTCTTTATCGTTTATTATGTCAGATCAAAAATAGTGCGACTTTTTGAAAAAAAAAATTCAAGCTCCGTAATCTACCGAGCTCATCCCGGAAAATCCCGAGCTCTCTGGCTCAATTGTACATCGGATACCTTAACTATTTCTACTGTCAATAGACTGCGATCTATTGGACTTGCAACGTATTTCAGAGCGCGGGTACGTTAAGGCTTCCCGATTGATTTCACATCAAGGTGTAGAAAGTAATTGTATGTACGTAATATGATATGTCGTCATAATTTACTTTAACGTCACGATCTGCATGCATCCTTTCGATAATTCTCAGAGAATGTATCTAACATTACGCTGTAACTAGTACTTGGTGAAACCAAATTCAATGTTATTTATATTGAATATCAAATAATCGACAGTTTAAAGCCTCATATTGGGTTAATGACTATTTATAATCTAATGGGTTGGAGACTCCTCCTTCTATGTGTAAAGTGGAAGCAATTTTTAAATGCCTTAACAGTCAATAAATCAGAATTTTTCCCCTTGGTTGGGGTCGGGCAATTGATCATACTGAGCTGTTCCCTGCACCTAATTGTATAATATAAATCAGTGTACTCCATATTAATGAGTGAATGCATGTGATTTAGCAGGTTCAACGTCCATTATATCAGCCAACGGAAAATGTTTATATACAGCTACCTTTGTAACAATGGACGTTTGTTTTAGACAATGACTCACAGAATCTGTTTGCATTAAACTTTTTTTTTACTACGATAAATAGATTGCATCAGAATCACCAAAAGATTAAAAAAAATTGAGGTAAAATTAGATTTTATTACATATGTACTTTCAGATTTTGATAGAAACTGTCTTTGGTAATTGATCATATTATGTTTTAAGTTTGGAAGCACGAAAATAATAGTAAAGTGGCTATTCTAGAGCTCTCTTGCTGGCGTCCTAGATGTCTCTGTCACACAGCTGATGGCAATCTTTTGATAAGCATGCGATCTTTGGATAGAACGCGAAGCAGAGTAGTGAGGTATTCTGGAACAAGGGAGACTCAGGTGATCGAAAATGTCAGTCAGGGGAATCCGTTGTTTTCTCAAACAGTGCTCCATCTGTCTGAGAATGGCAATGACGATGTTTGTGTAGCTGACTGTGCTAGAAATGCTGTTGTCGTGTTTGGTTCTTCTGGAGATTTTCAATTTATGTACAAAGGCAATGTAACGATACAATCTATACACGGCTTGTTTAAGCCTCTCCATATCGCTAATGATACAAAACTTCAAATTCTTGTTGGCGACTGTTCTAATTCACATAACAGACTGTAAAGGTAACTTTGTTCGTTTCATCGAGTCTCCCGGTAAAGGAGGCATCTGTGTCGATGCTGATTGTAATTTGATTGCTGGAAACGATAGAACTGGTGAAACTCGAATGATTAAATATGACAAGTAAAATAATTCAAGGTGGCTGGTCATATGCAAACTTCGAATTGTGACTAGCTACTTGTAATGTTACTAGTAACATCACAGTTTCATAAGGTAGATCAAGTTTTCAGTGACACATGTATCTTACTTTTTGTAAAACTTTAAATTCTTTAAAAACTGGGCAAGAAAGTTTTAATTATTTTACATGAATATTATAACGAGGAAGTAATTTCCCATTGATTTTCATTTTAAACCATTTTTCTGATTTTTCTCGCAGTTATTTTGGAAAAAGTTGTAACATTCTTATTATAATAGTTGATCTTAACCTGCTTGTAATTTGATGTTTATGATTACCCAACATCTCAAAAAGTATACAAGTGTACAAGTGCAAATTTTATTTAATTATTAATGAAATTTTAGACGAGCAAGTCTGAATCAGTCTTGATTCTCATCTTTCATTAAAAAATTATGTGAGCATGGAGTTACCTTAATTCAGTAATTTATGCGTGAAAAGTCCTAGTACACATCACATGTATCATGAATTTTTACTTCCTGGTTATTCTCCTTTTCACACCAAGGTTTTTTTAATTTTCCTTTTCTTCTTTCATTAAACAAAATTTCTTAGAAGCCTGTCGCTGAGAGTAGTTGAGTCATTTTCAATCACCCATTTCTACATTCAATTGGGGTTTTTTGTAAACGAATGCCTTTTGTACCTTATTTTTTTCTTTTTAACCTAAACATATTTTACTGAGTTTAGAAATTTGTCTTGTATGCAACATGATTATCTAAATAGCATTTTACTCTATATATACTTGGAGAGATTTTACAAAAATCTAATATTTAAAATAAATAAAATGTATATACAGAATGTTGATAAAACGAGTCAGTTTGATATTACTTGTGTTTAATATAATGGAACATAGCCACGATTTTGGACAAAATTTATTTCCCATTTTAAATGTTTACAAGGCTTGGGTAAGACATTTCAAATGGTCAACCAAAATTTGATTGTCAGTTGTTGAGTTATAAGCGATATGAAAATCTCACAATTCTTTGTTATGTAAACAGAGATTAGATAATGTTTTTTCTTTACATTTTGAATTTCCCGGTTTAGACCAAAAATGAATGCAACGAATGCCAGGAATTTTTTAATCATGTTCAAAACGAATTAACAGATAAAAATCAGCTTAAAAATAACTTTACTGGTATATTGAACCAATTTAAACTTGGCACGAACTAAGTGTTAAGAGGTAGCGTGCACAGTTTTTCATATAACAGATTTAAATAAGCGTTTTATCCACTCAATAGATTTCCTGCAGTTGGTAAGCATGGTGTGATTGTACCTGCGCAATAGCGACCAAGAAGTGTTTAATCAATTGTATGAATGACATGCATTTTATTTGTTGTTTTCAAGCTACCATTGTTTAAAAGTATAAATCGATCAGACGAAACATTTGCACTCGCTACAATGAATATTATCAAATTTTAGATTAGATATTCAAAAAAGTGTTATGTAGTTTAACAAAGAATCATTTATTTATTCATTATTAACGGGCTAGCAAGCAGAAAGGTATATGGATAACTTAAAATAAAAAAAAAACCAACATGTTGATATGTTGAATTGTTCTCGACTATAGACAGTGGCCAAAAAACCCCGAAATTATTTGTATTAAAGTAGTGAATAAAACGATATTGCATGCGAGTGATTCAAATGGAAATTTAACAAAACGTTTTCACAATTTCTACTTCATATGTGTCAAAAAGCACCATGGTCCTGCCTGTAGACATTCAAATATGTAAACGGGATATTAAAAACTCTATAAATTCACGTTGTGCCAAGAAGTTTTGGAAAAAAAAATAAATGTAAAATTTTACAAAATTCATTTAAAAGCAGTCAATGACAGATGAGAAAACTAAGTTAACACTTTCACGTAAAGTGTGCGTTCAGTTAATGAGCATGCAATACACTTCATTAAACGTACCAACTATACATATACACCATGCACATCTTCCAGCTGTAGTTGGCTGTATTGTTTATGAAATACTGATCGATCTCTCTAAATGTTTTTCATGCAGCATTTTCAAAAACTGTTATTGCTCCTATTTAAACATGATGTATTGATAATGTGTGACCGATTTTTCGAATCTTAAATACGAGACCTAACATGATTGCAAGTATTATATAATACATTAACAAATGTGTCCATCTGTCAAATGATATACACTTAATGTCCAAAACACGATCAACACTTCCTGATGTTATCACATTCGTAATCTATCAGATAATAATAATACAGGTGTCCATATTGATATGTTTGTTTGCAGCTGAGCAAGCCACCTGCTTCATAAAATAAACCTCTTTCTCTTTTGGACATTACGTATCTTAATTTAAAGCGACCCAGTGTTCCAAAGTAAGTTCTGTTGATTTTTTATTTTATTTTTTTTGTCCATATTTATATCACACTGAAACCAAATAATTTTAAGGGGGCGTGGTTACGATTTTGGTCAAAAATAATTTGTTTCCAATTTCACCGTTTACAATCCTTCAGTAAAGTAATTCTAATAATCCACCAAAATCTGTGTGTCAGTCGTTGAGTTAAAAGTTAGATACAGATCCTCCAATTATTTTTTATATAAACAAGCCTTATGCCATGTTTTTGTTTACATTTTAACCATTAAAGTAAAAAATAGAGTTAAAAAATAGACCCAAACCAGATGTGATAAACGCAAGGAACTGTTTATCTATGCTTAAGGTGGTATGGGACACTTCCATATTGTGATGTATTGTTTATCGAAATAATCAATAAAATTAAGTGCAGTTATATAAGTAGTTTCTTTCCAAATATTGTCATCAAACAGTGTAGTGCAGTGAGTTAGTGGGTTTACTAAGAATCTATAAGTCCTGAGTTCGAATCCCACTGTGGGTTTTACAATTTTTACCTTTCAAAATATTATTAAAAGCTATTTTTTTTGTTAGATATTGTTAAATTTGAAAATTCTAAACCGGTGAAAGTATTTCAATTATAATGTACTTTAATCCACATTAATAGCGACAGATGTCCCATACCACCTTAAACGAATTAGAAGATATAAAAACAAGCTTTAAAAAGAATTTTACTGGTACATGTATATCGAACCTACTGTATGTGAACAAAACCAAGGCACGAGCTTTGTTTACGTGATCAAGAATTGCGATATCGGTATCTTGCTTTTAACTCAACGACTGATACCTAAATTTCGGTTTTTTTCTTTAGAACTGCATTTCTAAAGTATTGTTAACAATAAAAATAGAAAAATAGAATTTGATCCGAATAGTTAGTGTACTGTCTATGATAATTTTGGTTTCATTTGGAATGTTGAACGACTTCAGCTGGAACTCGAGTACAAACTCGGTTAACCTACGTTACACCTAAACAAGCATGGTATCGACAAAAGTTTAACTCACCTGGCAGGTAGAATTCGTACTATTTCAACATGGCGTCGAAAGGCAGAGGAAAGGAATCTAAGTGTCTTATTAAAAACATTTTTCCATTTCATCGGAAAAAAATATATTAAAGAATGATTTTCCATTTTGACACCATGTTTGAACTGATACTTTAACGATCTTTAAAATTCAATTTTTAGAGTTGCATTCCATTTTAAATTTAATAGTTTGCTAAAAGTCTCTTTTTACAAATATTTACAGTAGTTGTTTGACAATACAAGTTTGATTATTTTGAAAGTATTTCTTTACTTGTAAAACACACAGTGTTTTTATTTCCTTTTTTAGGTAACGGCAACAATAATGAATACCATTCACGGACAAGATGTCGTTCGTTGTCGGTTGTGTTCCAATCCCGTAGAATGGCATTGTAACCTTTGTCACGTGGACCTTTGCTCATTATGCACTCAGATCCACATGCAGAACAAGACAAAGAACCACGAAATCGTTGAGTTCATTAATAGAAGAGAAGACCATGTGTTGCCCAAGTGCAACTTCCACAATAAAAAACGATGTGAGATGTACTGTAAAGATTGCAATGAACCAACGTGCGTACTGTGCATGATTAGTTCTCACCAAAATCACGAGATTAAAGAAATAGAAGAAGTAATGAAGGACATAAAACAACAAGTCATTGTTGACCTGACAGAGCTTGAAGATATCATTGCTCCAAAGTACAATAAGATAACCTGTGGAAGATTAACCGAAGATTTTGATAATATTATATCGAATATTCAAGATCAAGAGGATAAAATCTGCAAGGCTGTGCATAAAATTGGCCAAACATTACGCGATAAGATGAAAGAACAAAAAAGAGACTTTGAAGATAACAACAATGCAATGCAATATATGACAACAGAAGCTGAAAAAGAACTTCACGAAATTATTCATAACTGTAGAAGTGTCCTTAAATCTGTTGACGCTTTAGCAATTATGACCTACAAATCAAGAAACGAATCATTTAGATATAGGTTTACAGAAGAAGGACCGACTTGCCCAATATTTTCACCTGGTGTGGTAATTGAAGACCAAATTCAGGAAATGTTTGGAGAATTTCAAGGACAGTATATCCCCAAAAATATAATTGGTAATCCAATCTGTTTAAATTTAATTAAAAGTCCTTATGGGCTTGATTTTGCACTATGGGAAATAGCATGCACTGGAACAGAGCAGTTCTGGATAAGTGGAAACGACAGGAAAATTCATCAAATTGACAAGTGTGGAAATATATTAGAAACAGTTTCGGCCAAAGCTGCTAATGATGTATCTTCATTATCTATAAACAAACAACTAGGCCTTTTATTTGTAGTGAGGTGGCCTGATACAAAAGTTTACAAGTATGAAAGTGATAGAGTCACAACGTTTTTAAATCTTTCTGACTGGTGCCCTAGAGGACTGTGTCATACGGTAAATGACAATCTCCTGGTAAGCATGCGCTCGTTGGATAAGAGAAGAAGTAGAATAGTAAGGTATACCGGGACTACTGAGACTCAGATAATGGAAAATGATAATCATGGGAAGCCACTGTTCTCAGTTGGTGAGAGAAGCGTGCTCAAACTAGCCGATAATAGGAATGGTGATATTTGTGTGTCTGACTTCGCCGGGAAAAATGTGGTGGTGGTAGATGTCTGTGGAGATCTGCGTTTCAAGTACAAGGGTAATATCACGAAACTTACAAATTACAAGCCGTTTCAGCCCTCTCATATCGTTACAAATGATATCCAACAAATACTTGTTGCAGATTTACCAAATGACATTGTACATATCATTGACAGTGATGGTAACTTTATCCGTTATATTGAGTATCCGTGTAGAGGAGGTATGAGTATCGATACTGACTGCAATTTGGTCGTTGGAGAAGAAGGGACTGGAATCATCCGGATAATTAAATACATCGAGTAAAGATTTCAGGGACGAATTAACATATGTAGTAATTGAATATCTTATTGTGGCCTGGTTGTAAAAATATTTGAACTAGTGAGTCTAGTTCTCTTTAAAATTAGCTCAATTTTAGATTAGTTAACAGAGTTTGAGCCTGTAAATAAATCAGCTTCAATATTCTATTGGAATAAGAGTAAAGCCGCCCCCAGTTCTTAAGTTTTGAAGTATTTAATCACACACAAATGTTAAGCACACTCTGATAGTTGTTTTGTTTCATAAATCAACCTCGAAATAATGTACAAAAAACTTTTTCTTAGAGTATGCGCAGTTATTTCATGAAAAATTGAACAAAAATAACGACAAGTCGCACTTTGACACGTGCCCCCGTTAAAAAGAAGTCGATGACATGGTCATTTTTAAATGCTGTTATTTCAAAATCATCATTTAATGTCATATTTTAATTTCGATAGAAAATCTATTGCAGAATTGTTTGAAAAAAAAAATTCTCTCACAAGAACGCTTTTTGGGAGTTGATTTTAATCAACTCTCCTATGCAGTTACTCAGACTAACCGAAAGTGAAACAGTGTTTGGACCTCATCACAAATCATTGCTGCTGACAAGACTTAGTTCTTGAAAATAATTGATAAATTCGATGTAATGTATGCTAGAGCATTGTTTTTCAAGGAAACTATTTATAAATACCTTGAAAATAGTCAGATTTTAAATGGTAAAAATAATTTAAATATTTTGGTAGTCGTATGTATTCCTACGCCAGAGTTCAAAATAGTCTTGTTAAACTCGACGCTCGGCTGTCTCCGTAAATCCTTGTCAGAGATTTACAGTACCGATCAGACCCAACCTAACAGAAAGTAAACCCCAAATAAACCCTGGGTTTACTTTCTGGGTTTACTCTGGGTTTACTTCGGGTTAACTAGAGTGGACCCAGAGTAAACCCAAAGTAAACTCAGAGTGGACACAGAGAGTAAACCCAGTCAGACGTATTCCCCTGAAAGCAGACGCTAACTGTGTATTCGGAATATACAAAGGGTAGGAATTACAGGCAGTAGGATGGTAAGATAAAATACTAGTCTGCTTCACACTTCAGTGCATACATTTGACCTCAAAAGCAATTTCAAAGTAAACCAAAACTAAACCCCGAGTGGACCCAAATTTTCAAAAAGTAAACCCAGAGTAAACCCAAAAAGTAAACCCAGGGTTTAGTTTGGGTTTACTCTGGTGTTAGGTTGGGTCTGATCGGTACTGTACGGTGTCAGCCGAGCGTTTGGTTGAACGAGACTAGAGTTTAATATTGCTTGGATCCATACAATTTTCGAGAAATATTTCTATTACTGATACATAGTTTGATTGAATTAATTTTATCTTTAAATATTATTTAACATGATTCATATGGGGGTTTCTCGACATTCTTATCGAAAAAGTCCAAAAATTCACATTATAAAAGTGTGCGTAATTCAAATTAGAAACTACATGTACTTGTCATGCAAAATAACATATCATTGATTTTAAAATAAATAAACATCGACAAAATCAACTCCCGTCATTTCTTCAGTACTTTGATTCCAATTATGTTCAACTGAAGAAGAGAAGTAATACAAAATGGTATGAAATGTGTTTTTGTGATTGATTTTAATATATCTTAAGTAACTCTTAACTCATATAAAATTTTCTTGAAAATCCCTATCGAAGCAGTGATTTTGGTTTGTCGTCCTTCCAAAATCATGTTATTTTACTTTATGTTTTACCTTTTATTGTTTTCAATACCACACCTAAATTGGAGAAGGACGACCACGGATGGTTTGCAGTCTGAAATTAAATTAAAATGTAACCTACCTTCGAGGTGGGCGGTGGAAAACTGGCTTTTCTGATCACATTTGTCTGTCGTCCGTCTGTCCGTGCTTCCGTCTGTCCGTCTGTCCGTAAACTTTTCTTCTCAAGAACTACTGGGCCAACTTCAACCAAACTTGGCACAAATCATCCTTAGGCAAATGGGGATTCAAAGTTGTGAAAATTAAGGGTCACAACCTTTGTAAAGGGGAGATAATTAGAAATTAATGAAAAAATTGGAGAAATTTTCAAAAAGGTTGTGGCCACATTTGGGGAGGGGGGTGTTAAAGATTTACATAGTAATATATTGAGTCAATCTTTAAAAATCTTCTTCTTAGAAACTAATCAGCCAGGAAAGCTGAAACTTGTGTCGAAGCATCCTCTGGTAGAGTAGATTCAAAGTTGTGAAAATCATTATCCCCGGGGGTAGGGTGGGGCCACAATGGTGGGTCAAAGTTTAACATAGGAAGATATAGAGTAAATCTTTAGAAATCTTCTTATCAAAAAATAATCAGCCAGGAAAGCTGAAACTTGTTTGGAAGCATCCTAAGGTAGTGTAGATTCAAAGTTGTGAAAATTATGACCCCATCGGAGTAGGGTTGGCCACAAGGGGGGGGGGTCCGAAGTTTTACATAGGAATATATTCAGTAAATCTTTTAAAAAAATCTTCTTCTCAGAAACTAATCAGCCAGGAAAGCTGAAACTTGTGTGGAAGCATCCTCAGGTAGTGAGATTTGAAGTTGTGAAAAAATGACACCCCCGGGAGTAGGGTTGGCCACAACTATGGGGGGGGGTCAAAGTTTTACATAGGAATATGTAGAGTAATCTTAAAAAATCTTCTCAGAAACTAATCGGCCAAATGATTCTTTATAATTGTTAAGACATGGGCCCCAGGACAAGTCTTCGGCCTCACGAGAAGGTTCAGAGTTTGATTTAGGTTTATATCCCAAATATAAACAGTTGTTAAGGTCTTTTTGAGAACTGCGATACTCAACAAGTGATATGACTATAAAATCATCCTGTTAGAAAAGGGACTAATGATTATAAACATAAGAATATCCAGGGGGAAAATGGATTTTATTTATACAGGATCTACATGTATTATTGTACATTGTCCAGAAAGTTTGTATTATGACTCCATTAAGCAGATTTTATCATACCTATTGTTCCTCAGGTGAGCGATGTGGCCCATAGGCCTCTTGTCATTTCAATATATCTGGTTAAAATCTTCTTTGCTAATTTATTCACTTTGAATCTACACAAATTAATGTTTGAAAACCAAATATTTTATTTATTCACAATAATTAACTAGATGCTGTCATTTGACAGTAATACCCGCACCAAGTGTTTGCCCCTAAATAACACTGTTTTGTACCAGTTTAATTAAAAATGAAGGCCATATACATGCAAACTCCGTTAATACATTTAAAAATAATTATTATAATTTTCATAACTGAAGGATGAGATCCCTTCCCATATGATAATACACATGAGTTGGGGTTGAAATGTTTGCAGTGAATTTTCAGTTAATCAATAATCTTAACATTTCATGTCATAGAAAGTCTAACGGTCAATATAATTATTACTAACAAAAATAAAAATTAAATTATGCCCCACCCTCCCCCGTGGCGGTTGCCGGTTTTAGTTTTGCTTCTGTGTGCATACATATGTACATCATCGTGTGCACAGATTTAGAGAATGGGTGGGAGTGAGGGGTCCATACCCCCCCCCCCCCCCCATGAAAATTCTTTTATATCAATTGTAAAATTACCAAAAATACACCTTGGACCCCAATGCTCTTATAGACATGTAAACGCTCTAACCCACTGCGCTTCAATGTTAGGTAACATTATTTGGGAGGTAAATATTTAATTAATATTTAATATCCTTTATTGTTTATCTCAATAGGAAGTATACATCACAATATGCAGGTGTCCTGCACCACCTTAAAGCTGTTATTTAACTAATAAAATGGTGCAAGTGGATTTGAAGAATAGGTCATAAAAATACATGAGATGCCAGCATACATAAGTTCTACTTTCACTTTCTAAATGTGATCTTTGACAGCATACTGTATCATCATCTTTTAATATTTAAATAAGCTTATCATCGTTACCTATCCTATCGCATTTGTAAAGTTTCTGTCATTTTAGTTGCATAGTTATTTTTTTCATTTGTCAGACTTGCACTATTGAGTTGACCCCATCTTGACCCTGTATAAACAATTTCTTATTAAATTTGTGTATTACATGTACTAAGTAAGTGTACTAGACACTTAATTATCATTTTTATATGAGTTATAATAGGAAGGAAGGAGTATTTCTTTCTTAATGTATAATAATGCATCAAATACAATGTAGGTCATGACCTTATGGGATTAGCTCTTCTGACCCCACGAAACAGGAAAATACAAAATATCTTCTAATGTCATTATGATGCATCAAATGGTGTAAAGTACATTAATGACCCCCAGGTGTTGTTTTTAACTCGCTTTGCCCGAGGTACAAGTACATAGGAGAGCTGATTAAAATCAACTCCCAATAGTAGTATTTTATCTTATTCATATATGTTACAGTAGTGTTTGATCCATGTGGGTAATTCCTAGCCTAATGATGTCACTGCTTTGTTTAGGAGACTTTAAAATTGCCCCAAATAGGCGAATACATATGCATATAACATTTTGTTTATAAATCTTAAAAATTGAATTAAGCAATTTCAAAATGTTAATGTGCATCAGGAGAGAAAAAGCATTCAAGAAATGATTTAAAATTTCCTACTGCACACATACGTAAGAATGTATTAAGAAGACTGAATCTTAAGAACCAGGTTAGATTGGGGGGGGGGTGAATGTGGAGTATAAACATTTATAATTTGAAACATTTATTGTTATTAATTTTAACTTGTCAATGAGTACTAGTTATTGATCCCAAGGTAGAAATATGACCTCTGATCATATCTCAATAGATCATTTGCCAATTATGCAAGGTGTAATGTAATATTTTTTTTAAGAATAATTACATTTTTTACCAGTTTATAAAAGTTTTTAGACACCCAAATTATATTTTGATTTAATAGATCATTCGACAATTAAGGGGGGGGGCGGTTTATATTTGAGTTTGTTTGGGGGTGGGGGTTCCAAGTCATATACTTGACAATTTTTTAATGTTATTTAAAATAAGACTAAGCCATACTACAGTCATGAACATAAATAGTATAGAACAAAACACAAACTAATACATGTATATATACATAGGAAGTATTACAAAACATAGATGATTGATCTATATCTGGGTTCTTAAATTGAATCATATATCATGTACATATTACATTATTGTTTCTTTGTTCAAGGCATTTCAGATGGTATGTAGGTCATGATCCCAAGTGCTCTTCCTGAAATTATCAAATAGCATCAAAACCATTGAGATCCCCACCTTAATCCAAAGATATTATTCCTCCTTAGGTCATGCTGCATCAGATCATTATGGCATGTAAGTCATGACCCTAACGGGTGTCAAAAGGGTGTGGGGTCTAACATTGAACCTTGTAGGAAGAATCGTAGACTCTATTTTAAATGGTAACTTGAAAACGGACAAAGATAATAATATAGGGTTTTCATAATCATATATTGACTGTTACTTGCAATATATAGGGTTTATTAGATCTGACCCCTGGAGTCATCCCCACCCCCCAGGAATTTGAAATTACCATATATCTCAGAAACTGTTATAATCATGACCCCTAAACCATATATATTCATGTTTCTGATGTCAAGGGGCATCAAATGTTATGTAGGTCATGGGCCCTGTGGGTGTTCCTGACCCCCTCAAACAGCAAGTCCCTTAATATCTTCAAAACAGTTGAGATCCCCCACCCTTAAACCATATATATTCTTGTTCCTTGTGTCAAGGGGCATGAAACGGTATGTAGGTCATGGGTCCTGGGGGTGGTCATGACCCCCCTGAAACAGGAAGTACACGAATATCTCAAAAACGGTTGAGATCCCCACCCCTTAACCATATATATTCTTGAATCTTAAAGGGCATCAAAAGATATGTAGGTAATGGGCCTCAGGGTTAAATTAAATTTTTCAAAACCGTAATGCACATCTACATTGATCTATGGAACAGTTCTTATCATATCCCAAGATATGATGTGTCTATCCATTAAATCATAAAAGGAGTTCTAGGATCTATGTTTTTTTGAAGTGATAAACGTCAATTTTCTGCTACTTTTTGACTCCCGGGATGAAATTTAAATTTTTAAAACCTTACTGCACATCTATAGAACATTCCCTATCATATCCCAAGATATGATGTGTCTATCCATTAAATCATAAGAGGAGTTCTGGGATCTATGGGGGTTTTTTGAGTGATAAACGACAATTTTCTGCTACTATCTGACTCCCAGGATGAAATTTAGATTTTTAAAATCTTATTGCACATCTATAGGACAGCCCCAATTATATCCCAAGAGATGACGTAGCTACCCCAAAAGTTGTAAGAGGAGTTCTGGGAACCATACTTTTTTTGCAAAAAAACGTCTTTTTTTGTTGCCCACTGATCCCCTTAATAAAAAAAAAATTCTGGAACCTGATCACACTTCAATATGACACCCCCAATCGTATTCTAGATCATTTGGCTACCGCAAAAAGAAAATGACGTTTTTGAAACCAGTTTTTTTTTGTAAAAAAAAAAACAAAAAAACCCCGTCATTTTTTAGCAATTAATTGACCCCCAGGACAAAATTGAAAATTCCGAAACCTTATTGCGCATCTATAGGATACCCTAAAACATATTCCAAGAGATGATTTGTCTACTGTTAAAAATGTAGGAGGAGTTCGAGGAAGAAGGTTTATTGTGAAAAAACGTCAGTTTTTACCAATTATTTGACCCCCAGGACTACCAGAGAATTTTTGAAACCTTTTTACAAAACAACATGACACCCCAAATCAAACTCTAAGAGTTCAGATTGCTGGTTTATAAGATGTAAGAGCAGTTTGAGAGAGTAAAACGTGACAGACGGACGGACGGACGGACGGAACAGAGTAACAACAATAAACCCGAACTTTCTTTAGAAAGTGCGGGTTTAATTATGATTACAGCTTTTCGTTATGTTTCATTAAGACATTAAATAATGATTGCAGGAGCATTGCGTGCATTCTCGCTTAATATTTCTTATTATTATACTTTCATGTTAAATACTGAAATCTGATTGGTTAAGACGCAGTTGATAATCCGTTCTATTACCCTCAGCCTTAGCAACACACTTGGCAACGGGTAACATAACGAATTGTTACATGCGCGTAAATGATGCGCGTACGGTTCGCCGTAGAATTCAAGTCATTCCAATAGAAAAGCAGTTAAGTTTTCTTTAAAATTGACATTCAGTATAATAAAATAAATAGTGCCTGTTTGGGAGGATAACAGTTGATATCGACACCCCTCGAAAACCATTGTCAACCTTCGGTTGACAATGGTTTTCTCGGGGTGTCAATTTCAACTGTTACCCTCCCAAACAGGCACTATTTTTATATTGTATAGCTCCCCGGGTTTAAATAATCGGGTATGATTTCCATGTCATTTTAAAAAGATACGTAGATAAGACGCTTTCTTTGTAGTTTTATTAATAAAGGGTTTACAGATTATTACATAATCAGAAACAAAAGTCGATAGAAAAATATCAGACTTTGCTTGAACTTGAAGTTTAGTTATTTTGAAACTACTAATTTAAGTAACCGGTAGAAATATAGACACAGCGCATGCGTTTAGTATAGAACAAGTAGTATACAGTTTCGTTAACAAGTTTTGATCAGAAAAAAATGACAGAAAGCAAACGAATTAAATTTCTTCAGGCGTGTTTGATTGTTAAATACAACATGCAGGGAATGTATTAGTAAATCTTCGGTTATAAAATATGCATATCCAAGTAGTTTATCCTGATTTTGAAGAGAAAGTCGAAGTTGCTCAGTTCGAGGCATTTAAAAGCATGTTACGCTTAAAGGGGCATGATCACGATTTTGGTCAAATTTCATTTTTCTGATTTGATTATTCTCAATGCTTAGAAATGCATTTCTAATGATCAAATGAAATTTGGGTGCCATTCGATGAGTTTTAAGCAAGATACAGGGCTCACAATTCTTCGTCATGTAAACAAGGCTCGTGCCCTGTTTTTGTTTAAATAGGTTCAATATGCCAGTAAAAAATCTTTTTCAAGCTGATTTGTCTATCTTCTTATTCATTTTAAGCGTAAATAAACAGTTCCTAACGATTAACACATTTATTTTAGGTCTAAAACTGGAATTTTTACTTAAACATTCAAAATGAAAACAAAAGCTTTGTTTACATAGCGAAGAATTGTCAGCTCTGTAACTCTCTTATAAATCAACAAATGACACTCAAATTTTGTTTGCCTATTAAAAATGCCTTACTGAAGCACTGTAAACATTAAAATCGAAAAAATGAATTTTGACCAAAATCGTGACCATGCCCCTTTAAACTGAAAGCAGAAAATATTTTGAATCGATGTATTTTCAGTCTTTCGAAATTGCTTTACATCACTGAATTTGAAGTCGTGCACTTTCTCACTTACCGAGCATCACCACAGAAAAAAACCTAAATGGAACTAAGTTTTTAGGTTTGTAATTTTATATCAAGCCGTGAGGTAGAATGTTGTAAAATGTTGTAAAATTTAACCGGACATGTACATTGAAAGAGTAAATCGATGAACAATATCAAACATGTAATGACATTAATGACCAAGTGACTGTAGATCCAAAGTAGCGAAGAAATAGTTTCCCCTCCCCCGAAGGTGCTTAAATTTAATCATTCACGGTTTTAAAAAGGGTATCATGGGGTTCGGAACCCCTGGGGATTGCAAACTAACTTTGATTACAGGTACCTCCCTCCTCCTCCTAGCAAAAAATTCTGAATCTGTGCCTGTTTTCCAGTGTTGAAATTTTTACTTATGTCCTTGATAGATATTTAAAAGCAGAAAATTAACAAACATGTTGTTGTTCATAAAAGAATATTAATATGTTGGAGAGTGACTTGCGGTTCATTGACAAGGACAGTATGATAACCTTCAACCGAGGTTTGCTGCTCTTTAGAACAACAATAACAACTCAAATTTTAAATAGGGATTAAACCAAACTGTCAAGAAAACAACAGCAATGTATAATTAACACACTGTCTGAAAAGCAATGGCCTGAAAAAAAAACTCCTACTGCTTTTAAAAGGATGGTTAAGGGTAAAATTTTAAAGGCATTTATTCGGTTCATTTCATTAATATAGATAAAATAACTGTCTTGACCTACACAGCAAACCATCTATACATATAAATTAAGATATTTCGCAAATTAACTACAAAATGCCTGCACCAGAGTAACTGCCTACACCTTTGGTATCTCAACACCTGTGAGATGATGTCCGTAGGCCATAATTAAATTTCAACCTGATGAGCAATTATTGTGAAAATGATCAAAAAGCTTCTTTCATTTTCGATCAACAAGCCCGAAATAGCAAAAATGTTAGTAAGGTGGTCGGCACGCTTTGGCGGATCCAAGTCAGGGGTAGTTTGCATCAAAATTTACTTGCAATGAAATAACTGAAATAAATGAATGATTACGTAAAGACTAAAGAACGAATATATTTACTGGTAACTTATTTAAAGTATGCACAGAAGTTAAGATTTCACAAATGTTGAACAAAATAAATGAGCCAATTTGTTTCTTGAATGCGCGATTTTAGTTTTGATGGATAGAACGCTTGGTGAGAGAATGGGATAGAACTTTCCAGAACCGGGTAACCAAGAACGCGGTTTGACTAATTAACGTCATGAGAAAAATGTAGGACGGGTTCATTATGTATCGCGGGCAGATATTCATACATTCGACATTGCACAAAAAATTTACATAGCAAATGTGTTTTTTCCGCAATGTCGCTTTCTTCATATCCCGAATGAATAACCAAAGAAAGCATTTGATTGTTTAAATAAATACACTTTGCTAATTCATACGCCATGATAACAAATACAAACGTCGCAGAAGCTAACTAAATAACATTTTATATAGCTGTTCCATGTAAGTTTCATATCCCTGACTAAGAGCGCAAAATAATGGATTTATAGCGACGATACACGGTACGACGATAGACATCAGTATGAAAATATATTTATTTATCTAATACTTATAAGCATTGAATGCGTATTTTTAAAAGTCGTCGGTTTTATGACACAACAAGCAATGCAGACAAATAATCAAACCGCGCTAACGCGCAACATTTAATTGGTGTATCATAGGACCGATGACATACAAAAATAAGCATTCAATGCTTAAATGAGTAAAAATGTGTCGATCATTGATATAGTGGACCCGTGCTCGAAACTAGATGGGAATCAGGCTCCGGACACCCCCCCCCCCCCTCCCCGCAGAAAATTTTTACTATTAAATTCGAACAGTAAATGTACTGGAAATAGGCCTGTGACTCACTTGCAAGCCAAACGACCTATTATTATCATCCAATCACCCAAATCCAACCCCAACCCCCACCCCCCCCCCCCCTCCCTTCGGGATTTTTTTTTCTGAATCTGCACTCTGGACCTTTTAATATCCTAACAGAGTCTAATTTCTATAAACTTTTATTAAACGAATGTTCAAATAAAATACTAATATACATGTAATATAATAGAGTAGATGGAACAAATAACTTATACTTAAAACCAACCACCGCATGAAATTCTCGAAAATGGAAATTTTCTGTTCCAATTTGTCAATGACATAATACAAGTACGCGTATAGTTATCGAAATACTAATAAGAAACTATAAGGTTAATGCTTTCATGAACCATGTTTCGTCCACAAGCAGGTATGACGGGTATGTAGAAGGCGATGGAATTCTAAGAGTTATCAAGAGTTTTTAATTAACATCTTATTTTTATGTATTTTTTTATCCTTTTGGTTGTTTTTACATCACAGAGCAGAGAGAGAGAGAGAGAGAGAGAGAGAGAGAGAGAGTAAAATACGAGAGAAAGAAAAACAATACGAGATAAAGAGAGAAATAAAAGCAACACAGAGAGAAAGAAAGAGAGATATTTTTTTTTATTCTATTTCGTTTTACTTTTTTTAATATATAAATGCGCGCGCGTGTGTGTGTGTGTGTCATCTATTTACAATGCGAATATGTCTATCATTTATTCCTTAAATGGTCTTTGAAACTGATAATTTGTTCATTACTTATTGGTTTTTCAATGATTCTATCTGCCCCCGATAATTAACATGGGAGTTACACGTCATTCCTAGAAAAGAAAACCAATGAAACTGAAGAATCTTTGTGGCATTTCAAAGTTAATATGTAGAGTTATTCATACTAAGTTATCATAAACATTGTTCAAACAACATCTACTGGATCGGTGCGTTGTATACCAGTCTTTAGATTAAGTCCAAAGAATTTTATGATCATCATTACAATATCATAATGAGTTTTGCCGACCAGAATGGAATGATGTCGACAGACCAAGACTTTCACCTGTCTAAGGAACAAGCTTGTGAGTATTTTGTATTAATTTTACAAATTTTAAGAAAAAAAATTATAATTCGCGAACCAGCGCTTAGCATAAAATACGAACAAAGTAAAGTATTTAGCTCAAGTATCAAATGCGACCTTTTTTCAGGTCAAACTTGTATCAAATGCGACCCTTTTAAAAATGTTAGTCTTAACATTATTGTCAAATTTTGGGATCCGAGAAAAAAAAGAAAACCCTTAAATTCGACAGCAAGCTATTCGCTAAATTTAGGAAAAATGTATTTTGCTTTGATTATCGTAACGGATTATAATTTTGGATACTTTTGGATACTTTCTTAATCACGAGAGCTAGAATCTCTGTGATTTTGTGTTTATCCCTTATGGTAAACACTGCCATTTCAAATTAAATTATGAAAAACATCAATTACACCAAAGTGAGAGTGACCAAGCTAAAAATAATTCATTTCAGATTGGATATAATTTAGGGTATAGCTGAGAATATTAAATTTTATGAAATTTAGCTCAACTTTCTACTGATAAGACTTTTTCCTTATCTATATCAAGTTTCAAAATAGTGGAGCGGTCACGGAAGACTACGTAATACATATTTTTTGGCTTATTTTCCGGCTAGTTAAAAGGGGCAAGAAAGTTTGTGATTGTTCACTATCTTAACTAATACTAAATGTACCTTTTTGAATATTACTTTTATTTACTACTTTTATTTTAGAGCTTACAATGCGATTAAGCTGCATGAACATGAACAAACAACAAACAACCAACTGATGTTATATTAATATCATTAATATTAACATCGAAAACCATTGTCAACCTCCGCTTCACGTCGGTTGACAATGGTTTTCTCGGGGTGTCAGTATATAAATAGTGCCTGTTTGGGAGGGTAACAGTTGAAATCGACACCCCTAAAAAAAACCATTGTCAACCGACGTGAAGCGGAGGTTGACAATGGTTTTTGAGGGGTGTCGATTTCAACTGTTATCCTCCCAAACAGGCACTATTTATTTTATTATACTGAATGTCAATTTTAAAGAAAACTTAAATGATTTTCTATAGGAATGACTTGAATTCTACTGCAAACCGTACGCGCATCATTTACGCGCATGTAACAATTCGTTATGTTACCCTTTGCTAAGTGTGTTGCTAAGGCTGAGGGTAATAGAACGGATTATCAACTGCGTCTAAACCAATCAGAGTTTAGTATTTAACATGAAAGTATAATAATTTCAACTGCAAATCAAACATTTTGTTGGCCTTTTACAGTGCGTGCCTCGTATTGGTGTGGAGTGACCTATTTCGAACATCACCAGCGAGTCGGGGAAAGTTTTAACACAGCAGACCCAATCTTCTGCATTGATGGATTCACAGACGCTTTCGACACAAAGAGATTTTGTCTTGGCAACTTGACCAATGTTCACAGAACGCAATCGGCAGATGTTACAAGACGCCATATTGGTAAATTTAATTTCAAACATAGATGGTTGTACTCTCGATCATCCAGAGACTTATTTTTAGCGAACAAACAGCCTCGCTAGATGCTATTATTTGAAGCGTCTTGCTGATCAAGACTAAAACGGTTATGGTCATTTTTGGACTATTTTACCTCCTGAGAAAAAACAACATCTTGAGATATAGAAGAAAGCAGTTTTAATTTTAGGTGTTTTATTTCTATAAGAAAAATCATACATGCATGTTAAAATGAAAAGAAGATGTAATAATTAAATTTTTCTCTTGCTGTTTTTCTACTCATTGTTGGTAATTAAGTTTCTATTAACTCAACTTTAATGCAATTGATAAACTTAAGGTAGATTGTCAAAAGTGGCATTGTGTCATGTAAAAACCACAAATAGCATGGCCTGCAAAAAATATTTATACATATCAGCGTGATGATTAGAGTTATTGAAGATAAATCTCTCTCTCTCTCTCTCTCTCTCTCTCTCTCTCTCTCTCTCTCTCTCTCTCTCTCTCTCTCTCTCTCTCTCTCTCTCTCTCCAAGGTCTCTTGTTTCTGTGTGAATTTTGATCGTACCTTTTGAACAGGTAAAGGTGTGCAGCTGACCTACAATGGACAGGAAGTGTACGTCGAATGCCTCAGTGATAGGGCTATATTCGTGCAAAGCCCTCTGACCAATCACCAGTATAAATGGCATCCCAACATGGTCTGCAAAATCCCACCAGGTCAGTACAATCAAAGTCAATGATTTTAAAAGCATAAATTTCTTCTTTAAGATTGTCCCCTGTATTCCCATTTCTCCTGCACGTAAACGGAACAGTATTCAGGATAGTGATGTTTATGGAACAAAGGACATATTTCAAGTCTGAACTTAAGGAAACATGTCAACTTTAATACCATAATTATTGTTACATATATTAAGGGATTATGTTTTCTAAAAATCCGAATTGAATTAGGGCAATACGTCAAAACTGACTTAACGAGAGTCTTTATTATTATTATCATATGATAATTACTAATTCAATGGTGTCTTGACTCAATGGAGTCAAAGGCGAAGGGACCGTAAAATCATGTCCATTTCTTTTAAATACTTACCTCTAAACTATTATATAAATTTAAATCAATTATACTTACATTTTAACATCACTATTCTTTTTTACCAAGAGCGGCTAAAGCAGTATTTGGTTTTTTTTATACACAAACTGTGCCCATATAAGATATTCAACATGTGCCATTTTCTGATTACAATACTTTAGTTTGTACGAATTAAACTCAGGGCCTCGACTTTAAAGTTTAAAAAACAAAATATGCATGTAACTGTACCTACATTCTACATGTGTCAACATCAGATCAATACAGTACTTTAATATATAGGATGTAAACTCAGGATCTTCGACAATCAGGAGTTCGCTTCCTTGCTGGCCCAGTCCTTCGAGCAAGGTTTCGAGTATGTGTACAAGCTTACAAAGATGTGTACCATTCGCATGAGTTTTGTCAAAGGCTGGGGAGCTGAGTACAGGTAAGAGAGAGAGAGAGAGAGAGAGAGAGAGAGAGAGAGAGAGAGAGAGAGAGAGAGAGAGAGAGAGATCTGTCGCATTAAGAGGGCTATATAGTTTTGTCAATTTTTAAACTATTTTAATCTTCTTGATAAGAAAAGCTCCGTATGAATACGTAGGAAAATATTTAAAACTTTAACCAGATATATTTGGATTTATTTTTATCAGATTATAGCCAATATAGCTTATAAAGCCAACGACTGTCTTGTTTTAAAAATGCGAAAATTCATGAGCGCTTTATTTTTCTGATAAACGGTCTTTACGTTAGCAATCTTAAAACTTGAAGCTTGAGCTTTCCTTGATATGGTCACAAGTTCACACTCACATTTTAAGTCAAAAACCAAGAAAATTTCAAGTTTCAGTTTGTTGAATGCTCAAGCTACAATGTAAAACTTGCATTGAGATTGAATCCATCTTTAGAATGATGCTCCATTTCATTTATTATTTAATTTATTTTTTTGTAGCAATGTGTTTATCGTACAAACGCTGTACACGTATGTGTTAAAACTTTTGCGTAAATAAAAAGAGATACGTCACTTAAGTTTAACGATCGAAGAAATACAACATACATCGATTTTATATCGTTTATTTGTTTGATTCCCATCTTGCAAATCATGCGTGAGTTTGAGGATTAAAATTGCAATTAATTATCAGTTATTACGGGAAAGGTGTTGATTATCACAAAGAGGCCAATAAGAACACAAACTGCATAGTCCTCAGCGATGATATTCTTATCTTAATATGTCTCGCACATTATTAACAAATTAATGTGTTAAATACGTTAAGTATGACGTTAACTATGACGTAAATCGACTACAAGTCAGGTAGCCGGAAGTTTATCAAACAATCGCTATGACAACAGGCAATCCAATTCTGTTTGACTACCAAAACCTTAAAATAGTAAAACGGTTAATACTGAGTCCGACGTTGTTGTTTAATTTCTTTTTGGAGATCGGGGGGGGGGGGGGGGGGGCTTCATGTTGTCTCTAAATACTTAAAATTTAGTATTTACGTTGCTTTGTAGGAGACAAACGGTGACCGATACACCATGTTGGTTGGAAATTCGTCTTAACACACCGTGTAAATGGCTGGACAAAGCGCTCGCTCAGCTGGGGTCACCAAACTTCAGGTGCTCAAGTAGGTAGGCCCTACCACCCAATCATGACGTCATTAACAAAGAAAATCACATCAAGATATTCAGAGTGTAGTTTCATTACAAAGAAAATGCAGCGGTCTTTGTATTTTGGGAAAATGTCATTGGAAAAAATGAGGGACTCTTATAAATAACGGAAATTTTATATTTTTTTTTTTGCCTAAAGGAACAACGTATTAATTTTGTATATCGGGCAATTATCAATTTAGTTAAAATCAAATAATTTTCAGATGAAATGATAATGCATGAAGAAAATTAATGTTAAAAGACTTTATGGGCTATATTAAGGATTTTTTTTTACTTTGATTCGGTTTCCTTGGATTTTGTTTTGGGGTAACGTTATGTTTTGTTTTGGGTTTTTTTTTTGGTTTTTTTTTTTGGTTTTTTTTTTGGTGAAAAGTCAAAAGTTGTCGTTATTTGTGTTGTATTTGTCAATATCACCGGAAGGCTTGTAAAACTAAATTGCTGTGGAAATGTAAAAGTATTGAATACACTAGTAAGGTGAAATGGTGTTAATGTATATGTACATTTGAAAGAAAACAAGACTTAAATCATCAAATGGAAAAAGTCGTTTGTATTTGGCACCGTCCTATTCGTTTATACCTTCAAGTGGAAGTTAAGTACCGACAGTACACTTTCGTTTTGTTAAAACGATTCTTAAAACATCAGTGATAGCAATTTCGGTTTTTTTTCTTTGATAAATCAAAATGGTTATCTGTATTATTCACTTGTTGGGCGATTCTTATTCATTTTACACCGAAAGAACGTTTTCATAAAAATGTGTGGATTTTTTTCAAATTATATACATGTTGTTACAATAAAGGCCTTTAAAAGTATTTGTTAAGTTTATATGAATTGTGTGCGATGCATGGAAAAAAAGTTATAACATTTGTAGTTCACCAGATATATTTGTACATGTATCCTCTAAATATGCTTCCCTCTATTTTTTCGGACATTGATTGCAATTTATGCATGCATGACAAGACATAAAACTCTGAACACGCAATCCAAAGCACGACTTAGTTGTCGGTGTAAAAATACACGCTGTCTTCTACTTTTCAAAAACTTAAAGGTCATATGAAACGATATTCTGACCATATTGACTTATATACGGGAATGAGTTCATAAGTGCCTATTTAATATGACTGACAATGTTTTTTGGATATTTTATGCAAATTATCAGCGCCACGGTCGATCAAAATTTCTCAATCGGGAACAGGAGCATCGACCTACGCGGCTTACCTCAGGCACGTAGCATCAGGGGAGGACAGGGAGGCCTGCCCCCCCCCACCCCACCCCCCCCCCCCACACACTTTTTCTGGCAGCAAATAAACATAAAAAATTGAATTATCATGGAGTTGCCCCCCCCCCTTACTTTTTTGGAAGCATGTAAAAAATTGATATGAAAATATTAAGGAAACTAGGATTGTTGATATTGAAGCTATAAATTACCGCAACCAACCCCCCCCCCCCCCCCCCCCCCCCCCCCGGATTAGGATTTTGAAGATTTTGGGGTAGTCCTAATTTCCATTTTTTGTGTTTTTTTTTCTCCTTTTTTTTTTGCTTCTCAAGATTTTTTGGATGAGTCTGCCCCCCCCCCCCACACTTTCAAAAAAGATGCTAAATCACATGCCTGTACCTCTCGTACTTATGACGTCAGTAAGACCCAATTGCCTTATAAAGCTCTGTAGTGAATACAAATATCAATATCATTTTGCAGTAGATTAAAAGGAAAAAGGTATTATTTTATATTAAAACTTATATAATCATACAGTAATCAACAACGGCAGTATATTTTCTCTCAAGAAATTAAATCGTATGCGGGTTTTTTTTCATTTGACAGCGTGTGCTTATTCAGTTCCGAGACTCAAGAAAGAGTGATTTTCGTTATGGACCTACATGCAAATACATGTATATGCATCTATGTATCTTTCAACTAGTTGTAACGAAATTGTCACATTCAAGGATTAACCCATCGTTTTTACCCATTTGCTCGTTCATGCAACTCATTATGATTTTGTTCGAAACATCTTACTAGGCAACATGCTGCCTTATTCGCCTCACTGTTAATTTTTTGGTTTCGTTTTCAAGTTGACAAATATGTAACCATTCAATTTAATTTAATTTTAGTCGAAGAGCCTCAAATGTGTTGATATTGAAACGTGTACTATAATACATGTAGTATGTGCGGTGTTTTGATTTTACAACGTGTATAATTATGTGCAGTGTTTACTCGCGGATATATGTACCTTCTATCTCCCTCTCTTCAAAATCTGTTGATTCTCTACACATTAATCCACATTTATTTCAATCATGCAACCGATTTATTCTACCGGTATATTTCTAATCCTTATGCCATATTTCCGCGATCTGATTTTATAAAACGTTAAAACACGTGTACACAAAGTATTGTCTTTAAATATTGCTACATATCCGTATGTCTGAAATTTATAGGCCAGATTAATTAGAATTTATCTATAGATCTAATTCTCAAATAAGATTTAAGAATATCATAGCGGTATTTTACAGTCGCTTTTAAATAAAAACAATACACAATGCCTCTGGCTTAAACAATTTCATTTGCCTGCCTTATGACGAAATAAATAACATGTAAAGGAATTAAAATGCTTTAATTCTCTTTAAGTAAAGCTCAATTATATGTATCGAAGAAGAAAAGTGTGTTTCTGTTTTAGAATTTTCAGGACAATTTATTAATGATGGAGCATTTTCTTTTGTTATTTTTTTTACTGCAGTACGGGATATTCAATATAATAATGAAAATCTGATAGTTTTATTTATTAACGACCAATTAAAACAAAACAATCTGTACTACGAAATCAGATGATCTCATCTGAAAAGAAACACACGTTCATATATGCAAACATAGCTAAGATTAAATCGATAAACTACTGTAAAATTACTATAGTTCTACACTGTGTGACGTCATAAATCCACAAAATCAAGAACGATAAGCGGGGAACAATTTTTTACAGGTGCTGATCATGAGTTTTCACGGTAATTTCTCAGTAATGCAAAGGCAGAAAAATCTTACTACACGTATTTTAACATTCGCTTCTACAAAGCTTTGTATTTATGAAAGAAAATCATAGTGTTAAAAATCGTTTCATATGACCTTTAAGCTTTAACGATGCGTTGTTTAGCCTATGAAATGTCAATTTCAATACAGATCGTTAGAATTAAGAATCTTTTAATTGTTCATTGGTGTCTTCTTTATACTTTTGTTGTTTATTTAAGATGATTATTTTTTAATCTACCGAAACTAATTCTACAATATGAAAGCGCGAACTCAAAGAACTTGCATGTATATAAACTTTCAAGTAGACTGTAGTTTCCATGGCAACCCATGCATGTATATAATATTATATGAAAAATTGGCTGTTCCATCTTCTAATGTTTTAATCGTCAATAATAATAATAATCTATATGTATAAGAACCGACATGCAGTGCTAGATTCATACTAAAATGAAGAACAAAAGAAAACATTTCATTGTTTGGAAAATTAATTAAATTGCGCGAGTAGCGATTTTCCATAACAAAAAAAAAACTACAATATTTTCGCCGAGAACCAGTCGTAATATGTTATATCATTTCCCAGGTAATCTTATTCATGATCGCGAACATTTGTCGCCGCGAACCAGTTCATATCCGATAAATCCCGAAATTAAGACGTCGCTAATAAAAGTTGGATTAGTTGCTAGTGAGAATCGTATAGGTGAACTTGTCGGTGAAATTTTGTTTGATATTCATACGTCGTGAATTATTTTTGTGACTGTGTTTAAACAGGTGGCTTATTCTCTGTGGTGTGCTTTTTAACTAATAAAAAGGATAAAAATAGTTTGTTTTTATTGTTTGTCATTTATACTACTATATTAAAATAATTGACTCAAATTGTTGGCCTTTAATACCGATAAATCGGATGAGTACTGTCTTTTGTTTTATATATTTAAAACATCATTGGTACTTGAAGATAACCATATCAACTATATATCAACTAAGTTTGACTCCTTGATTCCATGCAAAAAAATTCAAAATATTGAATATATTTATTAGGAGAGTGAAGATAGAACGTTCTATTGTTAAAATGATAAATGTCCTACGGACCCGATTGATTAATTCCTAGCTCTTTGATTGGCTCATATCCAACAATCTACAAAAAATAAAATGTTATATTCACCTGCACGTGACTTAGGAAGTCAACATAACATTTGATTTTCTCTACAATAGACTAAACATCGATCGTCCAATGAAATATCGTGTTTCTCAATTTGTTCGACTATTGCTTCAAACTAAAACTGTTTCCTTGACAAGACTCAATTCAATATTGTATCAAATCGTCACTGAATCATATAATAAAATAAGTTTTCTCGATCAATACGATGATTTAGCTACCCGAGAAGTACTCCTCGGGTAGTTAAATCATCTTATTGACCTAATAAACAGCAGTAATTGTTTTATTGTATGATTCAGCAACATTTCATCTGACACCGATGAGTTGAATATCAACATACTTACAAGTACATCGCAAGTCGTCCTAAATATTTTTCATATTTTAACCTAAATCTAAATAAACAATATTAACTTGTTGAAATGAATTAGTCGCATTTCAACTTAAAAAGTAGTACAAAGATTTATTAAATGTTGGCATCACCAATTCGCATATCAGAAACAAAGTTTCTAGGAGGAATCGTAGTTTGTAATTTAACATAATTATTCCTTATATAGACATAATCATTTTAAGCTGAAACTTTTTAATTCAGTGCAGAAAAACTTAAAGTAATAAATGTGTTACAGCGTAAAAATATTTCTCAATACCTTTTTTATAAACATCAACATTAAAATTTCCTTTACATTATGTGTTCAATTCAATCTATTTGTCAAACATCATTATATCATATTGATTTTGGGGCACAATTCAATAAATAAATAAATGTTCTTCAATACATCCATTGAATATATCCGATTTATAGAAATTGACATTTGCTATGGTGATGTCATACATGTATTCATACATGCATATTCAGCAACAAAATTTCACAAAATCAAATAGGTGACGTAATCAGCAACCTGGCTTGAATAAAGTGTAATAAAATCAATTTGATGACCATTTTAAATTGGATGTATGTGTGGATTTTAGTTATGTACGTTTTAAGATTGTTTTCTGTAGTAGTAAGCAATTTTTACGAACTGTTCGAGTAAACAATGACACGGGAGGAAGTATGACCTAATAAATAATCAAGAAAACATCCGATAGTGGTGTTTTCTTCTTTGCATAAGACTACACACACAAATATATATAAGGCATATGAAGGTAGTTATAAGAGTCAGATAGTCTCTAGAGGAACGATTTTTAAAAATGGTATGTATAACTGTATTATGATTATGTACATGTAATTATAGTCAACATTATTTCAATCCATACTTTTCGTATTGAAGTGATAAGAGTTTGTATGTTGTTCTTTTTAATACATTTTTGACAGTATAATAAACCAAGAGTTAATTTAAAATTTTAGAGAAAAGAATATTTCAAGTTAATTAAATAAATAATCCATGCGCATGTGTTGCGAATATTAAACATTGAATAACCGCTTTTTCCCGCGCCCATTGGCGTTACTTTGGTGTTTTTTTTTACTCTTTTGTTTAATAAACTTGGTCCGATTTATATCAAACTTTGTGCACGCTTTTAAACTAAGGTTATGCTAAAAAAAAAAATGTGTATATTAATACACATTGTAGTAATTTACCCGGTCAATTAAGCCATATTTAAATGCATATGAGAAAGGAATAAACAAAATTTGTTTGCAAACCAAACTTGACATAAAAGGGTATCGCGTTGTTTCGCCTCATATTATAATTCGCCCAAGGAGTCGAGGCAGATATGAATGTATCACAACTTTGATATCGCTATGAACAAAGTCAAAAATGGTTTTGCAAATCAAAAATAAACCTGGGTACATTTCGTTCACTAATATTTCTGAAGTTTGTTCTGTTTAAATCGATTCATAATACGCGGGTTTAATATACCTATCATTCGGGCGTCGATAACTAAAGGTTCCCTTTTGTAATCATGCCAATGATGCATTTTGGTATGGGGTTTTTTGTGTTTCCATAAAGAGATTATTTTCATTAACTTCGAATATTTCTAACTTTGAAAGGAGACCGATCCTGCTGGTGTAAATAGGAGAAAATAATGGAAAATTATTTGATTTTGAAAAAGCCAAAAATCAGACCAGCCCTAATTTCATGCCGTAAAAAATGGAAGTTTACCTTTTTAAAAATTGAACTCCAATCTTTACGGAACCCGAAATGTAAAAACTAATATGGGCAAGCGATCATAAATATCTTTCTCTGTAAATAAGTAAACTGAACGTTCCAAAACCATTATACAATTGTTAATGTTAAATAAGTTTTTCAGTTTTTGGTTAGTTTTTTTTTCTCAGAAAATCTGAGCTTAAATATCTAGGTCTGAAAAAACAAAATTTATTTGCCTTCAATATTTTTTTTTTCAAACATTAGTTTTAGTTAATATGATTACTTTGATTTTTTTTTACACCATAGTTGATCCAAAAGGTTCAAGCAACCTTGATTCTTCTTGCCATCCGGACATTTGTAGAAGCATTCGTTTGTAACGAAACCGTTGACTACTGCTCCACATCACTGACAATAGATTATGCTTTCACTATGATTGATCCAGAGAAAGGGCAGGTCTTTGCCAAAGATCGCAAGCTTTATGCGTATTCCGATCCCGACGTAGAAATTGCAGTTGAAAACGTCATTACCGCTGACGGATGGAATAATTCCACATTCCCGTTGTTGACAGCCAATCAGTCCATGCCTGGACCTCCAATTTTTTTGTACCAGAATCAGACCATAACCATCATTGTCCAGAATAATTTGCTAAACGAAGCCGTCACCATCCACTGGCATGGAATAGATCAGCTGGGGTCGCCAGCAATGGACGGAGTGGGGTTTGTCACCCAATGTCCTATTTTACCAGGCCAGTTCTTCAACTATACGTTCAAACCTCGTTTCTCTGGCTCTTATTGGTATCATTCCCATGTAGGCAACCAACGAGATATGGGTCTGTATGGGGCGTTCGTGGTATTAAAACAGGACGAAGAAGTTCCACTCGAAAACCAGTACATTATACAATTACAGGAATGGAACCACATGTATGACCCAAATACGTTACGTTCGGCAAATATAAAGAATACTGGTTCCTCCAAATCTATTCTAATAAATGGCAAAGGCGAGTTCGAAAACAACGAAGCGCCACTGGAAGTCTTTACAGTAGATAAAAAGGGTAGCCATTTATTTCGGATGATAGGAGTTGGATCTGCAGATACGTTTCTGTTCTCGATTCCCGGAATACCTCTTATTGTTAAAGAAACGGACGGATATCCAGTCGTTCCTCAAAAAGTTGACAAAATCCTCATTTATCCTGCAGAGCGATACGACTTTGAACTTGACTTGGAAAATATATTGGAAGGAATGTACAACATAACTGTTCAGATCTTTAAAGAAAGAAAATTTGAGACACAAGAAAATTTAGTTGGATTGGGTTTAATTAAGATAACAAATTCGTTATCAATTCCAGCTGCATTAACGTCAATAAAAAAGAAAATAAATAGTAGTATTCTTAATTGTCCATTTGGGAATTTTCCAGATGACGAGAACGTGACGTGTATACCAGTTTCTTTTTTACTGTCACAAAATGATAAGCGTTTCAATTTTGACGTACTGCGTTCTACCCCGGAATCTTTTACATTCTTTTTAAACTTTGGCTTTCCTAAAAGTGAGGGATATAGCTCCATAAATGGTCGGAGGTTTATTTTGCCAACTGTATCGGCTCTTTCGCAACCTTCAGAACTAGACACTTCCTGTGCAAACTGTACTGCCGAAACTTCATGCGAATGCACTCATGCACTCGATTTAATATCAGGTTCAGAAAACATTATGGTCCTGTCGAACGTTGGAAACGGTGCAACCATTTCACATCCAATACACATGCATGGTCATACGTTTGAGGTACTTAAGATGGGTTTTCCATCAGTCCTAACAAATGGTTCACTTATTCCAAACAACGACATACAATGTAGCCCAACACTTCCAAATGACAAAAGCCAATGTAATAACGCATCTTGGAGAAACGCAACCTGGGACGATTATCGAACTATTCCCGACATAAACCTTCTAAATCCAGTACGAAAAGACACCATTGTCGTTCCATATCATGGCTATGCAATAATAAGGATCAGGGCAACAAACCCTGGAGTTTGGTTTTTGCATTGCCATATCGATCGACATTTGATAAATGGTATGGCTCTGATGCTCAGAGAGGCAGTTGAATATATCAATATATTTGGCGATTTGCCAGAGGGGCTATCGACATGCCGTAACTTTGAGTTTCGTACATCGGCAAAACAGATATCAAATGACGAGCAAAGCGGTGAGTACTTTTTGTTGGGAAATAGTTTGTATTTATGATCGTAGTAAATTCTACAATTTAAGGTTTTCGGGATGTTCTTAACTCTGATGCATGTCATGTTTTTACAATATTTATGTATATATTTTTTATAGTCTATTAATAGATGCTTAGAAAAGTTTGAACTCTCCTACTTTTTGTCGGCAGCCACTTTTCTGTAAAGAAGTATTTAATATAATTATAGGTCTTGAATCACATTAAACGTATAAGCCAGTTATTATGAAACTTTCAAAACATTGGCCATACTATGAGTTTAATCTTTGTACTGGTTTTAAAAAGATAGAAGTTAATGACTTTTGTTTTAATTTTGTATCAATCAATGAAATTTCGTTTCAGATGTCAACAATTTAAATTCGCAGGTGCCAGCTGTATTTTCAAAGAAAGAGTTTAAAACTGTTGGGTTTTTTGCATTAACCAATGAAATTTCATTTCAGGTATCAACAATTATCCGGGGTCCAATCTGATCACTGGCTTGATTGTGACGTCAGTGTTTATTCTACTGGCTCTCATCATAATCATCATATGTCTTCTTCTAAAAAATTTCGGTACCAAAAATGGTATTTTAAGGCTTCGAGAAGAGAGAGAGGATCACCAAATGAAGTCTATGTAGCGCGAGCGTTATTTTTATCCGGATTTATATGCCAGAGTTTGGAAAGTTTATTGCAATTAGGTGTATAGGATGCAGGACGTTTCAACTTCAAATGAATCAATAGAGTTGCTTGAAAACTAGTTACGAATAATTGATTCAGCTGGTGCGATTTCAAATGCATTATTCTAAGGTATCCTAAACTACGATATACATATCTGTTACCAACATGACTAATCTAAAACAAAAACTAGAATTTTTATGGATTTTTAAGTAATCAGATAAGGATGAAAACTATTAAATGATTCCCTAAACAAACAGAATGTAAAGTGATAATTTTCGTAAACATTGACTTCAACACTTCTGCTGCAAAAAATTGCAATCATCGCACAGTGCATTGATTTATTTCTTTATGCATGCATATCTTCACCTAATATGAAATTTTCAATGACTCGGAGATTGTAATAAACATGCTGTAATGTGTTTTCAATCATACCATAAATCACACACACACACACACACACACACACACATACGCGTAAGAACCTTCAAGTTGGGTCCTCTAACGTAACACAGGCGAATGGGAACCCCCTTTTCTAGCTGGTATTTTGCAATGGTTTTTCTGCTACGTATTTATTTTACTATTACTATTGACATGTGCTATTTGAAATTTTGATTTCACAAGTATTTAATAATAAGACAAAACACCTGCAAGTGAGGATTTCCGGTTCAGATACATCCTGCCTACTAAAGACCACAAGATACACAAGATCAATTGAGGACACCTTATACACAGTGGTAACTGAGAACATTAAAAGGAACGAGACTTTCTGTGGAGTTATTTGGCCTTTTATTAGTTGTATTTTTAATATTGGCCATGTCTTATAAATGAGACAAAGTGCGAGCAACGTATCTGTCTTTGAGCAAAATAAACAAACAAATAAAAATTAAATGCGTTGCTTTCCGTGAAATACTAACACTTTTAAATAAAACCAATGGTTTTATATACAGCTAGTGTATGTCAATGAAATGACTTAAGTTTTCTCGGTTTGACCTCTATTTTCGCAAAAGTAATTATAGTCAAAATGCAAAATTTTGATCTGTCATGATATCCGAGTTTTAAATATTCTATGAAAAATAAAAGTAAAAACAATAGAGTTTTACTGGCCTTCCAATCTCTTTACTTATCAACGCAAATTTTAAAAACATTATATATCTGTATATTTTGACAGAACTATTGATACCTATTCTTGATAAAATCATTTCTTTCTAAAAAAAAATGATATGTAAACACCTATGTCATTTACTAAGATTGCATTGGATCATGTTTGTCGTATAAATAGGACTTTATTCGTACGCACAAACTGCAATCTATCAACGTTGTTTTACAATAATATCAAATAATACTTTCATCAGTCATTGTAATAAAAACAAAATAATATATAGACAGTTGATTAATACAGTGCAAGAAAAGTAACAAATACGCCGTAAATCATCTACTAATGAGTACTGTAATTACATAGTCAAACTAATACACATCAAATGAGGACTTTGATACACACTGTCAACAGAGGCCATATTGATATACATACCGTCAAATGGGGACTTTAATATACACACTGTCAACCGAGGTCATATTGATACACATACCGTCAAATGGGGACTTTGATATACACACCGTCAACAGAGGTCAAATTGATACACATACCTTCAAATGGGGACCTTGATATACACACCGTCAAATGAGAACTTTGATATACACACTGTCAACCGAGATCATATTGATACACACACCGTCAAATGGGGACTTTGATATACACACTGTCAACAGAGGTCAAATTGATACACACACCGTCAAATGGGGACTAAAACAAACGATTGCTGAACGAATGAAGAACGAACAGACTGTGAACGGTATATGAATGCTAAACGGAATTTGGTGAGCGCTTAGTGAACAATGATTATACGGAGCGCGCGAACGAAGGACAGACTCTAGCGCTTGGGACGGTGACCGTACAATAATCGCTAGATGAACGATTGATTTGGAATACATCGGGCGTTTTAATTGATTGTACATATGTTATAATTATGAAAAGATAGATAAGCATTTAAGAGGGTTGGATGGTAGTGGCCATTTTTAGACCTTATTAATCTTCTTGGAAGAAGAGCTATGTATAAAGATATAGAAAAATATTATAATTTTAAAGCTAAAATATATGGCTTTTTTTTTTTTTTTACTTTTTTACAAAAGTACAAATCATATCTAAAAACTAAAGGAAGATCTGACCACCCAGCCTCTACTGAAATCATATGCAAGCGTATTAGCTAGTCAACAAACGGAAACCCTCGCTCCATCCTCACCATTCAGAGTAGACACAAATAGTGCACCTCGGACTACATCAAGTCCAACCTCGTTTAACCAAAGCAATCTACCGAGTACCCTCCACATTTGCCCATTGGTGACGATAAATTAAATCGTATTAAAACTGCCGAAATGCGCAAAATCCCAAAATCCCCACGAGTAAAAGTAAACCATGCACTGATCACGGAAATCAGTTTAAGCATCCACCCAAGACTGAAAAATACGGTACCCGAAAAACACAAACACAGCCACAGCAACATCAAGTTCGCAGTGCTCTGTCAGCTGATGTTAACCTGCATTCCGTTCATCTTAATGATAGTGTTCAATCTAGCAATAAAAACGACGTATTTATAGGGGTCAACTACAAACGAAATGCGAGGTATTTCCTCTCCGTTATTAATAGTGAATCAACAAAGGATGGAATATTTAACTACATTGAAAGCAAATGTGTCAAAGTTACGCACATGATTCTATTCAAACCCCGATATACCCGATCACAGCTGACCACTAAGATCAACGTTCTACTTGGCCCGGCAGACAGAATAGAGACTTTTGGCCTTCGGGGGTAAGGTGTCGCAAGTGGCTCAGTAACCGAGACTGGGAAGCCCGTTGGAACGCGCGCGATTTTGATGATGACGAGTCAAACTCCCGGAGTGAAAACCGACGTGAAATGCGCGACCGTGATTGGTCCGCCAGTCGTTACGGAAAAAAACGATTATCGAGACTAACTGTTATAAAACAATCTCCTTAGACATTGTTATATTACAACTATGGGTAGATATTTAGTAACACTTGTGTTTCCTGCATTACTTCTTTGCCTGTATATTGTATCCTCTCATACTATGCGCATTATGTCTTGGAATGTAAGGGGCGCTATGTCGTCTACAATATGTCTGTCAAATCTCTTAGATGACACACAATGCGATGTTGCTATTGTAACAGAACACAAGTTGAAAGACATTCAAAATGTCAAAATGTATTTTGATTCAATACACAAAAACTATTTTAGTATTGTAAAAGTGGATAACAATACTGATAGCACTGCTAACAACGTTTGTTTCATTGGTAAGGAAGGTGTTGCATTTTTGATTTTAAAAAAACCCATCTCATGTATTCAGTCAAAGAAACACCTTGTCATGAATCAATTCGTGTCTTTGGTGTCGAGGTTAAAATCTCAGGTGGTAATTTGTATATTTTTGGTGTATATATGCCTGCTGACAACAATATTGATGCTTAATATATGTATAAGCTGAATACTGTAGAATCATTGTATAATTACTATAGTACATATGGTGATGTACTAATAGTTGGTGACTTAAATAGTAGTTGTATTAGCAGAAACCATACAAACACTATGAAAGCACAGGCCTTGACGGCCTTTATCACAAGATGTTGTATTTGTATGCATATGCCTGGAGTAGATTTTAACATCCAAGGTGAAAAACATACTTTTATTCCCAAATATACAATGCTAGATTATATCTTGTTTAGCAAATTTTTGTAAGTAATCTTATTAGGTACAGAATTTTCGAAGATACCAATTACATCAGATCACTTGCCAGTGCTTGCTGAATTTAGATTCTCATGTACACATCAGTTTTTGAACCGCTCGAACGCAAAATTCCCAGCTTGGCACAAAGCTTCTGCAGATACTATTGTAGCCTACATGACAAGTATGCGCCACGTGTTAGAGATCGAAATTACTGTCCCGTCAAGTACACACACTGGCCGACATGAACACTTTGTAGACGATCTCGTCTCAACACTTACAAAGTCAGCCACACATAACATTCCGCATTCTGGCTACAATCCCCATACCCGTCCTGGTTGGACAAAAGATGTAAAGCATCTCCACACTAAAGAGCGAGAAATGCGCCGGATTTGGCTGGCGGAAGGTAGACCAAGGGGCATGATATTCGAATTCTACCGGAACTACAAGCGCGCAAAGAGACACTTTAGAGTTGCGCTAGACAACGAATTTAACAACTATATGAAATCCGTATACCATGACCTTGACACACGCAGCCGAATGTGATATTAGGCTGTTCTGGAAGTTAGTAAAACGACAGAAGAATAGAACTTCTCGCACCTATCCGGAAATTCGCGACGACAATGGAAATATCTTCAACGACCCTTCGGGAGTTGCAGAAACATTAGCTTTATAATACGAAAATATATATTCTCTTTCGGACCACGATTCGTTTGATGACGCATTTCGGTGTCGCGTTGAAACTGAATTCTCGTAAATGGAAAAAGACTGCTCTGAGCTGAAAGGAGAACTTCCAGGCGGACCATTAACAACCGACGAACTGCTACCAATCATCCGGAACCTCAAACGAATGAAAGCACCTGGCCTAAACAAGATCACGTACGAACATATCATCTTCTGTGGAGAATTAGCAACCCAGGTCGTTGTCAAACTATTTAATGAAATCGTCATCCAAGGTAGTGTGACCCAGGGAAAAAGTATAAGTCGATCGGTATTCGTTTTACAAGATTTATTAAAACTCCGCAAACTTATTACACTATTCGGCGAGGTCGGGAGTCGGTGGTACGAGCGCCTTGACCGTCGCTCTCCAACTGCCGAATGATTGAAAATGGCAACCAATTACATATAGATAACAAAACATTTTTAACAAAAGATAATAATAGAAAAGTAAATAAAGAGCGTTACTTCAAATTAACGGATTACTAAGATTAACTGTGAGTCAATTAAGGGTGTCCGGATCAAAGTCACTCAACGCCAGTGACAGGGGAAAAGGTGTCATGTCCAACGGGAACATTTCACACGGTGATAGTAGAATCCCTTTTTCTTGGAAGAAGGGCTTTATAGTCCCCTTACATAGGCGTCGGAAGCAAATTGAAAGTGGGGGGGGGGGGGCTCGACTAATCTTCAGAAATATTGAGAAAAAAGTAATTCCCAAAATCATGGAAATCCTAATCCTCGGTGAGTGTGTGTGTGTGTGTGTGTGTGGGGGGGGGGGGGGGGGGGGTGAGTATACCCCGTACTTCTAAAACAAAAAAATACTTACCCAATTTCTTTTCCGGGGGGGGGGGGGGGCTAGAATGCTTCTGAATCTAACTTCTCAATCTTTCAAGGTAAATTTAGGAACAATAATCTTTCCTGCGAGAAAAAGTGGGGGGGGGGGGGGTTGAACCCTCTATCATGCTATGTTTCTAATGGTTAGGTATAACTTTGTAAAAAAAAGTGGGGGGCTAAGCCCCCCCTAGCCCCCCCGGTTCCGACGCCTATGCCTTATTCAAAGGAGCAGACAAACCAAATACTTCATGTAATAGTTACAGACCGGTCGCTTTATTATCGTGTTTCCTCAAAATATTCGAAAGTGTTCTCAACAACAGTATAAAACAACATATTATTGACTCCAGTCTGTTTCCTTGTACGCAAGAACAGGGATTTCAGGGAAAACTCGGCTGCTTAACAGCCTCCTTTAATTAACATGAAACTATTTATCATAACCTGGAACAAGGAAATCGTGTGTATATCATCTTTCTGGACAGTACCAAAGCTTTCGATACTGTGTGGAGGCATGGGCTCCTAGTTAAGCTCTTTAACATGGGTATAAAGGGACAATTGTGGTCTATTCTACATGACTGTAATATGGACACTTGTAAATCAAACACAGTCTATATGGTTTCCAGTGCAACAAGGTGTTAGATAAGGGGGTGTTTTGTCGACCTTTTTCTATCTAGTATACATTAACGACTTGATTTTAGCTCTTGAGCAGTCATCTTAGAACACAGGGATACTTAATATTACAAGTAACTGTCCTTAATTGGCTGATGACATCTCGTGCATTGGTTAAACGCCACGATCACTACAGAACATACTTAATATCGCTTATGAATACACTACAAAGTGGCGGTTTAACTTGAACGCGTCAAAATCATGCGTCCTCGAATTTCACCCCAACTAACGGAAACCAAATTTGGATCATTTGTGGTATTTAGTCAATGACACGATTTCCCCAAGACACATACAACAATTTAGGTATTCTAGTGAACAACAAGTGTAACTTCTCTGACCGCATCAATTCTGCTTGCCGCAAGGGTAATAATACCTTTTACGCACTTTCAGATATCGGTTCTCCCTACCTTAATCCACTGACAATAGCACATATATACAAAACTGTAGTAATACCCTCTATGCTTTACGGATGCAAGCTTTAGAACAATTAACTTGTCAGCGAAAAATACTCAGCGGTTACACGTATTCCAACACTCGGTGTGTAAAACGGCGCAAACAAGGTCCGATATTTGCGAAAGCCTCTTTGGTGTGTACCCCATCAGTTCTGAAATTGACAAAAGAAAGCTCATCTTCTTGGGATGACTTTGTCTTCTAAACTACGAGATTCTAGCAAACAGGATTTTCTTAACCCGCCATTTCTCCTTCCTAGAAAACCTATCTAAATATCAACTTGGATTTATACCGACATTCTGATTTTGCTGACAGAATATAATCTCCAAGAATTTTTACAACAGTGGTTGGATACTGGAATATTTCCCAATAAGCAAACCTGGAAAATAATCGTGAATCAAGCATTTAATCAACGTCACAGAACTCTCCGACAATCCCGGATTTCCGCTGATCCCTGATTCTCACGATTTTTAGCTATATTCCAAGACAAGGATCCAGCTAAGTTTTCAAATTGGCGTTTTCCTACAAATTGCTAAGAAATCTCTCAGTGTAAATTTATCTGCAAATTAATTTCGGATCAATCTTACAAAAACCTAGATACATGTCAATTATGTGGCGCCATACTTTATGATTTCTTCACTCATGTAACATGTTCCTGTTCTGTAACCTACGCAATCCGTAATGCCTGGTGGTCAGAGATCTCGAACTTATTTAGTGTCTATCTCTGCAGCGAACTCTGTGCTCTCTCATACGATGACCTTTTTAAAGCGCTAAGCATAGCTCAGCGCTTTATTGTCGTTAGACTTCTATTTCCGGTGCAAGGAATAACTGCCCTCTATGAGCAGAAATATACATCATTTAAACTGGTAAGTGGTATAGGGAACCAGTTATCTGGGTGACGGAAATGGCCGAGTAGATACGATTGGTTTGCGGGGCTTACGTACATCAGCACGGGATGCTACGCAGTGATGAAAAAATATAGTGCGTATTCAGAAGCTAAAATATAGAAAAATAAAATCGATTCTTTGCAAGAAAATGTCAAAAACTGTGATAAATTACTGTTCAAAAGGTATAATTCGTGATTTTAACATATCGTTTTTCAGGCAAGTATCCATATACAAGTCGTGTTCAGCTTTAATTCACATCATCTTAAGAAAGTAACATATATTTAAAGAAATCTGGCCTTCGATACTTTAAATTGATATTCATTAAACATAAACCAAAATTTCAATAAGGCTCATTTCCGTCTACGCTTGCACACAGTAAATTTTCTTAGAACTAAGCTAGGTTAGCGCTTTTCAGTACTTTCAGTACTTTGATTTTGATACTCCTCGGTCGCAAAACGTGTGCGCATTTAGATGAAAATAACACAAGCAATTTCCAAAAACTCAATTATCATCTAGTGCTAGATTGTGCCTCGCTCTACTATCGAACCCTGTATCACGAGTCGTCCGCTGACAACGTCAGCAACTCGAACAAATCTCAGAAATGTATTATTTACT